>CM050172.1:81636277-82003777 GCA_027410445.1 Discoglossus pictus
TGGAGGTGAGTTCGGCCTACCACAAACAAGCAACATAAAGGAATACAATAACAGGAGATTACCTTATTTGTTACCCAGTTCCCTTTTTTACCTAAGTTGTTCTTATTTACCTAAGTTGTTTTTATATTCTAGTTTAATCTTTATTTCTGAAAATTTGTATAAAAATAAATAAAAACTATTAGGTTATGGCAAAAACCAAAAGAATTAAAGCAAAAATCAAATGTGTAACTGCATACAATTAAATATTAGCTCTGTCAAATTTAAACAAGTACATGGTTTGTAAAGATGCCCTGTCTATAGGTTGATATAATTGTATTGTATTTACATGCTTTGCCTCAACCTAATAATAAAGCTTATTGAAACAAGACAGAGGGTATTTGACAATGACATAAGATTAAGACCCTATATATTCTGTATATTGTACTTGTGGTTCCTAAATATTTTCAAAAGTATAATGTATCTCTATGAAGGGCTTCCATTCAAGTTCCTGGAAACAGCCTGTCTGTCCTTTTCTGTACATACCTGTATACAGGCACATTACAGGGCTCCCTTGCACTAATATATGACTAAGCAAATCCTTTAAAACTTGAAGTACCCATCACTTTCAACCTCCCTCTTCTTTTTTTTTTTCCATGAACAGGATGTTTATTGCAAATCTTACATTTCTAGTACAAAATAAAAGCTGACAATAAAGATGATCTACTTTAAATATGTATAAAGTGAAACAAAAAAAGCAAAACAAATAGAGCCTTACAATGCAGTATTTCACAGTACATAATAAAGGTGCAATCCTGCTGTCATGATTTAATTGTTTAAGGACTCATATTGTCAGTAATTTATGAATATGTCCAAGGGAGCATGACATTGTTACATTGGAATTATGTGTTATTGTGTGGTTATATGTTGCCTGTACATGGTTATTATGTATCCTAGTTATACTATATTATAAGAGGGAAAATGTTATATAGAACATATGTGGAATTAGTAGAAATGCTCTGCATAGAAGTTAGCTGCAGATCATTGCACACTCACACATACAGAGCTTGGGTCAAGACAGATGTATGTACTTCAAGTAGTCCTAAGCAAACACTTGAGTTTAACATAAAGGTTTGTTTACTAGCCAGCTATAGTTATCTGGTGAATTTGATCTCAAGAGCTTTGCTAGCCCAAGGTTGCAAGACAGATGGTCTGTCATAACACGTACACAAATGTACACAAGGGTGTGGTATTGGAGAGTATAAATATTTTGTTTTAATCATTCAATAAAGGTTGAGAGATAGTTTTCACATAAAAAAGGTGTGAGATTATTTCTGTGTGTTGTATCCTGACTTGGGGAGTGGTCTTGCCATGGGCCACTAATAACCTGTATGCAATATTCTCTGCCTGTACTTTTGGGCCTTGCCCTCTTCAGAAGCCATCTTTTGTACCACAGAGAACAGGAACTACATGATTCTGCTGGGGTAGGTTTGAACCAGGTTCATATCAAGCCCCCTTGAAGAAGCAGATTGTTACACCTGCCTTAAATACATTTTGCGCGTACATTAAAAGCATTACCCAATTACTGTCAAAATGAGATCAGAAATCAGATTTAATTAATTTAGTTAAGGTTGGTGCTGTGTGAAAAAAAGCATTCTACAAATATATTAATTTTCCTCATGTGTTAGAGGGTTTCTCCCACATCACATATAATAGTTGTCAAACTGCGATTCGTCGTCACACTTGCGACAAATCGCAATTTGACAACTGCGCATTGCGCAACTGGGAGCGCGTGCGCATTGCACAGCGGCCGGTGCATGCGCATTGCTCGGCGTAAGCATTGCGCGCCGAAGTCACATGAGGAGGAGGAGAGACCCACAGGGAAGGAGGGGGAAGACACAGAGGAGAGGGGGGAGAGACGCTGGGGAGGGAGAGGAGGGGGGAAGAGACACAGGGGAGGGGGGAGACACACAGGGGTGGGAGAGGAGGGGGTAGACACACAGGGGAGGGGGGAAAATACACAGAAGAGGGGGGAGAGACACAGGGGAATAAGATGGGGGAGAGACACAGAGGAGGGGGGTTGGACACAGGGGAGTAAGATGAGGGGGGGAGGAGAGACACAAAGGAGTGAGAGGAGGGGGGAGAGACACAGGAGAGTGAGAGGAGGGGGAGAGACACAAAGGAGTGAGAGGAGGGGGGAGAGACACAAAGGAGTGAGGGGGGAGAGACACAGGGAAGGGAGACGAGGGGGGAAGAGACACAGTTGAGAGGGGAGACACACACGGGTGGGAGAGGATGGGGGTAGACACACAGGGGTGGGGGGAAGAGACACAGAGGAGGGGGGAGAGACACAAGGGAATGAGAAGGGGAGAGACACAGAGGAGGGGGAGAGAGACACAGGGGAATGAGAGGAGGGGGGAGAGACACAGGGGAGTGAGAGGAGGGGGAAGAGACACAGGGGAGTGAGAGGAGGGGGAAAAGACACAGGGGAGTGAGAGGAGGGGGGAGAGACACAAAGGAGTGAGAGGAGGGGGAGAGACACAGGGGAGGGAGAGGAGGGGGGAAGAGACACAGGGGAGGGGGGAGACACAGGGGAGTGAGAGGAGGGTGGTAGACACGTAGTGGAGGGAGAGGAGGGGGAGAGACAGGAGAGTGAGAGGGAGGAGAGACACAGGGGTGTGGGAGGAAGGGGGAGAGACACAGGGGAGTGAGAGGAGGGGGGAGAGACACAGGGGAATCTGGGGGGAGATACACAGGGGGGGAGAATCACAGAGGGGGGGGAGACACAGGGGAGTGAAAGGAGGGGGGAGAGACACAGGGGAGTGAGAGGAGGGGGGAAGAGACACAGGGGAGTGAGAGGAGGGGGGAGAGACACAAAGGAGTGAGAGGAGGGGGAGAGACACAGGGGAGGGAGAAGAGGGGGGAAGAGACACAGGGGAGGGGGGATACACAGGGGTAGGAGAGGAGGGTGGTAGACACGTAGTGGAGGGAGAGGAGGGGGAGAGACAGGAGAGTGAGAGGGAGGAGAGACACAGGGGTGTGGGAGGAAGGGGGAGAGACACAGGGGAGTGAGAGGAGGGTGGTAGACACGTAGTGGAGTGAGAGGAGGGGGAGAGACAGGAGAGTGAGAGGGAGGAGAGACACAGGGGTGTGGGAGGAAGGGGGAGAGACACAGGGGAGTGAGAGGAGGGGGGAGAGACACAGGGGAATCTGGGGGGAGATACACAGGGGGGGAGAATCACAGAGGGGGGAGACACAGGGGAGTGAAAGGAGGGGGAGAGACACAGGAGAGTGAGAGGAGGGGGAGAAGAGATACAGGGGAGTGAGAGGAGGAGGGGAAGAGACACAGGGGAGTGAGAGGAGGGGGGAGAGACACAGGGGAGTGAGAGGATGGGGAGAGACACAAAGGAGTGAGAAGAGGGGTGAGAGATACAAGGGTAGGAGAGGAAGGGGGAGACACACAGGGGAGGGAGAGGAGGGGGGAAGAGACAAAGGGGAGGGGGGAGACACACAGAGGTGGGAGAGGAGGGGGGTAGACACACAGGGGTGGGAGAGGAGGGGGTAGACACACAGGGAAGGGAGAGGAGGGAGAGAGACACAGGTGAGGGAGAGGATGGGTAAGAGATACAGGGGAGGGAAATGGGGGGATCAGACATGAGGGAGGGGGAAGAGACATGGGGAAAGAGACACAGGGGGAAAAGAGACACAGGGGAGGGAGAAGGGGCAAGAGACACAGGGGAGGGAGAGGGGGGTAAAGAGGCACAGAGGAGGGAGAGGTGGGGAAAGAGACATGGTGGGAACAGGAGGGAAAGACACAGGGGGGAGAGGGGGTAAAAACACAGGGGGGTGGAGACACAAGGAGGGAGAGGAGGGGGAAATTGGACACAAGGGAGGAAGTAGACAGAGGGAGAGACTCGCAATGAGCCTTAAAGGCGCTCATTGCGAGGCCAGTAAAGTAGAGGGGGAGAGGCTCCCATTGTATAGTAAACAGCATTGCCAGGATTCACATTTTATTGCCGTCATTTTTGACGGGCAAGTTGCTAGTTAGAATATAATGTCAAATCCTTGTGCACATTAAGCAAATACTGTATATTCTGTGGTAAGTGGAAAACCTGTGCATATTATATTAACTATTATTGTTCATTTACTTTTACAGTTTAAATGTGTTCATGGTATTTAGTAGCACAGCCTTTCTGTCCTCTTCTAATTTAGTATTTTTCTTTCAACCATCCTTTTGTTGCCTGCCAATACTGACAATACAATCAAGTTCCAACTCAGTCAGACCAATTCATTTATTGAGTTTAAGGGACAATGACCTATTACACCTTCTTCACACTTCTTCACAAATACAGTCCATTCATCAGATTCACTAAGCCTTCACATGGGTTGCAACAACAAGTGTCTCCAGAGAAAGTTAGCATCACTGCCTTCAGTGAAGCCTAATGAATCTACGGGAATATTTGCTGATTCACATATCAGAGAGGAATTATTTTGTGAAACTCACGTTAACCACAATTATTGTACAAAGACTAATAAATGAAGGGCTGTAAAAAATACATGTCCAAAATGTATTTGGGATGCTACGCTGCATCTTAAATTATTGGTGCAGAGATCTCAGTTAACTGAAAGGCTATATAGAACATAGAAAGTTGAATAAGTCTCTCAAGGCTTTTTTTTTCAAGTTGAAGACATCTCTATGGATATTGGGCACCATAATTGTGAGGAGCAGAATACACCCACATCAGTGAATAACGGCCCAATTTTTAGACTGCTCTTTTGAAGAATGATCACATATATAGTTGTCAACAGTGCGGGTTGACAAAAGTTGTTGCTAACGCTGCGGCCCTTGAGAAGCGCTCCTTGCCGAAGGCGCTCCTTGCCAGCAACTGAGGACTTTAGGCCCACAAACGCGGACCCTCGCAAAGCGAGGGGCCGCATTTGCCGAGGTGGAGGCTCCAGCTGCGACTGCAACATTTATGAACTTAGCATCCGCAAATACGAGCCGCGACACTTACAAAAACAACACTTACGACCTCGCAAAAATACGACATTAGCGGCCGAAACCCCCGCATATGAAAACACTAAAAACAAATACACAATGCGGAAGTACACTGCTACCTTAATGGATTTTACTCGCGCATGTACACTATTTACACTACACACATTGCTGACACTTACATAGCAGCTCCACAGCACTGAAAACACACATTGTATGCTGCAGCAACATGAAAACAGATTGCCAGCTCTTCAACACAATCCTTCCTGCACATATTACTTCACAATAGGTAAAGCATATTTATTTATTAATGTATTATTTATTTGATTACCATACATCAAACAGCATTAGCTCACTTACAATTTCATTGTCGTCATTTTTTGATGGGCAATATTCTAGTATTTAATAATGGAGAAAATGGTTTAGAAAACCATATCATATTTAATTTGTTAACCAGTTAGGAGCTTAAATGGAGATTAGATTCCCATTTGTTTTGTGCAAATTTCTTAGAGTTGGTCCTTTGTTTGGTTATATCCAAAGTGTGAACACTTATTAGATAATAGATCTTTTATTATCTGTGTCTTTAAAGATGGGCACAGAGAAAAATAACAAAAAAAGGGGGAACACTTTTATGTGGCTAAATTATGTTATGAATTGCCACATACTAGATTTTTTAAATAATGAAAATTATTTTAAAAAATATTATAATTTAAAATCTGATCATTTAAAACAATGAATATATACAAACAAATCTCTGAATTTATTCTCCAGAGAATACAATGATGTCACTACAGTAATTGGTTTAGATATAATATGATACATGTTTTTCATTTTAATAACGGCTTATAACAAATATATTTGGGTCCCTTGAGATTTAGACAAATTCTCTATAGCTGTAGCTCTATAGTGAATGTAGCAGGTGACATAAGTGTTTTACAAATATTGGTTAGAGTTGCTCTATAGATTGCAACACTAACTATATTAGAACTAGCGACTTGCCCGTCAAAAAATGACGGTCAATAAAATTGTAAGCCATAGCAATGCTGTTTGGCACACAATGTTAAGCTTTTTATACTCTAAGGATCTTCGGCGCTCATTGCGAGCCTCTCCTTGCGTGTCCTTTGGCTCCTCTCTCTATTTTTTTAAATACTAATTAATGAGTAAATTGAATAATAAATTAATATAGGTTACCTTTTTCTAATTAATATATGTAACAATCAATAGCCTGAAGAGGTAACCATCTCTTTTTATTGTCTGGCAGCATATAATGTCCAGTGGGACTGTTGCTGGCCTGAGGAGATAGTGTTATGATTGTCCCAACTGTGCATTAGAAGTAGGCTTCGTGCGCGAGGGCAAACCTTTAATTTATTTGTGTAAAGCGCTACTTTAGATGCGTAATGCTGTTAGTGGCAAGTTAGTGTTGCAAAATAGCGTTATTTGTCTATGTGCTACGCGGTTCGTGAGCATTTGCCGTCCTTTGTAATAGCGTATTTTGTACCTCATACGTTCCTGGATGGTATGCGGTTGGCAGCTTTTTGCGTGGTCCAGGGTTGTGTAGCCTCATTTTCATTTTGTTTGGCCACCATTTTTTTCTCGCTTAGCGGATTTTCGGCACCGAAACTCGGCAAAATCGACTTAAATTTGCATTCCACCTCACTCCCAGAAGCCCTGGCTGTTCCTACATGCTGTGTGTGATGTTTTTGTTGCACTTTTTTTATTTTTTGTGTGTCTTTTTTGTTTTTTGCTTTGCTCGGTTCGGCCGTTTAACTTCGTATTTTTCCTATCTCGTATTTTTTTTTCTAAGTCCTGCGTCTTGTCAACTGCTTGCAGCCTAAGGCGATCCCACATTTTCTAAGTGTTTGTAGGCTAAGTTCCATGTGTTTCACTGCCTCCACTGCTCACCTCGCTTTGTGAGGCTTGCAGGCAGTGAGCGCCTTCAGTCCTCATCGCCCAGGTGCTAACAGTGCCTTAACGGCTCGCCTCACTATGCGAGGCTCGCAGGCAATGAGTGCCTTTGGCACTCATCACATAAGTGCTGCGAGTTAACGGCTCACAAGCGATGATCGCATTCAGCGCTCATCGCCTAAGTCGTAAGTACCACACAAAGTGTGACAATGTCTCATAGTTCGACAATTATAATATCTGATAAGTGACTAGTGAGACTTTAAATGTTGCTTTTAATATAGCAACATTAATATCTGTGTAAGTGATAATTTACTATTCACAAAGTGTATTGAAATATATATTCATGTTTTTTTTTTAAATAAACTAATTATATGTGATAAAATTCAAATGAAAAAATAAAATAGTGAAAAAATGAAAAAAATGTTATATATTCTATACAAAAGTGGGGGAATTTACCCACTTAGCTGCATATATAACTTTTATTGAATACTTTATTTGTTTATACTGTTGGTCTTATCAAGATTTCTTGAGATTATGAGTCGGTATGTTGCCAATACTATTATGAACAATAACGTTTTAGAATTCAATCCGTGATGTATATTGGATTGCAAGCATACATTTCCACAGGTAAGTTTTACTGTTTTTCTCACAAATGTTACTCAGTCTGACTGTGATTATCTTGTGACACTTTCTTGGCTAGTGTCACTACTACATCCTACTGTTGTTCAATTGCATTATAAAGATATTTATGTTGCTGAAATAAACTTTGTATTTATGTTTCTCACAATCTGTGTAATCTCTATGAGACCACCATTTCACAAGGACGACTTCAGCAATAATTACCTTGTGGCAAAAAAATGCCACTAATATACCAACTATATTTACTTAGAACTTAAGGGCAAGCTGTTAATATATCTCTTGGTTCTACGCTACAAGTTGGAAACTGCCAATCTATGCTGTTTACCTTGTGGTTCTACTATGAGAGACCACTACACCTTCTGTATCATTATAGGACTAAGTAGGTTATACCTTGTGGTTCTACTATGAGAGACCACTACACCTTCTGTATCGTTTTAGGACTGAGTAGGCTATACCTTGTGGTTCTTTTTTAGACACCACTACTATACCCCAAAGTTCTAAATGCAATTGGACATTTACAGTGGATATAAAAAGTCTACACACCCCTGTTAAAATGTCAGGTTTCTGTGCTGTAAAAAAAATAGACAAAGATAAATCATTTCAGAAGTTTTTTCACCTTTAATGTGACCTATAAACTGTACAACTCAATTGAAAAACAAACTGAAATCTTTTAGGTAGAGGGAAGAAAAAATATAAAAATAAAATAATATGGTTGCATAAGTATGCACACCCTTAAACTAATACTTTGTTGAAGCACCTTTGGATTTTATTACAGCACTCAGTCTTTTTGGGTATGAGTCTATCAGCATGGCACATTTTGACTTTGCAAGATTTGCCCACTCTTCTTTGCAAAAACACTCCAAATCAGTCAGATTGCGAGGGCATCTCCTGTGCACAGCCCTCTTCAGATCACCCCACAGATTTTCAATCGGATTCAGGTCTGGGCTCTGGCTGGGCCATTCCAAAACTTTAATCTTCTTCTGGCGAAGCCATTACTTTGTTTATTTGGATGTATGCTTTGGGTCATTATCATGCTGAAAGATGAAGTTCCTCTTCATGTTCAGCTTTCTAGCAGAAGCCTGAAGGTTTTGTGCCAATATTGACTGGTATTTGGAACTGTTCATAATTCCCTCTATCTTAACTAAGGCCCCAGTTCCAGCTGAAGAAAAACAGCCCCAAAGCATGATGCTGCCACCACCATGCTTCACTGTGGGTATGGTGTTCTTTTGGTGATGTGCAGTGTTGTTTTTGCGCCAAACATATCTTTTGAAATTAGGGCCAAATAGTTCAACCTTGGTTTCATCATACCATGACACCTTTTCCCACGTGCTTTTGGGAGACTTCAGATGTGTTTTTGCAAAATGTAGCCTGGCTTGGATGTTTTTCTTCGTAAGAAAAGGCTTTCGTCCTGCCACTCTACCCCATAGCCCAGACATATGAAGAATACGGGAGATTGTTGTCACATGTACCACACAGCCAGTACTTGCCAGATATTCTGGCAGCTCCTTTAATGTTGCTGTAGGGCTCTTGGTAGCCTCCCGAGACCAGTTTTCTTCTCGTCTTTTCATCAATTTTGGAGGGAGCTCCAGTTCTTGGTAATGTCCCTGTTGTGCCATATTTTCTCCACTTGATGATGACTGTCTTCAGTGTGTTCCATGGTATATCTAATGCCTTGGAAATTATTTTGTACCCCTTAGTTGGGGTTAATCAGAGGCACTTTAAATGATGGCAGGTGTATGCTGACTCCTTTTTAACATGATTTGGAATGTGATTGCTTAATTCTGAACACAGCTACATCCCCAGTTATAAGAGGGTGTGCAGACTTATGCAACCACATTATTTTTCTTTTTTCTTTTTCTTCCATCCACCTAAAAGATTTCAGTTTGTTTTTGTTGTACAGTTTATAGGTCACATTAAAGGTGGAAAAAGTTCTGAAATGATTTATCTTTGTCCCATTTTTTTTTTTCAGCACAGAAACCTGACATTTTAACAGGGGTGTGTAGACTTTTTATATCCACTGTATATGGACTGGATATAGTATACCTCATGGTCCCTCTATACCTGGGCCACTACATATACCTTGTATGGGACAGTATAAGCATGTAATATCTTCATGGGACCTCTGTATAGAAGCTTTTTGTTACAAAGCTATAGCATATTATAAGCTTTTGCTTCAGCCATTTTTTTGGTGCCAAATTAGACATCATCAACCGACGTACGTTTCGTGAGATCTGTGGATCTCAACTCATTAGGGGCTCAATTGCAATGTTCAATTGTATTTAGAGCTTCTAGTCTCAGGACATCTTGATAAGACCAACAGTATAAACAAAGAAACTATTCATAGAATTCCACCACCTTTGTATAGAATGTATAGCACCTTTGTATAGAATGTATAGCCCTTTTTTTATTCTTTCACTATTTTATTTTTTTCATTTGAATAACATCACATTTAATTAGTTTATGTAAAAAAAACACGAATATATATTTCAATACACTTTGTGACTAGTAAATTATCACTTACACAGATATTAATGTTGCTATCTTAAAAGCAACATTTAAAGTCTCACTAGTCACTTATTTTAATATAGTTAGTGTTGCAATCTATAGAGCAACTCTAACCAATATTTGTAGAACACTAATGTCACCTGCTACATTCACTTAGCAGGTATAGAGAAATTGTATAAATCTCAAGAGCCAAAAATATATTTGTTATAAGCCGTTTTTAAAATTTTATATCTAAACCAATTACTGTAGTGACATCATTGTATTCTCTGGGGGATAAATTCAGAGATTTGTTTGTATATATTCTTTGTTTTAAACAATCGGATTTCAATTATAATATTTTTTTTAAATAATTTTCATTAAAGATAGTTTTTTTTAAATCTAGTATGTGGTAATTCATAACATAGTTTAGCCACATAAAAGTGTTCCCCCTTTTTTTGTTATTTCTCTCTGTGCCCATCGTTAAGGACACAGATAACATTTTTGGAAAGCTTTTCTGCATGCTAGTTCCTCTCACCACGCAATCAATAATGGAGGTTGACTGTAAAGCCTCGTTTCATATTGTACTGAATAAATTCAAGTTTTGTTTTACTTTCTAAAATCATTTGCCCATTAACACGACTAGGTCTTCAAAAGTACATAATATTTAAATTATTTTAAAAACACTTAACAAATCTAGTTTCTACATTAGATACCCTATATCCTGTATGGCACTGCATATTCATTTGATCATAGCGCTCTATACTATAACTGTAAACTTTTACTGTAACACAACATTTCTTCATCTTTTTAACAGTAAAATATTTAAAGACCATACATGTACTGTACCTATTTTGCCACAATTACATGATAAATATAAAGGCAGGTCTAGGGTTTTAGTTGTGATTCTTGTCAGTTGAGCAATACTGCATAATTAAACAAGATTAAAAATGAAAATACAGTAATACTAGTACTAATACTAGTACTAGATGCAGAATCACGTTCACTTCCCTAATCTCCAGTTTCAAAAAAAAAAGAAAGAAAAAAAACAGATTCCAACACATTTTCCCAAATGTTGTAGACTCTCTGTTATTAGTGTTATATGTGTAATGTTTGAATTGTGGTTTTCTTCTAGTAGTTTGTTTTCTTCAGAAGCAGTTTTGTTTTAGATTGATGCAACATGCAGCAAACTCTCCATTCCTCTCTCCATTCCAGAAAAGTACATGTAGCTGCACAGTTCTTCAAGCAGTCGGGGAAAAAGGTTTCTTTGGTATGTTCATAAGTAAATACCCACATGTCTAAATAAATTACCCCATCCACAAAAGGCAACTCAGCTTTACTGCTGGGCACCAAAAATCTTCAATTCACCGCTAGTGATGTCGCGAACATCAAATTTTCGGTTCGCGAACCGTGGACGCGAATTCCATCAAATGTTCGCGAACGGACGAACATCGGCGAACCGCCATAGACTTCAATGGGCAGGCGAATTTCAATACCCACAGGGACTCTTTCTGGCCACAATAGTGATAGGTAAGTTGTTTCAAGGGGACTAACACCTAGACTGTGGCATGCCGGAGGGGGATCCATAGCAAAACTCCCACGGAAAATTACATAGTTGATGCAGAGTCTGGTTTTAAGCTAACTTTCACAAAATGTCTTTATTGTAAATATGTATTTTTGCACAACTGTTATGCAAGACTGTTCAAAAATGCTTTATTTTTCATTACATGCTGTACGCCTTCTGACAATAAAATAATTTAAATGCAATAATTAGGTATTGTTACAGCGACCAGAAAAATGTATGTTAGTTTGTGGACCATTATTAGCTCAAGGCAGCTCATCTATCAGGCCTTTTTTAATCGAATGTATCGCCCACTGTCAGTCCCTTCGGGATCCATCCCTCATTCATCTTAATAAAGGTGAGGTAATCTAGACTTTTTTGACCTAGGCAACTTCTCTTATCAGTGACAAAACCTCCTGCTGCACTGAAGGTCCTTTCTGACAGGACACTTGAAGCGGGGCGGGACAGAAGTTCTATGGCAAATTGGGATAGCTCAGGCCACAGGGCAAGCGTGCACACCCAGTAGTCAAGGGGTTCATCGCTCCTCATAGTGTCGATATCTGCAGTTATGGCGAGGTAGTCTGTTACCTGACGGTCGAGTCGTTCTCTGATGGTGGACCCCGAAGGGCTGTGGCGATGCATAGGACTTAAAAAGCTCTGCATGTCCTCCATCAACAACACATCTGTAAAGCGTCCTCTCCTTGCCAGCGTGGTCGTAATTTATTTTGGTAGTGCTGCATCCTTTCCGACTTGTGGTAATTCGGTAACATTTCAGCCACTTTCTGCTTATACCGGGGGTCTAGTAGCGTGGACACCCAGTACAGGTCGTTCTCCTTCATCCTTTTTATACGAGGGTCCCTCAATAGGCACGACAGCATGAAAGACCCCATTTGCACAAGGTTGGATGCCGAGCTAGTCATGTCCTGTTCCTCGTCCTCAGTGATCTCACTGAAGGTATGTTCTTCCCCCCAGCCACGTACAACACCACTGGTACCAGATAGGTGACAACGAGCACCCTGGGATGCCTGTTGTCATTGGTCTTCCTCCTCCTCCTCAAAGCCACATTCCTCCTCTGACTCCTCTTCCTCACAATCCTCTTCCAGCATTGACGCAGGCGATGCTGATAAGGCTGTTTTCTGGCGGTGATGGTGACCACAACTCTTCCTCTTCATGCTCATCTACGGCCTGATCCAGCACTAGTATGATGTCGCTGATGGTGCCCTGGGTGCCCTGGGTGCGACTGACCAGGTTTGTCACCTACTCAAAAGGACGCATAAGCCTACAGGCATTGCGCATGAGCGTCCAATAACGTGGCAAAAAAATCCCCAGCTCCGCAGAGGCTGTCCTAGAACCCCGGTGCGGAGTCAGCCACTGATCCACCTGTGCGTTCAGGGCGGACAGGAGTGCTGGTCTGGTGTGACTCTCTGCTTTCAGGGAAGTCAACCCCAAGACGGCGTGACACTGCCGTATCCGGGATGTGGAATAGTACCTGTGGAGCTGGGGGGGGTGCCGTTGATGTGGAGCAAGACATAGCAGCAGCAGAAGAGGACTCAGCCGAGGAGGTTATGGAAGAGGATGGAGTAGGAGGAGTAGAGGAGGTGGCAGCAGGCCTGATTGCAAGTCGTGGCGGTGTCACCAACTCCTCTGCAGAGCCACGCATTCCATGCTTGGCAGGCGTCAGCAGGTTTACCCAATGCGCAGTGTAGGTGATATACCTGTCCTGACCATGCTTTGCAGACCAGGTATCAGTGGTCAGATGGACCCTTTACTTCCTTTTGCACAATCGAGTACAGGTTTGGGATTGCCTTTTGTGCAAAGAAATTTCGGCCGGGTACCTTGCACTGCGGTGTCCCAATAGCTACAAATTTTTTGAACGCCTCAGACTCCACCAGCTTTTATGGTAAAAGCTGGCGGGCTAAGAGTTCAGACAAGCCAGCTGTCAGTTGCCGGATGGTTGAGAGGGAGCAAGCAGGGCAGCAGTGGTTGACGTGGCTGAAGATGCTGGACCAGGAGGAGGATGGCGGCTTTGACTTTGTGTGCTGCTTGTACTCATGTGTTGATCCCATAGGCGATTGTGATGTGACATCATGTGCCTTCTCAAAGAAGTTGTACCTAGGTGGGTGTTGGACTTCCCACGACAGTTTCTTTTCGCACAGGTTGCAAATGGCATCACTGTTGTCAAAGGCAGACACACACAAAAATTGCCACACTGCTGAGCTCTGCAATGACGGCATTCTGGTGGTGGCAACAGCATGTGTTGACTGGCGTGCTGTCTGGCTGACCCCGGGTGCCGATGCATGCTGTCTGACTGTGCCACTAGCTACTTTCGACGACCTCCCGCTGCTTCCAACTCGTCTCCTCCTCCTCTCTGTCTCCCCATCTGAACTTTCCTCCTGTTCTTCTTCTCTTATAGCGGGCACCCACGTGACATCCACGGACGCATCGTCATCATCAACGGCTTCACTTGTATCTGACAACTCAACAAAGGAAGCAGCACCGGGTACAACATCATCATCATCATCAGACCGTATGTCCATGTGTGTAATGCTGCCTGACTGGGACATAAACCTGTTATCTACATCTACTGGCACTAATGTTTGTGCATCACTCATTTTTTCCAACGGATCTGTAAATAACTGCTGACGAATCAAGTGAAGCGGCTGTGGTGCTAGTGTTGGTGGTGGCGGCAGGCGGGCGAGTGGTAACTGGAGAGGTGCCTGAAGCTAAGCTGGAGGAGGATGGTGCGTCTAGGTTCCGAGCGGAAGCTGTAGAAGATTGGGTCTCCTGTGTTAGCCAGTCAACCATGTCCTCAGAACTGTTCAAGTTCAGGGTACGTTGCCTCTGAAAACTGGGCATTATTCTAGGGCCAAAGGGAATCACAGCACCACGACCACGACGGCCCCTGCGGGGTGGCCTGCCTCTGCCTGTCATTTTTTTTACGATTAGTGGTACTATGCGTGCAAGCTACTGTGCCACCAGATAGGAGTGTCACTGTGCACTGGCAAAAGTTGGCAGAGTAGATGCAATAGGCTTCACACACACGCCTGTAGGCAGGCAACTGATATTCAATCGATTACAGTCAAAAAAGGGTTCTTTTATTTCACTGTACACTACGGTTGCACTAGATATGAGTGTCACTGTGCACTGGCAAAAGTTGGCAGAGTAGATGCAATAGGCTTCACACACACACCTGTAGGCAGGCAACTGATATTCAATCGATTACAGTCAAAAATGGGTTCTTTTACGACACTGTACACTACGGTTGCACTAGATATGAGTGTCACTGTGCACTGGCAAAAGTTGGCAGAGTAGATGCAATAGGCCTCACACACACGCCTGTAGGCAGGCAACTGATATTCAATCGTTTACAGTCAAAAAAGGGTTATTTTATTTCACTGCACACTATGGTTGCACTAGATATGAGTGTCACTGTGCACTGGCAAAAGTTGGCAGAGTAGATGCAATAGGCTTCACACACACGCCTGTAGGCAGGCAACTGATATTCAATCGATTACAGTCAAAAAATGGTTCTTTTATTTCACTGCACACTACGGTTGCACTAGATATGAGTGTCACTGTGCACTGGCAAAAGTTGGCAGAGTAGATGCAATAGGCTTCACACACACGCCTGTAGGCAGGCAACTGATATTCAATCGATTACAGTCAAAAAAGGGTTGTTTTATGTCACTGTACACTACGGTTGCACTAGATATGAGTGTCACTGTGCACTGGCAAAAGTTGGCAGAGTAGATGCAATAGGCTTCACACACACGCCTGTAGGCAGGCAACTGATATTCAATCGCTTACAGTCAAAAAAAGGTTGTTTTATGTCACTGTACACTACGGTTGCACTAGATATGAGTGTCACTGTGCACTGGCAAAAGTTGGCAGAGTAGATGCAATAGGCGTCACACACACGCTAGCAGGCAGGCATGTGCAATTAGATTACACAGAAAAAAATAATAAAATAAAATAAATGATGTTCTAGCCCTAAAAAGGGCTTTTTGGGTTGCTGTCCTTGCAGCAGATATCAAATGAGTCCTTCAGGTGTGTAGTGAAAGCTAAATACACAGCCTGGCTATCTATTTCCCTATTAAATCAGCAGAAACAAAAAATAAAATAAATGATGTTATTGCCCTAAAAAGGGCTTTTTGGGTTGCTGTCCTTGCAGCAGATATCAAATGAGTCCTTCAGGTGTGTAGTGAAAGCTAAATACACAGCCTGGCTATCTATTTCCCTATTAAATCAGCAGCAGGTAGAATATATGTTCTCTCTCAACGAATGTAGCTTCAGAATGATTCTAAAATTCCAAACCAATTGAATATTTTGCAGAGTGACTCCAGAAGGCCAGTAAACCAACCGCAAACTAAGTCTAATGCTGAAAAGAAAGAGGAAAGCCCATCAAAAGAATAGGGGGCTCGATGCAGTGTGTTCCAGTTGGATTTTTCTCATCTTTCATTGACTCAGGCTGTGCAACTGCCCAGCATCATCTGGCATAGTAGGACAGGATTCAATAACTCAGATTGGTCCTATTACAGTTGGAGATAAATGGGGATGATTTTCAACCTCTGTAGTAACTTTGCTGGTTTTATCCCAAGCAGTGTTGTCTTTGTTGTCACAGTGCTTCCCACGGAAGATCAGTCCCACCTTATCAAGAGCTGTGTTCATTATCATGGATACTGCTACTGTTTTCCTTTGGAAGTGAGTTAAAGTGCTGTTTTAGTTTACCTATGACTTCAACTGGCATATTATTTCCCTGATATGCATCATCAGACACTCAAGGATGAGTGAGAATTCGATCAGCTGTGTAGTGCTCTTCTACATTTACCTGCAGCATACAAGCAATAAGCTCATTTGCCAGTTCTGTAATGTTGTCCCAATAAGGTGAAGGAAATTCCAGTTTTCCAATAAGGATTTGGTCAAAAAGGTCTTCCTGGAGATTATTCTCACTGCGAAATGGTGGGAAACCACAAAGTAGGATGTATGTAATCACACCAGCTGCCCATATGTCAACTTTTAAACCATACCCAGTCTCTGCAATTATCTCTGGTGTAACATATTTTGGTGTCCAATGGACAATTTTCAAAGCATATTATTTTCCAGTTGTTCTTTCCACACATTCTTTAACAACAGCAAAATTGCCATCACCAGTAACTTTCCCTATTTTATATTTCTCAAGCATTATTGAGGACTCAAGACATTTATTACCATTTAACCCTCTAGAACTATTCAAATCTGGAAGGCCATTTACATTAGAATTTGATCCACAATGCAGTGAAATCTTCAGGCCATGGAAACTTTCTGGACTAGTTGGAGATGATCATGAGGATTTTGTTGATTTTGGTGTGGATAACTGACTGCTTGGGGTTCCATTGACTGGGGATTTTGCTGTGGAATAGGAACTGGAGCAAACATCCCTCTTTACTGTAGCAGGAGACTTGCAGCAACATGATGGTCCAGAACTTTTTGAGGTGGAATGTCTTGCTGTACGTGTATATGAAGGCTTTAAAACACAACATTCGCTGTGATCCATAACAAAGTCATCTTGTGCATAGCGGTATTTCTCAGGGCCACAAGCTATAAAGATATCATCACCAAAGAAGTCTTGAAGACAGGTGACCTGCTTTCCATTCAACGTGCACAATCTCTTGACAACTCCCGAATCTAACCCTATTGCATCTGTGATATCTGTCAAGACTTGTTCAAAGGAATGGGCTGTCTTTTTATTGAGGAGAATTCTGATGGCTTTGGAGGGTTTCACTCCACTCCTTATGACCATCTTATGATCATCTTTAACCTCCCTCTTGTTCTGTTCTGTAAAAAGCGCATAATGCTAACTCACAAATGCCTAAGCTCACACTCAGAGATACCAAAGCAGAGGCAAAAAACTGTATGTGTATGTGAGTGCGATAGTGACTGATTGAGAGTAGGAAAATGAGAAGTGGTCACTATAGCTATAGATGAGAGTGAGAGTGTAGGAAAGAAAGTGTAACAGTGAATTTATGTGCCTGGACCCAATCCTTGACAGGAAATCCTCTAGGAATGCACCTCTCGACAAATTACTTATAAGAAAAGCAAACAACTTCCTTAAAACTTTGAGAGCTTTTAATCTATACAATGCTTGGCGTGTTTATCACATGAAAGAAAGAGATTATATGTATTATTCGCACAGACATCACACGTACACTAGGATTGACTATATTCTTGTGGATAACAATATAATAGATATAATTACTGAAACAGGGATTGCATTAATTAGTGGGTCAGACCATGCATTGATTAAAATTCTAATTAATGTCCCTCAAAGGGCCGCTCTTGTATATTTAAGGAGAATAGAGAGATGTTAAATAAAAGACTTGAGGAGTTTTTTATGCTTAATAGAAATTCTTTGGACTCTAAAATTACTGTGTGGAACTCTCAAAAGGCTTATATCAGAGGTTTGTTAAATTCTCGGGGCCCGATTCAAATGCACCCCCCAACTCGATTGTTCTAGGCTGTATGTCTGTGGGTGTATTGCGGGCTCCCGTTTGTCTCTGAAAACTGAGCAATTCAATTGCTCAAGGCCACAAGTTACTGGCCAAAAGCCAACTCCGTAAACCATGCAATGGTTCGTAGCAGTTCAGGGCTGGTATATGATCAGTTAAGCAAGCCCGTAACCTACCATTTTGAATCAGCCAATAGAAAATGAGACTGCCATTATTACGGCAGTAAAACATGGAGGCTGCATGTCAATCAATTAGGTTCGGGGGTCCAATAAGGGATCAGACTTACAAACCCTCAAAATAAAGAATTATGAAAATGAATGCCAAAACTGTTCTAGTCCATATGGGTTGGCTGATTTGTATTAACTTATTGATACCCGAGATCGATTTAACCCTGAAATGAAACATACAAATAAATCTTATATACTGCCAATTTGCGGGCTTGAGACTGTTGTGCAATTCATTCTAATTTCTATCATCACTTTCCCGTTTTTTAGAGTGCAGTATTGATTTTTTATTTGCATTTACAGTGCTATGAAAATGTGTTTAACCTCCTTGAGGGTCCTCTCTAGCACTCATAGGATTTTCTACTTGTTTCGCCATTAACGGGTGTGAAAACATTTGCAGCCTTGGGGAAATGGAGCAATTTAATAGCAATTTGCGATTTTAGCCATTGTAACTCTTGCGAAAGTAAAAGATCAAAGGCTTCGGAAGGCAGTAGGTTATGGGTTTAACCATTGTAATTTTTTCAAAGCCGTAACTCGTAACCTGTTTGGAGCCCGCAAAAAGACTCCAATTGAATAGCAAATTAACTGAAGGGCTACAGTAACATGCGAAAGCTAAATTGAATCGGGCTATTGGTCCTTACATAATAGGAGGAAAAGAGGTCTATCATTGAGGCAACTTATATTAAACTGTAAGAAATGCAAAAAATTAATAAATCTTCAATGGATACAAATAGAACTATCGAGATAAATAAGCTCAAGCAAATATTTAAAAAATAGAGCAAATTTAAGTAGATAATATGATATGGAAACTCCAACAAAGGTACTATTTTATGGGTAATAAATCTGGTGAATTACTAGCAAACAAGCTGAAACATGAAATGGGAAATAAGAGAATAGAGAAACTAAACGGTCATAAAGGTATTGAACATTCAAAACCTGATGAAATAGCCAAAATATACTCTGAGTATTATAAATCCCAATACAACCTAGAGGATAACTTTTTATTTAAGAAACCTTCATCAATACAAATCCAGTATTTTCTCAAGAAGCTTAATCTTCCACAAATAATGGAAGAACAAAGGGCAAATTTAGAAAGAGATATCTCGATTCAAGAGATATATCAAGCCATTAATTCATTGAAGCATAATAAAGCTCCCAGGCCGGATGGGTTTGCAAAATGTATATTTTAAAGTTTTTGCACCTATCTTAGCTACTGATTTAAAAAACATGTTTAATGAGATAAAGAATACAGTAAAAGTTTCTTCAGAAACAGTAGAAACTGTGATTATAACCATTCCTAAAGAGGCTAAAGATACCACAGACTGTAGAAACTACTGTCCTATTTCATTACTCAATGTAGACATCAAACCTATGCTAAAATTCTTACACCCAAATTGAGTCCATTATTTCTAGATTTAATCAATACGGATCAGACAGGCTTATTGAAAAAACTAGACAGGGTACGGATAACATCAGAAAACTTTAAGATCTGTTTGATTATTCTTAGAAAAAGAAGACAGCTGCTCTGTCCCTAGATGCTGAGAAAGCTTTCAACAGAGTAAACTGGGACTTCATAAGTATAGTTCTTAAAGAATATGGACTGGGTAATTTTGGTTCTTTGGCAATCCAAGCTCTATATAGAGATGTTTCTGCTCACATACTGACAATGGGTTGTAAATCTGAAAGTTTCTAAATTAACAATGGTACCAGACAAGGTTGCCCCTTCTCTCCTTTGATATTTGCTATAACTGTAGAACCCTTAGCCATACTAATTAGAAACTCAGAACAAATTAGAGGTATTACAACGGGTTAGACCTACAAGTAAACAAACAATGTTTGCAGATGATATAGTGATTACGGTCACAACTCCATTATATTCGTTAAAATTTCTACATGGATGTATAGATCAATACAGCGAGTTATTTTACTACAGATTAAACACTTCTAAAACTGAAGTTTTAGCAGTAAATTTAGATCATGAAACATATAAAAGTTTGAAAGACAAATTTGGTTGTAATTAGAACCATAATGAGTGTGTCCATATTGCTATAGACTTCAATCAAAATCTAAATTGTTAATTAAAAACAATTATGATAAACTTTTTAAGCATATCTCTGACATTATCAAAGATTGGAAATGATTAAACTTGTCTTGGTATAGAAGAATTTCAGCAATAAAAATTACCATTTTGCCAAAAATAACTTATATTCTAAGAACTATTTCTGTTCTAACTCCCAAAAATATTTTAAAAGATATCATTTACTTATTGATGGGTTTATTAATAAAAAAAAATAATAAAACAAAACATAGTACAAAGACAATTATGTAGAGGAGGGTTAGTGCCTCATAACATCTTAGCTTACTCTGCCAAATATTTATTAATTCAAACTACAGTGCCATGCAAAAGTATTTACCCCCCTTGGCATTTTCCGTGTTTTGTTGCCTCACAACCTGGAACTAACATGGATTGTTTGAGGATTTACAACATTTAATTTACAGAACATGCCCTCAACTATGAAGATTTGTTTTATTATTATTATTGTGAAGCAAACAACAAATAGGACAAAATAACAGAAAAAGTCAATGTGCATAACTATTCACGCCCCTAAAGTCAATACTTTGTAGATACACCTTTTGCCCCAATCACTGCTCCAAGTCGCTTTGGATAAGTCTCTATGAGCTTTTTGCATCTTACCCCTGGGATTTTTGCCCATTCCTCCTTGCAAAACTGCTCAAGCTCCTTCAAGTTGGATGGTTTGCTCTTGTGAACAGCAATCTTTAAGTCTGACCACAGATTTTCTATTGGATTGAGGTCTGGGCTTTGACTAGGCCATTCCAACACATTTACATGTTTCCCCTTAAACCACTCAGGTGTTGCTTTAGCAGTGTGTTTGGGGTCATTGTCCTGCTGGAAGGTGAACCTCCGTCCTAGCCTCAAATCACGCACAGTGTGGTACAGGTTTTGCTCAAGAATATCCCTGTATTTTGCACCATTCATCTGTCCCTCAACTCTGTTTCCCAGTCCCGGCTGCTGAAAAACATCGCCACAGCATCATGTTGCCACCACCATGTTTCACTGTGGGGACGGTGTTCTTTGGGTGATGTGATGTGTTGGGTTTGTGCCAGACAAAGCATTTTCTTTGATGGCAGAAAAGTTCAATTTTAGTCTTATCAGACCAGAGCACATTCCTCCATACATTTTGGGAGTCAAACATGCCATTTTGTTTTTTGCTGAAAGTAATGGCTTTCTTCTGGCCACTCTGCCATAAAGCCCATTTCTATGGAGCGTATGGCTTATTGTCGTCCTATGTACAGATATACCAGTCTCTTAGGTCTCTGTGCTGCCTCTCTGATTAATGACCTGCTTGCCCGGTCCATGAGTTTTGGTGGGCGGCCGTCTCTTGGCAGGTTTGCTGTTATGCCATGTTCTTTCCATTTGGTTATGATAGATTTGATGGTGCTCCTGGGGATCATCAAAGATTTGGATATTTTTTTATAACCCAACCCTGATTTGTAATTCTCAACAACATTGTCCCTTGCTTGCAGAGTTCCTTGGTCTTCATGGCAGTGTTTGGTTAGTGGTGCCTCTTGCTTAGGTGTTGCAGCCTCTGGGGCCTTTCAAAAAAGCTGTGTATATGTATTGACAAGTCATGTGATACTTAGATTGCACACAGGTGGACATGATTTCACTAATTATGTGACTTCTGAAGGTAATTGGTTTCACCAGAGCTTTTTATGGGCTTCAAAACAAAGTGGGTGAATACATACGCACATGACAATTTTCTGTTTTCTATTTCTAAAAAATTGTTTTATGTATATATTTTTCTTTTTTCACTTCACCAACTTAGACTATTTTGTTCTGATCCATCACATATATATATATATACACAATTCAGATTAACAAAACTTTGAACTTAAGGCTGTAATATAACACAATAGGTAAAAAGTCAAGGGGGTGAATACTTTTGCCAGGCACTGTACTTTAGGGTTGAATACAAAACATTAAACTAAATTTAAAGAAAAAGAAAATGCCTTATTGGATAATAAAAAAGTTATCTTATGGCAAAAATAATTAAACAAAAAAGATCTGAAAAATGTACCAGTAATGGTCGTAACCTGTCTGAAATCATGGTACAAATATAATAAAACAAATATAATACAAGATGGAAATGAATACCATTTCCCTCTCCTTATGCTCCAGTCTCATCAACTACCTTTGGCCCCCAAATTGATATTGTTCCATACGTTTTCAGAACATTTACATTTTCAAGAAAAGTTCATAGTGATTCAAATCTTAACTATTTCTAAATAGCTTTATGGTATAATTTGGAAAAAAAGAACTATCCCTTCTTGGAAATGATTCAGGTAAATGTTGGAGATGTGATATGGAAGTTGGCACATTCAAACATATATGTTGGAATTGTAAACAGATTGCAATTTTTACGTATATCTGTATCAAACAAATTTCTTAGGGCCTCATTCTATTATCGGCCGTAAATCGTCCGTAAGGCTGCGATTCCTTGCGGGGGTTCAGTTAACTCGCGATTCTATTATACGGCCCCGCAAGGATCTCCTTTTACGGCCGGCCGCATATCTTGGAACCGGCCGTAAGCTGTGAAATATAAAAACTCAAAAATAAATTCAAGCCTGCACTGTACAGCTCTGTAAATGCTAGGGATCATATTGGGGGACATGAGGATTAAAAGGAACCCACTCTCAAGCTTGCACATCTGCCCAAACCCGAGTTCAAATTAACTGTTTATTTTCCGGCTGCGGCGTGGGTGTGTCTGAGGTGCTCCAAGCACTCTGGACTTTTTACATGGATATTTTACGGATATTAAAAATAAAATATTTTACGGATTTGAGTACAGGATAATTATGTGCTATTTTTTCTAACACCTAAAATCCCTTTATAGTCTTCTCAAAGTGCAGGATGGCTTTATTTGAGCTATTTTATGTGCTTAATTGGTGCTAGCGGGACCTCTTTCCTGCAAGTAAGCTGCGGCTCGCTTTTAGCCTTGCAGAGAGGTTTCCAGGAGCAATTGAATTGCAAATCTCTTGCGGCCGTTTTAGATCAAAGGCTTTCCTCCGGCGCGAGCGGCCGCAAGAGATAGCAAGGCACCGGCCGCAAGCCTGCCGGAGCCTCCGGCCGTAAGGGAATAGAATAGCAGAATAGCTTGCGGCCGGTCCTTGCGGCCCCGCAACGGCTGCGGCCGCTAATAGAATGAGGCCCTAAGAATATTAAATGTTCCATATATTTTCACAACATTTACATTTTCAAGCCAAGTTCATAGCGATTAAATTCTTAACTATTTCTAACTAGCTTATTGCCGTAAATTGGAAAAAATAACTATCCCTTCTTAGGGCGATATAAAAGATCTAATTAGTAGAAATAGACAAATTGAAAATGATTTTCTAGAATTTGACTTGAGAGCTAAATGTAAATCTAAACTAAATTGTAGATTGTGGGACATATATATCAAGAAAACAAGTAATTGAATTGATTAGTTTATATGTATGTATTTTATTATTTATATGCTATTGTTTTTTCTTTTTGATGTTTTTTTTTTCTTTTTTTTCTCCTCTTTTTTGTATTATTGGAATATTTGTTAGAAAATAAACTAAATTAAAAGAAAAAAAAAAGAAAGAGGGTATTTCATTTTGATAAACAAAAGACTCACACACATCATCGGAGACTCTATCCCTACATTCATGAAAATATTGAGCTCCTGGCTAGACTCACATCACAGCATTTTCATAATTTTAAGTCTCTTGCTACACTCTAGCTAACTACTCTAAAGAACCCCTGGAGTTTCCCCCGGGAAGGACGGATGAAGGGGATTTTGGCCTACTATTTGTTACCCACTTCCCTTTTTTACTTAAGTTGTTCTTATTTACCTAAGATATTTTTATGTTCTAGTTTAGTCTTTATTTCTAGAAATTTGTATAAAAAAAAAAAACGAAAAAAAAACTATTAGGTTATGGCAAAACACACAGACCTAACATCACTAACAGAGATTAACCAAGAATTAAAGCAAAATTCAAATATGTAACTGACTATCTAAAATTGAATATTACCTCTGTAAAATGTAAAGAAGTACATGGTTTGTAAAGATGCCCTGTCTATATGTTGATATCATTGTATTATATTTCCATGCTTTGCCTCAACCTAATAATACAACTTATTGAAACAAGACAGAGGGTATTTGATAATGAGATAAGATTTACGACCCTATATATTCTGTATATTGTACTTTTGGTTCCTAATTATTTTCAAAAGTATAATGTATTTCTATGAAGGGCTTCCATCCAAGTTCCTAGAAAAAGCCTGTCTGTCACCTTCTGTCCATACCTGTATACAGGCACATTACAGGGCTCCTTTGCACGAATTTATGACTAAACAAATCCTTTAAAACTTGGAGTACCCATCAACTATAACCTCCCCCCTCTACTGTTCTGTAAGAAACACATAATGCTAACTCACAAACACATTAGCTCACATTCAGAGTTACCAAAGCCGAGGCTAAAAACTGTATATATGTGTGTGAGTGGAATGGTGTGTGCGTCACTGAGAGTAGGAAATTGAGAAGTGGTCACTATGGCTATAGGTGAGAGTGAGAGTGCGGGGAAGAAAGAGTAAAAGTGAGTTTATGTGCCTGAACCAAATCCTTGACAGGAAATCTTCTAGGAATGCAAAAGTTTAAAAAATGAATGTCTAATATTCATAAGTCAACGGGAGTCCAGAATTAAAAAGATAAAATAAGAATATCAATGGTAATGTTTTGAGTGAGCACTGATGTTTGTGATGCCTTTGGAACAAAAATATATATTTCTATATTTTATACGCTTTGTCAGTTGGACCATTTCTCCAATACATCTGGAAATCTTATACAGTACTATTTCAGGTAATTGTAGAACTAGTGGGTCAGTATGCTACCACAAAACTAAATGCAACATGTATTTTCTAGTCACTGCTACGGTACATAAATAGTTGCTGTTACATTTCAAGCATATTTTTTCTTACAAATAGTGTCTTACCTTCATCAGAGTCTGGTAAGGCTTTTTCAGATCCATCATAAGCAGATTGCCAATCAGAGGTAGAGGAGCGGGCCCAGGGGGCATCTTCACTGCTGATTTTTGGGATTTATTGAACAGATAGAGCAAAAATACAAAACAAACTGTAATATAGATTAAAATGTCTACACTCACAAAGTTGGTGATAAGGGTCATGGTGATGTGTGAAGCTAATACAGTGAATGATCACAAATATGGAAAATATACTAAGGCACTAAATGTGTGTTAAACTGTACTAGATGACCACTGATCTGTTTAGTAATATAAATGCAATCTAGGCTTATAACCATGTAAAATAGACTTTGCCCTTTTTGATTGCACAATATTTTAATCTGATTGGCTGATCTACTCTTGGCTGCACAACAGTCTCAGGGAGGTCACTCTGGTTTTCACGTGATGTTCCAAAACAGTACACCGTAGTTCACAGTGATGTCGAAAACTACCGTATGTGATATACCCTTGTTTAAAATAAAAGCAGTAATTAAATCTTCATTTTGTAAGATCATTTCCTACACTGAGGAGAGTTGTTTCCTCTCAAACTTGCTTATAATGGGCTATCTTAGAGTGAATAGATAAATGTAGTTTTTCAAGGACTTTGCAAAGTATATTGCAAAAGAGTTATTTATCTTAAAGTAAACTACAACATACTGTAGCAGGTACAGTTGGTTATCTTTTTACAAAGCTGACCAAGGTCTGTAACTTACAACCCATATAAGCCTTTGATCTTTCAAGCCCGCTATTCCATTGCTACAGTTCCTCAAGCCCGCAAATGTTTTCATACCCGTAAATGGCAAATGTAGAAGAAAATCCTAAGGGTACAAGATAGGATTTGCAAGGGGTTTACACACCTGTTCGTAGCACTGTAAATGCAAATAAGAAATCACAACTACAATTTAAAAAACGGTTAAAGTGATGAAAGACATTAGAATTAATTGCAACAAGCTCGCAAATCTGCAATCAAAAATTATTTTTATTTATGTTTCATTTTTGTGTCATCAATCTTGGGAATAAATGAGTTAATACATATCAGGCCACCCACACGGACTAGAACAGTATTGCCATTCATTTTTTATATCTTGTACATTGCCAAATTGAGAGTCTGATCGCATATGGGACCTCTAAACACTAACTGATTGACTTGAAACCTCCATGTTTTACTGATGTAATGATGACGGTCTCATTTACTATTGGCTGCTTGTAAATCGGTAGTTACGGGCTTGCTTAATTGATCACGATCACGCTCTGAAATGCTACTTATGATTGCATGGTTTATGGTCTCGGCTTTCAGGCCCGTAAATTGTGGGCGTGCTCAATTGAATAGCTCTGTAATTGTAGCAATTGTTTGTTGTGTAGAATAAAAGGCTCATTGTTCACTGGACATTTAACACACAGGGCTAGCTCACGTTGCTCTGACTCAAAGTAATGCAAGTTTTACTAAAAAGCAATTCAATTAATATTCTTTGAATTAAAACATGTGCATTAATTTATCCAGAAGAAAGTCATTTGGCCAATTGTTGTTAACAAGATTAAATCTATTTTTACAGGTACATATAAATAGTGAAATCAGGGCGGATCATGTGTACATACTTGTTGGTACAGGAGTGGAGGGTGCTGCTCTTATGAGCTCTTTCAATCTAGGGTAATGGCTGTAACCTGTCTAAAATCATGGTACAAATATAATAAAACAAATATAATACAAGATGAAAATTAATACAATTTCCCTCTCCTTATGCTCCAGTCTCATCATTATATAATGTAGATTCTATGAAACAAAAACTACAATGGGACATTTGGAATATTAATAGAAAAATAGATCTTTATTCTGAGGGAAACTTAAAATCCTTTGAAATAGTATTCCCATGGAGAAATGGTTAGACTATAAAACACTGATAACAAAAGTAATGCACGCTGAATTTAAATTTAGATCCCCTACAAAGTTTGAATCAGTAGTTATGAGTAAAGATAAATATCTTTCGATAACCTACTGCGTTAAAACTATAACATTTTTGACAGAGATAGGGAAAACATCAAAAATGTTGGCTTCGGAGTGCGCTTAGAGAAGAATGGGAGACCAGTATATTATTTAAAGCCTTTAATCTAGCATCTAAAGTAATAAAGTGCACTAATTTAAGACAGACACACTTTAAACAATTCAGAGATGGCCAAAGACTTTGGCAAATAACTTTTTCTGGAAATTATTGAGATAAATGTTGGAGATGTGATATGGAAGTTGGTACATTCAAACATATATGGTGGAATTGTAAACAGATTGCAATTTTTCGTATATCTGTATCAAACACATTTCTAAGATTATTAAATGTGAACTACCATTGGCCCGCCAATTGATATTGTTCCATATATTTTCACAACATTTACATTTTCAAGCCAAGTTCATAGCGATTCAATCCTTAACTATTTCTAAGTAGCTTATTGCCATAAATTGGAAAAAAGAACTATCCCTTCTTAGAGCGAAATAAAAGATCTAATTAGTAGAAATAGACAAATTGAAAATGATTTTCTAGAATTTGACTTGAGAGGTAAATGTAAATCTAAACTAAATTATAGTTTGTGGGACATATATATCAAGACAACAAGTCATTGAATTGATTAGTTTGATCCTGCTTTATATTTATGTATTTTTATATTTATATGCCACTGTGTTTTTTTTTAATGTTTTTTTTTTTTTTTTTACCAGGGATTAACAAAGAATTAAAGCAAAATTCAAATGTGTAACTGCCTACCTAAAATTGAATATTACCTCTGTAAAATTTAAACATGTACATGATTTGTAAAGATGCCCTGTCTATATGTTGATATCATTGTATTATATTTACATGCTTTGCCGCAACCTAATAATAAAACTTATTGAAAAAAGAAAGAGGGTATTTGATAATGAGATAAGATTTACGACGCTATATATTCTGTATGTTGTACTTTTGGTTCCTAAATATTTTCAAAAGTTAAAATGTAACTTTATGAAGGGCTTCCATCCAAGTTCCTAGAAACAGCCTGTCTGTCCTCTTCTGTCCATAACTGTATATAGGCACATTACAGGGCTCCCTTGCACTAATAAATGACTAAACAAATCCTTTAAAACTTGAAGTACTCATCCCCCCTCTTCTGTTCTGTAAGAAGTACATAATGATAACTTACAAACACATTAGGCGCTTGTGGCTGGTAGTCCTGCGGTCCTGCTGGTGACCCCACTAGCCAGATTATATTCTCCTCCTCCAAACCAGTGTCCTTGGGTCCTCTTCTTTCCTCCTCCCTTGTTAATTTAATGGAGCTGACATCTCAGTGTCCTTGTTTGTCATCATGTACATGTGTGGTGTGTGTGATGTACAAGTGGCGGCATGTTGGTGTATGTGATATTCACCTGACATGGAGGCTGGGTCCTGCTGGGCCACCAGGCCTGAAGCTCCAGCAGCGGGCACCTGGTTGAAAAGGTCCTTGGCCACCCTCTCCCACTCACTATATTGCACTGTCACATTATTGTCTTCCTTGGCCATCATCCTCCTTACCTTGGCCCTGATGTCATCAAAACGGTGCTTGACAGACCTCACATCCCTTTGTGCTGAGCCCACTGCTGTAACCTCAGGCCTGTGTCGCAGTACATTATTCCATGATTGGGTCATAACAGCCAATCGCATCTCGGCCAGCCCATTAACAGTTTGCAGCCACAGGAGGGCTTTATGGACAACCGAAAAAAAACGAAAACGAGGGTACACGGTCAATAAACACACAAAAACACGTCAGACACATAAGACTTCTACACAAGACCATACTGGTATAAAATACACTATTAGGGAGGACTCTAAATGCTCCACAACCGCCTAACACATAGACAAACCCTGCCATTTCACAACACTAACTTGCAACTAATAACATTACCAATCCAAAATGCAGAATTGCACACCTAAACAAACGATTTGCGCTCGCGCACGCAGCCTACTTATTCTACACACGCTACACAACCAATACACATGCAAAAAAAATGCCAGACACATAAGACTTTTACACAAGCCCGTACGAGCTATAAAATACACTATTAAGGAGGACGCAAAATGATCCACATCCGCGTAACATGTACACATTCGCCGCCATTTTACAACACTAACTTGCAACTAATGACATTACCATTACAAAATGCATAATTACACAGCTAAACAAATGGTTTGCACAGACCTTACAATGAGCACCGAAGGAGCTCAGACGACCAAAAGACTTTTACAATTTTATTGCTGTCATTTTTTGACGGGCAATTTGCTCATTTATATGTAACTGTGACTAATGGTACTGGTATATTGAAAGTTTTGGGACAGCGGGTAATATGTCACTGGTCCTATGATAGGCTATTGAGAATCAGTGCAATGTCAGAAATTACAAAAATGGCTAGTACATGACTGTGTGAAATATGCACAAATCCAGCAAGTGGAAGAAACATCTTTCAAGATCTTTATTTTATCTAACCCTAAATGTATTTGTCTATACTTTATGTCTGTTTCTGGATATTTATTTCTTAGTGTGCTTTTTGTACTTGCATTCCTGCGATTGTTTAAATGTGGCATTTATGTTCTTAATACCTATAGAGCCTCGAAACTTGGTGCCCTGGGCAAAAAATAAATACAACTTGTGCCACTCCCCTCCATTTTCAGATCTCTGGCAAGATATATGCTTGCAGTTACATATGTCCATTGGGTTCATTTTTTGGTGCAGTAGGATATTTCTTAACATCGTCCTTCACAAGGAAGTATGCAATCCCTCTATTTAACAAGTCTTCACCTCTAGCCACATCCTCCATCAATTGTAACCAATTGACAGATGAAATGATCACTGAAGAAATTATTCCCCCAGATTTAGGGCTTGGATGCCTACAACAAGAGAGATTTCTTCTCAAAATTATTGTGAAGAATCACTACCGTATTCAAGCAAGCTTCAATAAAAACAAATGTTCACCAACTTGGATGTAAGCGGAAAGCACAAAGTATTCTGCATCAGAGAAGAAAGCACATGGAAGATAGCATCCAACATTTGAAATGGCTACTATTAATAACATGTTACTAGTTACTGATTTTTTGCAGTTTTTTTTATCAAAACTTTTCACATATGATTTGTAACAAGGTAATTACATATCTTGATGATATCTTGATATATTACATGTATGAAGCATAAAGTTTACTAGCTTCTTGAAGATCCTGTAGATATCTTCACTATCTATTACATTGGAAGGCCCATGGTTGGATTTATAACTAGGCAAAAAAGTGATGCCTCACTGGGAGTGGCACCTCATTTGCATAATAATAAATTTTTATTGCAGTTTGTTAATGTTTCAAACATAGCACCTGCATTCTCTAGCCAGCTGCCATGAGCAAATGCTTTTGTGGGGTAGTGGAAAGAGGCAGGTGTGAAGAAGTGTGCTGCACTATAGTAAAACAAACAGGGCATGGTAGAGCATGGGCAAATTCACAGTGTCTCCACCACCCGCTATGCCCTGCCTCTCACTGCCTCTCACCAAGCTCTCATCACTCAGGTCCTGAAAGCATCATAATCAGCTTACAGACTTCAATAAATAAACACCACATGCTAGTGTTCGAAATGAATCTATAGTTTCCATAAATAATACGTTATTTTGGACAGGTAAATAAACAGACACATAAGTTGTGATTAAAAATATATATTGTACATAAATAAATATACTTTTACCCAATGGTATTAGACAAACCGACAGAAAAAAGGGATAAACAATATTTACAAGAGGACACCTATTCTAAATTCTATATTTCTATATAAAGATACATGTTGCTAGATACTACCCCAAAAGTCAGCATTTCTTGAACAGTTCATCTTTCATCAGGATCTCTTAGTCAGGATTGCTCTGCTGGGCTCATCTCTGGCTCCTTCTTCTTCTTGGGCTCTGTCATGACAACCCTTCTATTTGGAACTCTGGCACACTGGGTTGCTAATACCCAAGACTATTAAAATGGACATGAAACTTCTTGTGGGGAATGTGACATTGTGTTTTTTTTGTGTATGTTGTGTAGTGTGGGCCAAAAAGATTTATGTTGATGTTTCTATGTCATGTTATATGCACTGTAATATTGTCATTTTACTTACCTGTAACTAGCAAATGTGCACTTTCTGCCATGTATGCTAGTGTGACAACAAAGAATTAACTCTGCAGGAATTTGAATGTGTATATGGCCTCTTGGAATATTTGTTTGGTCAGATAGGGCACTAGTGGGAGATATGGGTTAATGAATTAAGCAGAAACTTCTGGTGCTGACATCGAATTCCCAGATGCTGCTCTACCCCCTAGTCTAGTATAGTCATAAAGTGATATGCTTCACCTAACATCAAAACACAGGTCTGGGATATGAAGTGACCTGGCCAGATAACTCTCATGCTCTGGTGAATCTGCAGTTATCTGGGTTTATGGCCTGAGGATTCAGACCCCCTCATACAGGAAGAGATGTGGGTGAGATATTTTTATGTTTGAAATATCTCTGGAAGAATAAAAGTGGTCACTCTGTTCTGCACTAACTTAGTTCTGCACTAACTGGTGTGCTGAGGTGAATAAAAAGTCACAACCTGAAGATTACTCATAAGCTACAGTAGATGAATTAGGGCTGTACTGAGCCCCTCATCTCTGAGTCATGACATATTGGTGGCAGACAGTGGGATCTCAGCAGCAGTATCCAGCAGCAGCCTGAAAGGGGACACCCTAAACCAGAACAGGCAGGTGAGTGTCTGCAGGCATGGCAGAGATAAAGGAGCACACTAACCAGGGGGGGGCAGCAGAGGTCCAGCAAGATGGAAGCCAAGCAATGCAGGAAAGTGGCCCTTCTAGCTCAATGGAAGGCATTCCTGGGATCATGGTCGGGAAATCGTAGCCCGTAAAGGAGCCTGCAAGAGTTACAGCTTTTAAATTGGCCTCTTCCAGCTACCCGCAAATGACCTGGGGGTTATAGGCAGAAAATCCCTATGGGCTGTCAAAATCTGAACTCTGTCCCAGCTAAGCCTGCAAATCACTATTAAATTGCTACAAATCCCCAAGGACGCACTGACATTCAAACCCCTAAAAGCAAATGAGGCCAAAAATCCTACAGGTACTAGAGAGGACCTGGAAGGGGGTTAAAGTCCTGTCTGTAGTACTGTAAATACAAATATAAACACAGTACTGTATATTAAATTAAAGGGAAAGTGATGTAAGGTATTCAAATTAATATTTCTCATGCTCTCAAATCTGCAATAGTAAATAATTTATTTTATGTTTAATAACCCTGTTATATTGATCCCGGCAATCAATGTGTTAATAATGTAATAGAACTTGCATGGACTAAAATATCATATTTATCGATTATTTAATATTGCATTATTTCTGGAATGCAAAGCTTTTTAAAAGCAGAGGGACCAGTCTCACCCCAAGGGCTGGAGGTACATGGCAAATCGGTTGCCCAAGGAAAAAATTTTGGGTGGACCAGCCAGGCTCACCAGCCCTTGGAAAAGGAGGTAATGAACTTTGCTTCAGTACTGAAAATAAGTACAGGCTAAGAGGTAGCAGCTGGAGAGAGTAGTGAGGCCCTACCAGTGAAAACTGTGACCATGGACTCAGAAGGAGGTGAGTGCAAGGCCCAGATCTCTGATGCCAGCTAGTAGATCCTGCTGCCACAGTACCTACTGGGATTAACTTACATCATTGCTACAAAGGTGTATGTTTACCCTCCTAGTCCCAAAAGAAGAAGCAAGCACTTGCTCTGGCCTTTGGGGATTGTGGTGGCAGGGGATCCACGGGGGTTGCCCCTGGCATTGATTTCTCCCCTGGAATTGGTACAGGGGAATAATGACAAAAATCTTCCCTGTACACCCAGGATCAAGCCCTGTCTTGGGGAAGGCCTGGGGGAATTGGTTTCCGCATTTGTCCAAATAGAGTCAGCCAGGCAGATCGGGTTACTGCTCAGGATTTGGGGGATTGTGCAGTTATTTGGCCCTTCAAGATGCCTGCTAGCCTTGATGTATCACGTTAATTGGATTGTAAATATAGTTCACAGGATGCTATTTCCAGCACACTCCACTACAAGTTTCTCCCTGTGGCCACTGGACAATGGGGAACCACAGAATGCTTCTACTGGGATTCTATCTCTAAGCCACAGAATGCCAGAATCCATCTGATTAAAAGATGGATGCCAGGTTTCTGCATTTATAAGGGGGCACCAGCTGTCATGACTGAATTATGGGGGGCAGGATGGAGGACCCCTGAGCCCCACCAGCATTGGCCTGTATAGCCCAAGAACAAACCGTCACCTCCCTGAACTCAAGGACTATTTTGTTATGATTGTAATATCAAGTGTAATGTTAGGCCTTAGGCTTTGATCTTTTATCGCAGATCCCCAAGAGCATGGTCTGTGAGTATTTAGGCCTAATAAGAATTCTTTATATAATTTTTAGTGTTCAGGTTGTGGTTAGTACATGACACTGTTATGCTATGTTCCTTTTCAAAGTACCATTTAAAAGTAATGCTATAATGTTTAGAATAGTGTTTTGATTTAATAAGGTGATTTGTATAATTGTATAAAGTTTAAATAATGTATTTGTACTAGAAGCAGGCCCTAGGGTATGCTAATATTATATAAAGTTACTTCAGTCACTCATGGGACAATGGATAGTTTATGACCTAATGTTGGGTCTGTCAGAGTGGGCACTGGGGAGAAAGAAGGGTTACATTTCTACAATAATTTATATAGATATACAACCCCCTGAGAGAAGCCAGACATACACTCTCTCTGGCCACAGAAGGTCATAACATTGATGAAGCCAGACCTTGGAATTTTGGGCAGTGGGAGATCTGACCCCCCTCACTAAATGGCAGCAGAAAATTACAGATCATATATATCTAAGAGGAAGGACTGTTGGGGGGTTGGAAGTTGTAGTAACAGGGAGGACATTATGTGGGGGAAGTATTTTTGTGTTTGTGATATTTCTTTTGAAGAGAAAAATAAACTGCTCAGTCTGACTCCGAGATACTAAGCAATGGTATGTTGGAGTCTGAGTTGGACATTTAACAAAAGGATTGCCTGTCTGTGTCTGATGTTATCATTTCATTCTAATCAACGGGATGCAACAGAGTTTATTATTTTTAATAAGCAGTAACTTTGGGGCAGAGTTTGCAACCTGTGATGTCTTGAGTTCTCCAAAGAGGTGTTTTGGCTGGGTGTCGAGATTTTGAACGCAAAAAGGAATGACCTAGAGGGAGTAGATTGAGGTGCACGTGACCCCTCAAAATCGGGGGTTGTAACAGGCTCTCTCTCTCTCAATTGGATTGACTCAACTCTGGTCTTGTATTGTCTTTCTTGAACACTTCCCCTTGACCTGTGACTGCCCATCCCAACATAAACTTTTCTCACCTCTCACAAACTCCATAAAAACAGGTTTATTTCTAGTAACAGTTAGAGATGTGAATCCCACACATAAAGCTGTCCCTTGTTTTTCCATAAAATCCTTGTTGTGCAATCAATAGCCTCACAGCAGGGGATCTTTGTCTTTTGTTTTAGATATGTGGAAAACCCAGCTCTTAAAGTTCCTCAGGAAACAGCAGATTTATACAATTACACTTATTTTATAAAATACACTTAAATAAAGCCATAATGTTTAGCCGCTTAAGCTGTAACCACGAGCGTGGTTTGGGTTTAGTTGTTGGTTCCTAAAACGGTAACCCCGACCCACGATCGGGATTACACACTTCCTCCTTCCTCTCACCCATCCATTTACTGTGTTACCCTCTCATACTTCCCCTGCAGTAAGTCTTCTGGCAGTGTCCGGAAGTCCCAGGTGACTTCTCACGGACGTCACATCAACAGTGATTCTCGGCCACAGCCAGAAGACGTGCTGCAGGGTAAGGATGATAGGGTAACACAGTAAGAGGATGGGGGAGAGAATGGAGGAAGTGTGTAATCCTGAGCGTGGCTCGGGGTTACCTCTTTAGGAAACAACGACTAACCACGAACCATGCTTGGGGTTACCTCTAAAGAGGTTAAACATTATAGCTTTATTTAAGTGTATTTTATAAAATAAGTGTAATTGAATAAATCTGATGTTTCCTGAAAAACTTTAAGAGCTGGGCTTCCCACATATCTAAAACAAAAGACAAAGATCCCCTGCTGTGAGGCAGAAGACATGTACCGTTTTAACACCAGGGGGTACTGACAGTCCAGACAGCCAGAAAGGTTAAAGATTATCACTCCATAAGCCATATTTTACAATCCCCTCCTAAAGAGAAAATTATTTTGTAAATAATGAGCTCTCAAACTATACAAATAAATATGTTTTTTTGTGTGTAATATTTCAAAGTAATACAGTTCACTGAGACAGGAATAATCTGGTAACAACAAATACTTTAAATTTAGGGTTATGTGAGGCAAATTTAGACTAATTAAGGAAAAACTCACAGTAAGCATTAGGATATTAATTTATACTCCTTCAGCTACGGTGTGCATAATCACAACACCCTCCCATTCTATTGTAGCTTTATTCATAGCCACAATTTGTTTATACCTCAAAGCCAATTGGTTGCATCTATGCCACTTTCCACCATTATGTTGCCATTTACACCTTTGTCCCATCCTCTGACCCTTATTGGATCTTATTGAGAGATTCCTGTTACACATAGGTTGCTTGCTTAAGACGTATGCTGTCTTTAGTACTGTGTTATGTTTTTATTTAAGAAACCACTCATCAAATGATACTTTCTTGTTAGCATTTGTGAGAAAAAATGTGGGTAGGTGTTAAAAATATAAAAAACAAACAAAACAATCTTAATGAGGCTTAAAAAAACACAAAAATACGATGGTGTCACAGCTTCAAAAAAATTACAGTTAAAATGTTCACTTGTATAGTCCTCATTGGGGCAACAGTTTATAAAAAAAATGACACTGCAAAAATGTTAGGCTGAAAGTTTAGGCATTTTAGTATATGTATGTAAAATGAAACAAAAAATATAATTTAGAATTTGGCCCACCTCACTGTATAAAAGAAATGTATATTTTTTTTCCTAAAAATAAATAAATAAGGTTTTCTATTTAATATTAGAAAGCCCTGTAAAAGTTTAAGAAAAGTTACTGGATTTTCCTCCACAGTCTCATCCATGTTTGTTTGGTTGTTTCTCTGTTTCTCTGTAAAAATAAAACTTGATAACAGGTTTATTTTACTCCAGTTTTGTGAGCAGTTCAATGTCTGTACTATGGTTTGATTTAAACTGATTACATCTTATTTTAAGATATTCTAAATCTTTCTTAAACAGATCTCTTTGTTCTTTGAGATGCAAATTCTCTGCAATGAGCAATTAATTATGGTATTTTAATGCATGATAAGAAACTCTATGTGTAAATGGAATATTTCTTTTGTTCTTGTCTGAGATTGGGGTGGGGTGTTTTTAACAACAAAAACTTTGCCTTTGTTTCTATTTCTGTCTTTTACAATACCCTTGACTCTTTTCAAATAATATAAAATGTAAAAAAATTGGTTGTTGGCAGATATTGTGAACCAGACAATATTTAGAATTTCAGGCAGACATATTTTTAGTAAGGCCTTTATTATTCTGATTAGCATCGGCATCAGAAGGAATTGTACGTTTATAAAACACAAATAATCTATCACTATAAGATTGTACAGACCTTCCCCTCTTCTGAGTGCAGTTGCCAAAAGCATAAAGAGGTCTGTTCACATTATTTTCAAAAATGCCCATATGCTCACCTTTTGAGCTCAGTACAAGCTGGCACCATTTTGAAACGGTCATTTTCAATTGTACTAAAAATATTCCAGTCCACTTTCTGGACCTCATTGGAATCTGAGACATTAAAATCAGACTGTACTTTTAGACCACTAATCTCTTATCTACAGTGAATATGATCAGTGTCCTTTCTACTCAAAGCTAAACATCTTATTGCACTTTCTGCATCTCTCATTCTTTTCATAAGTTGCTAATTCTCACTGTGTAACCGCTTATTTTCTGGTCATCTCAACCCAAAGCAGAGGCTGTACTGACAGTGACCTTAAGGGTTCAAAAGCAGTAGTAAGCTCATAAACTTTAGTCTGTAAAGCTTGTTTCTGCACAATGTTTATATTATTCTGCAACCCAGTGGACAGCAGTTTTCCCATTTGATTTAGATAACTTCTTTTCATCAATGGCTTTTGCTACATAATTATGGGCCTGGGACCATGGATCAGCAATGTCAACCATAGAACTAATTATAGCCTCAGGGTTATTAAAATTAGCAATCTTTTTCATTAAGCCCTCCATTGTTGGATAACAAAACTGTATAATTTTAAAAGCGCAGAAAAGTAAACAACTGAGGAACCTACAAAAAAAAGTTTACTGGTTAAACCATTAACACAAAACTTGCTTTAGAATTCTGTATCTACTACCATAGCCAAATGTACCACACCAAAATGTTTCTACAACTTGCTAAAACTACAGCACACAAATGGACAACAGTAAATTGATTTATACAAAATAATATACTAATAAATATGCTTCTTTTTTTACACCAATGTCCTCCTAGCTGGCTCGCCATTCATGTAAGAAATGAATCTATAATTAGTGGAGACCTTTTCCCCAATATCCTAGGTATGTTCACCCCAGTTTCATGGTCCCCCACTTTTGTTAGACCTTGACCCTTTATCCAGACACTCTGGCTCCTGTGCTCACAGCACCTTAGTCAATCCCAGCTGTGCCCAGATCCTGACCTGAGGTGGCTAATATCTGGGGCTTCAGGCTCATCGTCACCTAGAAGGGGAGATAGGGAGGATAGCACTGGGCCTTGGGTGGAAGTGCTGGCCCATGTGGGGCAATTAAAGTACTAGAAGTGTGAAGTTCTAATTGGGTGAGGCCACTGATCTTTTAATGTTGGCATGTAGAAATTGTATAAAAAGGGTGAATTGACCCAAAAAATTAATTATGCTCGTTTTATGATACATATACATGGCGTGTTTCATTTAGAGGAAACAAGCTTATTATTAAATTCAGAAATAATTTCTGTAACTTCTCCTGGAACCCGTTAACTTGTCCTGAGAATTGGCAACTTGCTTTCAACTAATCATCCTGTGTGCGGATTACAATGCCTACATTGCAGGGTACAGGATTGGTCTTATATGAAATGAACATGGATCTAACGGTATCCTGGTATATTTATTATGAATTAAACCAACACTGGCGACACATTATTCTAACCACTTTTCTCTACAGTATATATATATATATATATATATATATATATATATATATATATATATATATACTGTACAGATACACACTGAAGGTAGTGAAAATGTTTGAGACATGTTTTATTAAGCACACATTATTTGTGCATAATCTTATAATGTGATCTGTGACCATCCTTTAGATCACAATAATATATAATAAGAATTAATGGGTATTTATAGAAAATTTAAAATCAAACACAAACTTTTATCAGTCCTTTTAGTCTGACTCTAATAAGATTTTTTACAAGCATAATTAATTTAATCACTCATTCATTCATTCTTAATTCATTATTTGGATGAAAAGACAGCCAAAATAGTTTATTATATTTGGAAATCTTGCAAAATCAAAATAACATTTGAATCCAAAATCTTCTGCTTAGGCAATTGTATTCTAGTAGTTGGGAACAGCACAGAGTTTATATGGCTTAGGTTGTAGGACAAAGCCACCTTCACCTGTGAGGTCAAGGTCTTCTTTTGAAGTTCCTGTAGGTGGATGAAAAGTAAATCTCTGGAGTAGACCAGTGAAGAATAAAAAGAGCTCCATTTTGGCCAAACTTTCACCCATACAAGCTCTTCTTCCTGAAACCAAATGGGGCACATAAAATGTATTCAAATTATAAATAGCAAGAAATACCAATGTATTCACATTACATACCCATTGGCCTTTATTTTGTCATTAGTTTCAGTATTTTAATACAGCTCTAATTATTAGTTGTTATTAATGAACAAAATGGCTTAGATGTAATACTCCTTTTTAGTGATGTCGCGAACATCAAATTTTCGGTTCGCGAACACGAATTCCATCAAATGTTCGCGAACGGACGAACATTGGGGAACCGCCATAGACTTCAATGGGCAATTTCAAAACCCACAGGGACTCTTTCTGGCCACAATAGTGATGGGAAAGTTGTTTCAACGGGACTAACACCTGGACTGTGGCATGCCGGAGGGGGATCCATGGCAAAACTCCCACGGAAAATTACATAGTTGATGCAGAGTTTGGTTTTAAGCCATAAAGGGCATAAATCACCTAACATTCCTAAATTGTTTGGAATAACATGCTTTAAAACATCAGGTATGATGTTGTATCGATCAAGTAGTGTAAGAATTACAATTAAAACAAACTTACCTGCTCTTGTTTCATAAGGAAAGCGTCAATGTACCCAGTTATGTTACTTGCATTGAACTCCTGTCTATGGTTTTGGATAAAGTTCTTCATCACTTTGTTCACTTTATCCAAATTCCTAATCATCGGTTTATCAGCTCCAAGGAGAGCTCCAAGTGTTGGGTAAGAGTTATATAGCTAGATGGAAAAATAAAAATCATATTAGAATCTTCAAACACATATTAATTAATACAGGGTCTAATCACACACACAAACAAATAAGTAAGGTGACCATTTAAGGTGGTGCTTATAAAGAATGCATATGGAAGCCTACTTTGGAACTGCACATTCTCACAAGGCTGCATGGAGCATCACAGCTTGTATTTTTATTAAGTGTCTCTCTCTTTAAGGGGGTATTTGTTCACCTAATACATGAGGTTTATAGGCAAACTATGTATATGTAATGAAACCTGTGCAAGTGTGTATATTGACTCTCAGAATTTCAAGAGTACAGTGGAAGCATTTAATTTGTTGATATTATAATATTTCTTATATATAAAGATGTACACATAAATGTACATAACATATAGCTAAATACATCTTACTCAAAAATGCACACATATGCTCTACTAATCTACTAATGAAAATATATCCAGAATGAAACAATGCCTTATATATTTTCTTAATATTATTGTATCATATCTCTTAACATTTCAAAAGGCCAAAAAGGGACATTGATATTCTTGAAAAATGATGTAATGTTAGGTATTCTTACTCCCATTAAGTATGTTGCTGTAAAAATCAAGCTTTAGATATGCACACACTTAGGGCTTCATTCAATTGAAGGCCACAACTCACGGTATACAGGCCGTATGTCTGTGGGTGTGCTGCAGGCTTGAACTCTGCTACAATTACGGAGCGATTCAATTGAACAAGCCCGCAACGTACGGCCCAAAAGCCAAAACTGTAAACCATGGACTCGTACGTAGCATTTCAGAGCGTAACTACCCATTTAGAAACAGCCAATAGAAAATTAGATCGTCATCATTACGGCAGTATAAGATGGAGGTTACATGTTAATTAATTAGCGTTTAGAGGTCCTATATGCGATCGACTCGCAAACCAGCAAAATACAAAATAATAAAAATGAATGCCAATACTGTTCTAGTCCATATGGGCGGCCTGATATGTATTAACTCATTGATTCCTGAGATCAATATAACATTAAAATAAATTATTTTTTATTGCCGATTTGCGAGGTTGAGACTGTTGTGCAATTAATTATAATTTCTTTCATCGCTTTCCCCATCATTATTGTAATTTACAGTGCTACAAACATGTCTTTAACCAATTTACAGGTCCCATCTGGTACCCATAGTATTTTCTTCTACATTTGCTGTGTGAAAACATTTGCAAGCTTGCGGAATTGTAGCAATTGAATAGCGATTTGCGATTTTAGCAATCGCAACTCTTGTGGACTTGAAAGGTCAAAGTCTTGGATTGGTTGTAAGTTATGTTTGTAACAGCAGGGATTTTCAGCCCGTAACCTGTAGATCGTGTGGGGCTCGCAAAAAGACGCCAATTGAATAGAAAATTTGTTTGCAGGCTACATTACGGGCTCCCGTAAGCTACATTTTTTTAGTTGAATGAGGCCCTTAGTGTACGCTCGAAACACACAAATTCTATACAACCTACACTCCATACTTACATTTCCTTCAAAACGTTAGGACAAAATGGGAGTAACCTGTTTCAAGGCTGGAAAGAGGTGTTTTGCTCTTAAATATTTTCTTCAATATGACATACTGTCTATTACATACATTTATTGAACCATATTTTCGGAAAGCTAGAAGGTTTTCCATGGTGCACCCCTTCACCCCTAGGCACTTGCCTTCTCTTCCTATGGTTAATCATTTGTGTTACAAAGTTAAGTCAACTGGTCAATCTCTTGCTGATTTGTGGCCTAATAGGCAGAGCAAAATTAGAACAGTCTTGTTTATGGTTGTTGTTGGTTAGCCGTTCAGTCATGTCCAACTCTTCATGACCTTATAGACCGCAGCATGCCAGGCATATCTTGTGTCTGGTTGTGCTTATCCATTAGGCTTTCTTGGCAAAGATACTGGAGTGGACTATCAGTTCCTTCTCCAGTGGACCACAATTTGTCTGACCTCTGTGCTATGATCTGCCCATCTTGCGTGACCCTGCATGGTATAGCTCACAGCTTCATTGAGGTACACAAGCCAAATACCACAACAAGGTAGTGATCCAGAAGGGGGTTGTTTACGGTATCACATAATTTAATATTACTTACTTAAAGAGCAATGTGCTTAACTTATTTTCTCTATAATAAGGCAGTGCATTTAATAATCACAAAGTTATGCTATGTCTTAGGACACATTTTTATAAGGCACAACTTACTTTTAATTTTGATTAGCTGATATTTTCTTTTATTTCTGTCAGAATCTTCAGAATTTGTGATACAAATTGAAGGTGAATTACACTTATTGTCCATATCTACCGGCAGATCACGCTAATTGTGCACAGAGCTACAATTTTAGATGCAAAATAAAAATGTCCATATAGGACCTGCGCTTTTAATAAATCAGGTAGTACTAATGATCTAAAGATTTGTTTCCTCAATTTCATTTTACGGAGACACACAAAAATATAATTCTAAACAAGTATTTTTTGCAACTGAATGTTATTTAAAACAGTTTAGTACAGTAAGCATAGATTACATTTTCCACCCTATCGAACTGCAATTAACTATTTTCAAACTAAATATGTCAAAATGTGAACAATCAATCACAGTTATGAAGAAACTAATAAAATCACAAAATTACCTGTGCTAAGGGAGTGCCGGCTAGTTGAGTGTTTTCATTTAATAAGTTGATTAGTGTTTGAAGTGTTGGGTCATCATACTCAAACCTATTTCCAAAAATAATGGAGCAGAAAACGTTGGACACTGCGGTGTTCAGTATAACAAAGGCCTCAAATGCTTTACCTGTAAGGAAATATTTAATATAAGCGTTTATTTTTTAATTATGATTTTTAAGCATGATTAGTTGATCTGGCAAACACAGCATTATAACCAGGTAGATTGGTTTAGAGAACGATGAATACTATTCAGGACTCATATGCACAAAGAAATAGGTATATCTCTAAGCTGCATTACTACTCTTCAATGGACTCAAAAAAGCGAAACCAACAACCAAAGACAGTTTGCCACAGTCAAGCAAGCAATAGACATATTTACAATGGCCACCAACCGGAGACAGGTTTACCATGAGCAACCAATAAAACAAAGCATAATCATGGTTAACCAGTCAAATACATGTTTAACATTGTCAGACAACCAAAGACATGTTTCACATGGAAGCACAGATAACTGACTTTTTGGGCCTTTACAAAATTTCTGTTTGCCAAATTCAACAACTAAGGTAGGTATAACATTAACCAAATAATAAAGACAAGTTTACAATGAAATGAAGCAGAAATTCAACTTTTATCATAATTTGCTGGTTGTTCAGAATTACATTTATTTGTTATTTATTTTAACCAATTTCATACCATTTTGTACTATTTAGATTTAGTAAGGTGAATACATTTTGGTAAAATGTGTGCCATCATATTACAATATAAATATGTAGGAATATATTAACCTTCTTCCTAAAGCTAAGTTGTGTGTGATTGTGTGTATACATACATATATATATATATATATATATATATATATATATATATATATATATATACACAAGGAGGTAGGAATCAAAAAAATGGGGGGGGGGAAGAGTTTTTATACGCCATGCATGCCCCGCAACTCTGGTCCTCGCGAAGCGAGGGATGCAGTTGTGTCCCGTAACTGCGGCTCTCGCAAAGCGAAGGACGCAGTTGCGGGGCTGGAGGTGCTCATTGCATGGGTCATGAGCGTTGCAGGAGCTCATCGCGAGGCTCGCAGGACTTAGGCTGCAAAAGGCGCCGAAGGTGCTCATTGCAGGGCTCACGATGATCCCAGTAGGATTTGGCAAAAATTGCAAACCTCGCAAAAATTGTGGAGCACGCAAAAATTACTAATTTAACTTATGAATCACAGAACTCAAAAGACCAACAAAAAAAAGCAAATTAATTTACACAGTCACACACAGCACATAGGGAGAGCCAGTGAGCCTGTGAGTGAGGTTGCAAGTTACTTTGAGGCATATTTGAAGTTTTTACAAGGTCTAAAATCGCCTAAGATAGAAAAAAAATGGTGGCCGAAAAAACATAACTGGATGAAAATGAGGCTGAAGGCAGTAAAAAAGAGCACAAAGCCAGTAACACTTAACACAAGTCAGTAACATGTAACCCAAAGCAGTAACACTTAACTCAAGCCAGTAACACTCTTTGCAAGGACCCTAAACTACACGGGTGGAGAGGCTCACAATTAGAGCCTAAGGCGCTCAGCGCGGGTTTTGCGATGAGCGCTGAAGGTGCTCAGAGGGTCCATAGCCTTGCATTGTGTGGCAAACAGCATTGCCTGGCTTAAAATGTTATTTTGTAGGGAGATAGGTAGGGAGATAGGTACCTTATGCCAGTCTCCATCTCCAACTCACCTCCCATACCTCTGGCTGGCCAGGATTTCTATAAAATCTCGGTGTCACAAGACCTTGCGAGCTCTCTGGAATCACAGTATCCAGGTAGCCAGAGGTATAGGAGGTGAGCTGCTCTTCCACACCTCGTCTAGCCACATAATCTGGAAAGGGGGATTTAGCCCCCCCCCATCCTCCTAGTTCCTACGTCCCTGTATATATACAGTATATAATCACATATATCATAAAATTATCTCAAAAGAGCAATTTATTAGGTACTGTCAATAAACTTGAATAAAAAAGTGATCATCTGAATAAAAGATTTTTGCAAATGTGCATTTCAGACATAATTAAATAAGTTTATTTATTTTTCATATAAATTCAAATTCTTATTTTTTATCTAATTATATGTCAAACTAAGAATATTTTCACCATACCGTTATGAGAATTAAAATGCTCAAGAAGAGGGTTTAATTCATCTTGAATTCTGCTTTCTATCGTCTTTTTTCCCATTCCAAAATCTTGTAGAGTTAAGAGTGTAAATCTTTTCATGACTTTCCAAGACTCTCCATTACTAAACACAAGGCCTAAAAATAGATAGGGCAAGAATATGAATCTTATAGTACGGAACCGTTTTTCTTATCTACATTATCCTCCTACACAACCAAATTTTACACTTCGTCATTTCTTATGGACCCAAGTAACAACACTTAATAGATAAGACACATGGCTTTTCAAAGATATCTTATTTAAGATACATAATGGGAAAGAAAAGGAAAGAAAAACCCTTTGTCGTGGTGCACTCCTAAGAACCTACTATAGTCAATAATAGCCAATAAAACTTAGCTTTTAATAGTTATTGTAAAACCAAGGAAAGTAATAAAAAACTACACACACGACGCTACAGCTGCCTAATAATGAATATATTAATACCTCTACTGGCTAAACTGCATTAATCATAACAATAACCAGATGATAGGATACAGTGATAAAGGGAAAATGGGCAAAAAAGTGCTAAGTGTTAGAACTAATACTAAAGGGAATTAGGACCCCAAAGAGTCCTATTGTGCAAATAAACTATAAAGTGATCAGTGTAAAGTTACTGAGTGTTACTTGGGGGTTTTCTCACAGTGATGAGGTGCTAGAAGTGCTTGAAATTGCACTATTGATGATTTATATGAAATTAAGGGCCCTACACGTGATTGTTGTTTATATATTTAAAAAGCCAAAAATTGAGGAAGTCACAAGCATATAACTAATGCTGATATAAAGTCTGCTGCTCCATAAATGTATCCCTCTCTGATAAGTATTTCATAGATGGGTATTGACATTGTTCGATGCAGATAATCACGTTAAAGCTATCCTAATGGAACTTAGTGTTCCCATGAGCTGCCTAGACGCACTGTAATAATCATCGGCCAGCGACTATGGGAGTGTGGGCAGAGTAGCGTCAACCCGACACATGTTTCCTGGATTTCATCAGGCGTTCCTGTTTAAGATAACCTGAAGGTTCCTTATGTCATCCATCGAGAAAGCATGATATCTACCAGCAGCATAGTTTTCAGGACTTATATTAAGTCTAAAAGACCAATCTGACAAAGATAAACTTATAATATTAAATAAGGATTCTTAATAACATGTTTACGTATCAGCAAGGTTTATTCAACAATTTGGTAAATTCTGCAGTTACCTAAAGAGCCAGTTTATAGGGGGAAAAAACAATTCTGCCTTCAATTAATCTCAAATGTGTGTAAAAGTAGGTGGTGCTTTTCAATCTAGAGTGGTGAGGTGTTTCCATATACCAATGGGACACGGAATTGGAGATCTATGTTCAGTGTCAGAGTTAGTGAATAGAGGGCCCTGAAGCTATATATATATATATATATATATATATATATATATATATATATATATATATACTGTATAGTATTCACCAGGACTCTTGTGGGCTTTTAAGGATGATCTTATGAATTCATTGCTAGTTCTGTTATCCCCTGCCTGCACGTCTTTTTGCCTTGGCAGGGAATCCCAAATTATGTCACGTGATGTCACAGGCCCTACACTATGAACAAAAAATGGCAATACAGTCGAGGGGCACACTGCTATCTCCACCCCCCGTCTATGTTTGTTGGAGGTTCAAAAGTGTTGTTAATTCCAAAAAGCCATATACGTTGTATGATTAGTTACCCTTTAAGACAATTACATTTTGATGCTTAACTTACCATATGACTTCATTATCTTTGTAAATATTGGCATTTCTGCCCTTTTACCAAAGTCGTCACCTTGGTTAACAAGAGCTTCCTTCGCGGTCTTGTATCCTGCAAGCACTACTATCTTCTTAGGTCCAAATTGTACAGTAAATACATCTCCATATTTCTCTGAAAGCTAGAACACATATAGGACAATAACATAACATTATGGATTTCCTGGGCATGCTGTTTACTTCTACCATTTTATGGGTACTCCTATAGCCAGAAAATCAATACAGACAATTACTTTGTAATAAAAAAAACTAATGAAAGTAGTATATCTTTCTACATTTCTTTTCAGCTACCAGCACAGCCAGTCTAGTTTATTAATCTCTCATAGTTAACCAGGGTCACCATCAGAAATGTTGGAGCCCAGTACAAATTTAACTGCCGGGGCTCTGTTCCACACAAATTCCCCCTCTATTTCTGCAACCCACCATTGCAGATTTTTACAATAAAGAGACCTGTAAAGATTTTTCTCCTTGTTGCATAAGAAAGAGGGTATTTTATTTGGATAAACGAAAGGCTCACACACATCATCTAAGACTCTATCCCAACATTCATGCAAACATGGAATTCGGCCTACCACAAAAAAGCAATATAAAGGAATAGCGATGTCCCGAATAGTTCGCCGGCGGACTGTTCCCGGCAAACATAGCATGTTCGCGTTCGAACATATGCGATATTCGACCCGCCCCCTATACTTTATCATTGAGCAAACTTTGACCCTGCATGTCACTCAGCAGACACATTCCAGCCAATCAGCAGCATACACTCCCTTCTAGAGCCTTCTAACTCATGGACAGCAGCCATTTTGGAATCATAACTAACTTGCAGTCTTACTGAGAGGAGGCTGAGTGTAGGTGATACTGCATCAATAGGGAAAACCATAGCTAGGCTACTGTACACAGTGTGCAATACAGTCCTGAAGGACTCTTTTGATCTCTGCTGCAAGGACACCCCTGTGTCTCTTCCCCCCCTTATCATCATCCTCCCCTCACCTTAGCACCCAACCCTAACACCCCTCACACTTATCCCTAACACCCCTCACCCTAACACCTAGCCCTAACACCCCTCACCCTAACCCTAACACCCCTCACACTTATCCCTAACACCTAACCGTAACACCCCTCACACTTATCCCTAACACCCTCACCCTAACACCTATCCCTAACACCCCTCACACTTATCCCTAACACCCCTCACACCTATCCCTAACACCCCTCACACCTATCCCTAACACCCCTCACCCTAACCCTAACACCCCTCACACTTATCCCTAACACTTAACCCTAAAACCAAACCCTAACACCCCTCACACTTATCCCTAACACCCCTCACCCAAACACCTATCCCTAACACCCCTCACACTTATCCCTAACACCTAACCCTAACACCTAACCCTAACACCCCTCACACTTAACCCTAACACCTAACCCTAACACCCCTCACACTTATCCCTAACACCTAACCCTAAAACCAAACCCTAACACCCCTCACACTTATCCCTAACACCCCTCACCCAAACACCTATCCCTAACACCCCTCACACTTATCCCTAACACCTAACCCTAACACCTATCCCTAACACCCCTCACCCTAACCCTAACACCCCTCACACTTACCCCTAACACCCCTCATCCTAACACCTATCCCTAACACCCCTCACCCTAACCCTAAAACCCCTCACACTTATCCCTAACACCTAACCCTAACACCCCTCACACTTATCCCTAACATCCCTCACCCTAACACCTATCCCTAACACCCCTCACACTTATCCCTAACACCTAACCCTAACACCTAACCCTAACACCCCTCACACTTAACCCTAACACCTAACCCTAACACCCCTCACACTTATCCCTTACAACCCTCACCCTAACACCTATCCCTAACACCCCTCACTTTAACCCTAACACCCCTCACACTTATCCCTAACCCTAACACCTAACCCAAACACCCCTCACACTTATCCCTAACACCCCTCACCCTAACACCTATCCCTAACACCCCTCACCCTAACCCTAACACCCCTCACACTTATCCCTAACACCCCTCACACTTATCCCTAACACCCCTCACCCTAACCCTAACACCCCTCACCCTAACACCTAACCCTAACACCCCTCACCCTAACACCCCTCACCCTAACCCTAACACCCCCCACCCTAACACCTAACCCTAACACCCCTCACCCTAACGCTAACACCCCTCACATTTATCCCTAACACCCCTCACCCTAAAACCCCGCACACTTATCCCTAACACCCCTCACACTTATCCCTAACATGCCTCACCCTAACACCTAACCCTAAAACCCCTCAACCTAACACCCCTCACACTTATCCCTAACACCCCTCACCCTAATCCTAACACCCCTCACCCTAACACCTAACCCAAACACCCCTCACACTTATCCCTAACACCCCTCACCCTAACACCTATCCCTAACACCCCTCACCCTAACCCTAACACCCCTCACACTTATCCCTAACACCCCTCACACTTAGCCCTAACACTCCTCACCCTAACACCTAACCCTAACACCCCTCACCCTAACACCCCTCACACTTATCCCTAACACCCCTCACACTTATCCCTAACACCCCTCACCCTAACACCTAACCCTAACACCCCTCACCCTAACACCCCTCACACTTATCCCTAACACCCCTCACACTTATCCCTAACACCCCTAACCCTAACACCTAACCCTAACACCCCTCACCCTAACACCCCTCACACTTATCCCTAACACCCCTCACACTTATCCCTAACACCCCTCACCCTAACCCTAACACCCCTCACCCTAACACCTAACCCTAACACCCCTCACCCTAACCCTAACACCCCTCACACTTATCCCTAACACCTAACCCTAACACCTAACCCTAACACCCCTCACACTTATCCCTAACACCCCTCACCCTAACACTTATCCCTAACACCCCTCACACTTATCCCTAACACCCCTCACCCTAACCCTAACACCCCTCACACTTATCCCTAACACCCCTCACCCTAAAACCTAACCCTAACACCCCTCACCCTAACCCTAACACCCCTCACACTTATCCCTAACATCTAACCCTAACGCCTAACCCTAACACCCCTCACACTTATCCCTAACACCCCTCACCCTAACACCCCTCACACTTATCCATAACACCCCTCACCCTAACACCTAACCCTAACACCCCTAACCCCTCACCCTAACCCTAACACCCCTCACCCTTATCCCTAACACCCCTCACCCTAACACCCCTCACCCTAACCCTAACACCCCTCACACTTATCCCTCACACTTATCTCTCACACTTATCCCTAACACCTAACCCTAACACCTAACCCCTAACACCTAACCCTAAAACCAAACCCTAACACCTAACCCTAACAAACCTAGCCCTCACACCTAGCCCTCACACCTAGCCCTCACACTAACACCTAACCCCCTTACCCTTATCCCTGTGGGGGAAGAGACACGGGGGAGGATGATGAGGGAGGGGGGAAACAGACACAGGGGAGGATGATGAGGGAGGGGGTTAAAGAGACACAGGGGAGGATGATGAGGGAGGTGGGAGGAGACACAGGGGAGGGTGATGAGGAAGGGGGGAAAGAGATACAGGGGAGGATGATGAGGGAGGTGGGAGGATGATGAGGGAGGGGGGATGAGACACAGGGGAGGGTGATGAGGAAGGGGGGATGAGACACAGGGGAGGGTGATGAGGAAGGGGGGGAAGAGACACAGGGGAGGATGATGAGGGAGGGGGGAAAGAGATACAGGGGAGGATGATAAAGGGAGGTGGGAGGATGATGAGGTAGGGGGGATGAGACACAGGGGAGGGTGATGAGGAAGGGGGGAAAGAGACACCGGGGAGGATGATGAGGGAGGGGGTAAAGAGATACAGGGGAGGATGATGAGGGAGGGGGTAAAGAGATACAGGGGAGGATGATAAGGATGATATAACTTCTGCAAGTGCACAGTGCCACTCATATCTGTTGTCACAGTAGCTTGCAAGCATAGTACCAATCTGTCAAAACCTGTAATGATGAATGAAGTCTAGAGTAGCCTGGTTCCCTTATCCTCTACAGGTTGAGACCTAATGTTTGGGTGACTCCAGACCAACACATGAGTACAAGCAGCACACAAACTCAAAGCCGCCATCCTCCTCCTGGTCCAGCATCATCAGCCACATCAACCACTGCTGTCCTCCTTGCCCCCTCTCAACCATCCGCCACTCCGTCTCTCGCCTTGAGCAGTTCCTGCTCATCTGCCCATAGTCAGGTGCCTGTAAAGGACATGTTTGAGCGTAAGAAGCTAATGTCACAAAGTGCCCCAAATTTGAAGTGATACGACCAACCAAGCATCTTTTTCCATCTCCCGGTCCCAAAAATCCAGGCCTTATACACGCCCCCTGATAGGAGCTGTAACAGGTATTAAACTGATAAGAGTAGTACTTGCAAACACACCACTCCTATCTGGTGGCACCTTTGATTGCACGTGCCATGCCCCAAAATTGAAGTGATACGACCAACCAAGCATCTTTTTCCATCTCCCGGTTCCAAAAATCCAGGCCTTATACACTCCCCCTGACAGGTGCTGTAACAGGTATTAAACTGATAAGAGTAGTACTCCGGCATGCCACAGTCCAGGTGTTAGTCTCCTTGAAACAACTTTCCCATCACTATTGTGGCCAGAAAGAGTGCATGTGGGTTTTAAAATCCGCCTGCCCATTGAAGTCTATGGCGGTTCGCCGGGTTCGCCGGTTCGCGAACATTTGCGATGGTTTTATGTTCGCGACATCACTATAAAGGAATACAATAACAGGAGACTACCTTATATGTTACCCACTTCCCTTTTTTACGTAAGTTGTTCTTATTTACCTAAGTTGTTTTTATGTTCTAGTTTAATTTTTATTTCTGGAAATTTGTATAAAAATAAAAAAGCCTATTAGGTTATGGCAAAAAACACAGACCCAACATCACTAACAGGGATTAACCAAGAATTAAAGCAAAATTCAAATGTGTAACTGCCTAAAAATGAATATTAGCACTCTAAAATGTAAACAAGTACATGGTTTGTAAAGATGACCTGTCTATATATTGACATCTTTGTATTATATTGGCATTCTTTGCCTCAACCTAATAATAAAACTTATTGAAACAAGACAGAGGGTATTTGATAATGAGATAATATTTACGACCCTATATATTCTGTATATTGTACTTGTGGCTCCTGAATATTTTCACAAGTATAATGTATCTCTATGAAGTGCTTCCATCTAAGCTCCTAGAAAAAGCCTGTCTGTCCTCTTCTGTACATACCTGTATATAGGCACATTACAGGGTTCTCTTGAACTAATATATGACTAAACAAATCGTTTAAAACTCGAAGTACCCATCATCTATAACCCCCCCCCCCCCTTCATCTGTTCTGTAAAAAAGTGCATAAAGCTAACTCACAAACACATTAGCTCACACTCAGAGATACCAAAGCAGAGGCTAAAAACTGAATATATATGTGAGTGTGAAAGTGTCTGAGAGTAGGACATTGAGAAGTGGTCACTATGGCTATAGGTGAGAGTGAGAGTGTGGGGAAGAAAGAGTAACAGTGAGTTTATGTGCCTGAACCCAATCCTTGACAGGAAATCTTCTAGCAATGCACCTTCCGACAAATTACTAAAAAGAAAAACAAACAACTTCCATAAAACTTTGAGAGCTTTTAATCTATTCAATGCTTGGTGTGTTTACCACATGAAAGAAAGAGAATATACGTATTATTCGTACAGACATCACACGTACACTAGGATTGACTATATTCTTGTGGATAACAGTATAATAGATATAATTACTGAAACAGGGATTGGATTAATTAGTTTGTCAGACCATGCATTGATTAAAATTCAAATTAATGTCCCTCAAAGGGCCGTTCTTGTATATCCAAGGAGAATATAGAGATATTAAATAAAAGACTTGAGTTTTTATGCTTAATAGAAATTCTGTGGACTCTAAAATTACTGTGTGGCACTCTCAAAAGGCTTACATCAGAGGTTTGTTAAACTCTTGGGACCCGATTCAATTGCAAGCCCCCAACTTGTAGGCTGTATGTCTGCAGGTGTGTTGCTGGCTCCCATTCGTCTCTGAATCCAGAACTATTTTATTGCTCAAGGCCGGAGGTTACTGGCCCAAAGCCAACCCCCGTAAACCATGCACTGGTTTGTAGCAGTTCAGGGCGGGAATATGATCAATTAAGCAAGCCCGTAACCTCCCATTTCGAATCAGCCAATAGAAAATGAGACTGCCATTATTACGGCAGTAAAATATGGAGGTTACATGTCAATCAATTAGGTTCGGGGGTCAGATATGCGATCAGACCCGAAAACCCGCAAAATGAAGAATTATGAAAATGAATGCCAATACTGTTCAAGTCCATATGGGTAGCCTGACATGTAGTAACTCATTGATACCCAAGATCGATTTAACTCTGAAATGAAAATAAAGCTTATATACTGCCGATTTGCAGGGCTTGAGACTGTTGTGCAATTAATTCTAATATCTATCATCGCTTTCCCCGTTATTTACAGTGCAATATTGATATTTAATTTGCATTTACAGTGCTACAAACAGGTGTTTCACTCCCTTGCGAGTCCTATCTAGCAATGGTAGGATTTTCTCCTTCTTTTTAAATTTACAGGTGTGAAAAATTTTCGGCCTTGGGGAATTGGAGCAATAACTAAATTGAATTGGGCTATTGGTCCTTACATAATAGGAGGAAAAGAGGTCTATCATTGAGACAACGTTATATTAAACTGTATGAATTGCAAAAATTAATAAATCTTAAATAGATACAAATAGAAATATTGAGATAAATGAGATTCAAGCAAATATTAAAAAAATAAATAAAGCAAATTCAAGTAGATAATATGATATGGAAACTCCAACAAAGGTACTATTTTATGGGTAATAAATCTGGTAAATTACTAGCAAACAAGCTGAAACAAAAAATGGGAACCAAGAGAATAGAGAAACTAAAAGATCATAAAGGTATTAAATATTTAAAATCTGATGAAATATCCAAAATTATCTCTGAGTATTATAAAACCCTATACTATCTAGAGGATAACTCTTTACTCTTTATTTAAGAAACCTTCATTAATACAAATCCAGTATTTTCTAAAGAAGCTTAATCTTCCACAAATACGGGAAAACAAAGGGCAAATTTAGAAAGAGATATCTCGATTCAAGAGATATATCAAGCCACTAATTCCTTGAAACATAACAAAGCTCCCAGGCCGGGTGGGTTTGCAAAATGTATATTTTAAAGTTTTTGCAACTGATTTAGCTACTGATTTAAAAAAAAAAAAACATATTTAATGAGATAAAGAATACAGGAAAAGTTTCTTCAGAAACAGGAGAAACTGGGATAATAATCATTCCTAAAGAGGGTAAAGATACCACAGACTGTATAAACTACTATCTCATTACTCAATGTAGACATCAAAATCTATGATAACATTATAGCAACCAGATTGAGTCCATTATTGCTAGATTTAATCAATACGGATCAGACAGGCTTATTAAAAACTAGACAGGGTATGGACAACATCAGAAAATGTTAAGATCTGCTTAATTATTCTAAGAAAATGAAAGTCCTGGTTGTTGCTCTGTCCCTAGATGCTGAGAAAGCATTCAACAGAGTAAAGTGGGACTTTATAAGTGTAGTTCTTAAAGAATATGAACTGGGTAAGTTTGGTTCTTTGGCAATCCAACCTCTATATAGAGATGCTTCTGCTCACGTATTGACAATGGGTTGCAAATTTCAAAATTAACAATGGTACCAGACAAGGTTGCCTCATCTCTTCTTTGATATATGTTTTGACTATAGAACCCTTAGCCATACTAATTAGAAACTCAGAACAAATTGAAGGTATTACAACGGGTAAAACTACAAGCAAACAAATAATGTTTGCAGATGATATAGTGATTACAGTCACAAATCCATTACATTCGTTAAAATATCTACATGAATGTATAGATCAATACAGCGAGTTATCTTACTACAGATTAAACACTTCTAAAACTAAAGTTTTAGCAGTAAATTTAGATTATGAAACATATAAAAGTTTGAAAGAAAAATTTGGTTATAATTGGAACCATAATGAGTGTATCCATCTTGGTATAGACTTCACTCCAAATCTGAAATTGTTAATTAAAAACAATTATGATAAACTTTTTAAGCATATCTCTGACATTAAAAAAACATTAGAAAAAATTAAACTCAGAATGGAAGAATTTTAGCAATAAAAATGAACATTTTGCCAAAAATATTTTTAAAAGATTTTAGTCACTTGGGTCTATTAAAAAAAGATAAAAGAATAAAACAAAACATAGTACAAAGACAATTATGTAGAGGAGGGTTAGCGGCTCCTAACATCTTAGCTTACTCTGAAGCAATAAATATTTGGCAAACTACTTTAAGGTTGAATACAAACCATAAAACAAAATTTAAAGAGATAGAAAATGCCTTATCGGATAATATAAACTTAGAAGTTATCTTACGGGAAAAAAAAATAAACAAAAAAGATCAGAAAAATGTACCTGTAATGGTTGTAACCTGTCTAAAATCATAGTACAAATATAAGAAAACAAATATAAAAAAACATGGAAATTAATACCATTTCCCTCTCCTTATGCTCCAGTCTCATCACATATAATAGTTGTCAAACTGCGGTTCGTCGTCACACTTTGCGACAAATCGCAGTTTGACCACTATGATTGATTGCAACCTCACCGGCTGGTTTCCTCCATCCCTGCAAGAACATGGCCATGTGCCAGATCTCAGCAGGGACGCGATCGGGAGCCAGCGCAGGGGTCCTGTATGTGTGATCACTACACAGTCTCTCCTAAACACTCCCCCTCTATCAGGACTCTCCTCAGCACCCCCCCCCCCTCTATCTCTCAGCACTCTCTCCCCTGTAGTCAGTTCGGTGCAGGTCTGTGTCCCTTGGCACCAGCGCTGCTCCCTTTACTGAGGTGTCAGTGATGTCTGAGCTCAGGGCTCTTTGTATGATTTGCAAGAAATGAGTTTACAAACCAATTTTTCGTTTCATATTCATATAAACTAACAGATGAATAAGTTTCGTCAAATTGGCGTTTCAGATTGATGTAAAATAACAAATTAAGATGAATTAACATGTTTTGCCAATTTGCCGTTTCAGATTGATGTAAAATAACGAATTCAGATGAATTAACACATTTCGCCAATTTGCAGTTTCAAATTGATGTAAAATAACGCAGTTAGGCAATTTTTATTTTCACATTCATGTGAAGCGAGCTGAGCAGTTGAGGCATGCCATAGGGCCGTAACCACGAGCCTCGCAAAGCGAGGTAACATGCAGGACTTAGGGTGCAATAAGAGCCAAAGGCGCTCTTTGCACTGCGAGCCTCGCAAAGCGAGGCGAGCAGGTGAGGCACACCGCAGACTCCCATTGTGTGACAAACAGAATTTTCACACTTTTTTATTGCCCCGTCATTTTTGAGGGGCAAGTCGCTAGTCATTATATAATGTAGATTCTATCGGAATAAAACTACAATGGGACTTGTGGAATATTAATAGAATGATAGATCTTTATTCTGAGGGAAACTTAAAATCCTTTGAAACTTTGGTGAGAGAAAATAGTATTCCCATGGAGAAATAGTTAGACTATAAAACACTGATAACAAAAGTAATGCACTCAGAATTTAAATTTAGACCCCCTACAAATTTGAATAGTAATTATGAGTAAAGATATAGATCTCTCAATAACCTACTGCTTTTAAACTTTAAAAAAAAATAAAAAATGTTGACAGAGACATGGATTGGTAGAGAGATCTAGAACAATATTAGGAGACCAATATATGGTTTAAAGCCTTTGAGCTAGTATCTAAAGTAACATAGTGCACTAGTTAAGTGTTAGAGACATACTTTAAAACAGTTCAGAGATGGCACTTAGTGCCAAAGACTTTGGCAAAGAACTTTCCTGGAAATTATTCAGATAAATGTTGGAGATGTGATATGGAAGTTGGCACATTCAAGCATATATGGTGGAATTGTAAACAGAGTAAAAATATTTTGTTCGATCTATATAAAACAAGTTTCTAAGATGATTAAATGTAAAGTACCTTTGGCCCCTGATTTGATATTGTTCCATATATTTTCAGAACATTTAAATTTTCAAGCCAAGTTCATAGCGATTCAAATCGTAACTGCAAAAAAAGAACTATACCTTCTTGGGGCGAAATAAAAGATCTACAGCCCGTTTAAATTCCAGCCTCGTAGATACAAGATTTGTACTTAAGCCCACATTTAGAAAGTTACAATGCTATTAAATTAGCTCTGCTGTGAGCAACGTGTGAACTACGCAGGAGGGCCATCCATGTCAAACACGGAGAAACTGTGCAGAAGTGACAGCCTGTAAGATGATCTCACAGGATCCCCCACCTCATCACTTGCTGGGGCGGTCCTGAACATTACCTCTGCGGCAGTTCTACATACAGGCCCTGCCGTGTGGGGTACTCCAAGTACTCTCACGGCACCTAAAATTAGCCCCCTCTATGCCATCGGGACCCCCGAAGTGACCCCACATTAACCACTTGCTGCAGGGGTCCATAGGGACCCCCGCAGCCCCTCACATTAACCCTTGCAGCAAGGGTCCCTGATCGGCATAGATCAGGCCCCCCTGCATTTAAAAAATCCCCCCCCCAACTCCTTAAAGGGCCCGTGGCACACCATTAGCCAATCCCGGCCACCGCACCTAACATTAACCCCCCTCTATGCTGGGAGTCCCCATTGGGACCCCCAAAGTGTGCCCCTGCAGTCCCCCCACATTAACCCCTTGCAACTGGGGTCCCCCTGGGGTTGTATCCCATTGTGATTAGCAGAAGTCAATAGTGCCTTCTGATTGGTTTAAAAAAGATTGACAGGTCCTTCAGCCAATCAGAATGGGATATATGGTGATGTATCCCATTCCGATTAGCTCAATCCTTGGCGCTTTCTGATTGGCTCAAATTTAATTGACAGCCTTTTCAGCCAATCAGAAGGCACCATTGCCAATTTCCTACCGGAAGAGGCTTTGTAGTCCTCATTAGCGTCAGGGAGCTCCGCGAGTGCGGAGCTCCGTTTTTTTTTTGATTTTTTTTGATTTTTAGAGTGTGGATTTATCAAGGGCCCAGCCAGGGCAGAAGAGGAGAAGGCAGGGGACATTGTGGACAGGTACATTTTAAATTTATAATGTTTGTTATTTATTTATGTTTTGTGTATTTGTGTTAATGTGTGACTAATGTTATGTATCTTTTTTCCAGGGGCCGAGCCGGAGATCAGAAAAAAATGGGGGACAAAAAAAACGGGGACATGCTGGAAAGGTACGTTTAATACTGTATTTGTAATATTTATTTATTATATGTAATGTTTAATTCTGTACTAATCTGATGTTTCTTTTTTTCCTAGAGGGTGCGATCTGAAGGGACATCTGCAAAGGTAAGAAGTTTTATTTATTCTATTTTAGCTTAGATTTAGGGGGTATTGTATAGATAGGGGGTAATGTCTAGATAGGGGGTATTGTATAGATAGGTGGTATTGTATAGATAGGGGGTAATGTCTAGATAGGGGTAATGTTTAGAGAGGGGGTTATGTCCAGATATGGGGTTATGTCCAGATAGGGGGTATTGTATAGATGGGGGTAATGTTTATATAGGGGGTTATGTATACATAGGGGGTTATGTCTATATAGGGGATCATGTCTAGATAGGGGGTAATGTCTAGATAGCAGTTATATCTAGATAGGGGGTTATGTATAGATAGTGGGGTAATGTCTAGATAGGGTTGGTGTCTAGATAGGGGTGATGTCTAGATAGGGGGTTATGTCTAGATAAGGGGAAATGTATTGTAGTTAGGGGTATTTTTATAATGTATTTATTACTGTAATGTTATGTATATTTGTGTATGCCTTTTCTTTGCAGGTGTGTAATTATTTTTTTTATTTTTTGTAGTGACGGGGGAGGTTTGATGTTTTATTTTTTTGTAGTGGGGGGGTTTGTAATGTCCTTTTTTTATTTTTTGTACTTTAGTTTTTTTTATTTTTGGTAACATCGTTTTTTTTTATTTTGTGTAATTAGTGGGGTGGGGGGTTTAATAGGTGTGTAGGTAGGTAGGGGTTAATAGGTTAAGGTAGAGGGGGTTAATTTAGTAGTTTATTGGGGGGAATATTGTAGTGTAGTGTTTGTACTTAGTGTCATGATGGTCCTGTGTCACAACACAAACTGTAATATATATTAAAATATCCACACTCACAAAGTTGGTGATAAGGGTCATGGTGATGTGTGAAGCTGATACAGTGAATGATCACAAATATGGAAAATATACTAAGGCACTAAATGTGTGTTAAATTGTACTAGATGACCACTTAGCTGTTTAGTAATATAAATGCAATCTAGGTTTATAGCCATGTAAAATAGACTTTGCCCTTTTTTGATTGCACAATATTTAAATCTGATTGGCTGATCTACTCTTGGCTGCACATCAGTCTCAGGAAGGTCACTCTGGTTTTCATGTGATGTTCCAAAACAGTACATCGTAGTTCACAGTGATCTCGAAAACTCTGTGATACTAGCGAATTGCCCGTCAAAAAATGACGGGCATGAAATTGTAAGCCAGGGAATGTTGTTTGAGACATAATGTAAACCGTTTTTTATGCTGAGTACCTCGGCGCTCTTTGCAAGACTGTTGGATGTAGTTTTTTTGTTATTAGAGGGGCTTTTGCTGTCATTGTAAGGTCGGTGCTGATCTGCTTTTTGCGCTTGTTGCAAGGCTGTCCCCTGGTGTATTTTGTGTGGTATGAGCAGCGATGGCGTTGGTTGTGAGGCACTCGGTGAATGTCTTTTGTGTTTATTGCAATGTTTTTTTTTTTTTTCGTGTATATGTATAATTTAATAAATTAATATACTTTACCTATTTCTAAATAATATATGCAGGAAGCATTGTGCTGAAGAGCTGACAATCTGTTTCGATGTTCCTGCAGCATACAATGTAGATTTGCAGTGTTATGGAGCAGAGGTGTAAGTGTGAGCAATGTGTGCAGTGTGTAGTGTAAATAGGCTGTGTGCACGAGGGAAAGCCGTTAGTGTAGCTGTGTACTTCCGCATTGTGTAAGTTAGTGATGTAAAATGGCGGCGAATGTGTATCTGGTACGCGTGTGTGGAGGATTTTTCATCCTTGCTAAAAGTGTATCTTTACCTCGTATGTTTTTTTTGAAAATTTGTCTGTGCTTGGTATTGTTTTGCGGCTTTAGGATCGTGTAGCCTCGTTTTAGTTTTTTTAGGCTGTATTTTTTCTCTTGCTTAGGGGTTTTTCGTGTGTCTAAACTCGGAGATTTGGACTTAAATTGAGGTGTAACTTCACTTGCAGAAATACTGGGTGCCCATCCCCCCTCGCTGTGGGTAAGCTTTTTATGTCTTTTTTGTTTGTATTTATTGTGTTTTTAATGTTTTTCGGTGCGCGCGGTTCGTAATTTTGCGAGTTTGTAATGTTTTTTTTTGTAAGTCCTGCATCTCGTATTTTTTTTTTTGGCTAAGTACGTAAATTTTGCGTTGTAACAGCCGCAGTTCGTATTTTGCGCTTGTTTGTGTGTTTGTTAGGCGCCGTAGAGCCTCCACCTCCGCAAATGCGGCTCCTCGCTTCGCAAGGCTCCGCATTTGTGGCCTGCAATGAGCCTTTGGCTCATTGGTGCCGACGTCGGAGCCTCCAACTTCCACAAATGTGGCCCCTCGCTTTGCAAGGGTCCGCATTTGCGGACCAAACTGTGTCCCTCACTTTGCGAGGGACGCAGTTCTAGCGAGCTCGCAAAGCGAGCTCGCAAAGCATAACGACAATTCGTAGTTTAACAACTATTATATGTGATACCCTTGTTTAAAACAAATGCAGTAATTAAATCTTCATTTTGTAAGATCATTTTTCCTACACTGAGGACAGTTCTTTCCTCTCAAACTTGATTGTAATGGGCTATCTTAGAGTGGAGGAGAGGGGCGTAACAGGAAAGGCTCATGCGTCAGCTTGAAATGTGAAGCTGACCGTAGGGAAGTCGGGAGAAGGTCTAGCTATTGCTTTTTGGCCATACGATATTACTGTGCAGACAATATTATATACGAAGTCGTTGAAACCTTCCCAAAATACCTGGAGGAGGAAAGATGTTGTGGAGCCTTGTGTTGTGGAGCCTGTTGGAGCTGGTGCCGGCATGGTGCGCTGCTGACAGGCCCGTTAACGCCTCTGGTCTGCTGGACAGACTGGGTCTCCACCTCAGTCGGATATCCAGAGTGGCTTGGACGGTGCAAGCATCAGCTGTAGCCGGAGACGGAAGCAGAGAGGTCTCTGTGGAATTCCCTGCGATAGTCTGCGAGATCCCGAGAGAAGCGGCGAGACACTAAGAGATACCCGTCTAAAGACCAGAGAAGACTACACGAAGTCCGGCCCGGCGATTGCCTAGCTGAAAGCCCTGGTGTGAGCTTTCATCTTACTGGAGCTTCACAGACACAGCACTGATATAGCCCTGTATAGTACACAAGGGAAGTGTGCCTAGTGAGCTGCAGAGACTACAGGACAACGGGACCATGGTAGGCTATAGATCCAAAGTTTTATTAAATTGAGATTCGGTAAATTTAAAAGGGCTCTATTTAAGCACACAGCATATTTTTTTTTACAGAAGTTTTTAGTTAGTGAAGGCCTTGCTTTTGGATAGAAGTTCACTAACTAAAAACTTCTGTAAAAAAATATGCTCTGTGCTTAAATAGAGCCCTTTTAAATTTACCGAATCGCAATTTAATAAGGCTGCCAGCATCTAGCCTGGAGCTGCAGTGTATAAGCAAGACTCTTGAAGTGCAATTAAAGCCTCAACTCTACAAAGCTCAGTTTATTAACTGCTGCGGTCGGCAACAGGCAGGTACCCTGTTCATATACTCCTATCTACACCAATTTGGGGTTCATATAAGATAGAGGAAGCTGACTAATTGCCAACACCATTTGATGTAAAAAGAGCCTAAGAGTTAGAACCTAGTTCTCTCAAGGCCTGAGCATTAGAAATCTTCAAAAGAGGAAGACCTAAATCAGATATAATCCAGATCAGATCAGATCCAACTAAGTCTGCTCTGCATATTGGCATAGACCATTTGGTTAAGTGCCATTTAAAGATTTCTCTCTCCATTAAGATATGGGTCTAATAGGACTGCCTAACATAAAGACCCTTATGACATGAAAGAGGCCTGTTGAAAATCATACTCATACATTGGCCAGGTGCTGGAACCTAGTTTTCCCATGGCTTCAGCGTTGTAAACTTCAAAAGAGGAATGCCTTAACCTGATATAAGCTAACAACTAAGTTTGTGCCAGCACATTGGCATAGACCATATTGGTTCAGCGCCATTTAAAGATTTCTTCCTTTATTAAGGGAGACGGTGCATACGGATCTAACAGGACTGTCTAACATACAGACTTTTATGACATAGGTCTGTTGAAGATCATACTCACACATCGGCTAAGAGTCGGAACCTAGCTCTCTTAAGGCTCCAGCATTGTAAATTTTAATAGAGAGGGAGGCTTAAAACCTGATATAAACTAACAATTTAGTTTGCTTCAGCATATCGGCATATATCATATTGGTTAAATGCCACTTAAAGCTCTTTTTCTCTGTTAAGAGAGACGGTATATATGGGTCTAACAGGACTGCCTAATATAAAGACTCTTATGACATGAAATAGGTCTGTTGAAAATCATACTCATATATTGGCTATCAGACCTTAGCTATTAGTTCTTAGCAAATAATCCAGTTTATGGATTAAAAGTGAGGATCGTGCCAGCTCTGGGAGCCAATAAAAGATATACCATAAACCGGCCAAAAATGAGCTGTTGAACAAATGTACAGTACTATCTAAGGACCGGTGTGAGTAAAGTGGAGCTTACATCTACCTAAGACCTGGCTCATAAGAGACTGAAAGTAAGGTAGTAAGAGTTGGGTTATTTGTCATACATAGGAGTTTCTGGGCTCCAACTGAGTCAGAGGCAAGCTATAACAACCAGTTAAGACTTGTCTTGAATAATACTGAATATTAGATTTTTTGACTGCTGGGGCGAGACAGCTTTGGCATACCATAAATAATCAAGACGTGGAATTTAATCCCTTAATATGCCAATTAAAATGAAGCCAAGGGATAAAAATAAATGACTCCTCGAAACCCCTAACATGTTTTTCCCAAGAAACAAAAGTATGACATCCAGTACACCGGTTGAAGACTCTAGCCCTAATTCAGCGGCTAATTTGCCCCTGAAAAAAGCCCCTCAATCTACCAACCAGGGAACCTTATTTATAGAAGAAGGAGAGATTCTTACGTGTACTAAAATGAAAAAACTTTTACAGGACTTTCAAATTAATCTCATAGCTGATCTGACTAAGAAAATAGCTGACCACTCACAGTCTATCAGGGAGGTTCACCAGAGAGTCGAGTCTTTGGAAAATTTCTGTGATAGCATAATCACAGACAATAACACCTTACTTAAATATTCATCTGACTTGGAGAACAAAATTGAAGATTTAACGGTTAAAATGTGCTCTCTAGAAAATAGGTCTAGAAAGAATAATCTCCATGTGAGAGCTATACAAGAGACCTATAAGGACAGTGATCTAAAGTGCTGCATCAAGGACTTTCTACGATCTTTACACCCAAATTTTTCAAAAAAATAATGTTCAATTGATAGTTACATAATTACATAGAAATTAGGGTTGAAAAAAAGACTTTTAGTCCATCAAGTTCAACCTGTTAAGATCTCCTCTGATCTGCAATATGCTGATTAGTTAATAATTCATTTGTTGTTAAATAATTATTAATAGTATGGTATTGGAGGATGAATAAAGAGTTAGTCCATCAAGTTCAACCTTTTTAGATCTCTATTGATCTTTTCAATATGTGGACTATTGATTATTAATTGTTAATTGATCTAGAGGAAGGCAAACAGAAAAAAAAAAACCCATTGAAACTTTGCCAATTGTCTCATAAGGGGAAAAAAAGCAACATTCCTTCATGACCCCAGAAACTGGCGATCAAATCTCTCCCTGGATCAATATTTCTTCGCTAGTTATCTAGGATAACCTTGAATGCCCTCTTTATTCAAAAATATATCTAACCCCTTTTTGAAGTTGTCTATCGAATTCACTGTTACCACCTCCTTTGGTAGAGAATTCCACAGTTTAACCACCCTGTGAAGAACCCTTTTCTTTGTTTAAGGTGAAATCTTTTTTCCTCTAACTTCAAAGGATGTCCTCTTGTCAGTTGAAAATCTCTTGCTACAAAAAGTTCACTTGACAAAGCCTTATATTGACCCTGGATGTATTTAAATAAGGTAATCATATACCCTCGTAGACGCCTTTTTTCTAGCGAAAATAAGTTTAGTTTGGTTAGTCTTTCTTCATACCTTAGCCCTACATTTCCCTTATGAGGGCGTACTAGGGATTTGTATAGTGGTAGAATTATATTTGCTTCCCTTGCTTCTATACTCTTCTTATTACATGCTAATATTTTACTTGCCTTTGCAGCTGCTGCTTGGCATTGAGCACTGTTACCTAGGTGGTTGTCCACTAGTATTACCAAATCCCTTTCAATATCTGACACCCCTAGATTTGCTCCATTAAGATTATACATTGCATGGCTATTTTTCCTTCCCAAATGCATAACCTTGCATTTATTTGTATTAAATCTCATCTGCCATTTAGCTGCCCATTTCTCTAATTTATGCAAATCCCTTTGTAGGGAAAGTACATCATTATCTGATTTTATTACCTTGCACAACTTAGTGTCATCAGCAAAAATGGAGACACTACTTTCCAGTCTCACCTCTATGTCATTAATAAATATGTTAAAAAAGAGAGGACCTAATACTGAACCTTGAGGAACCCAACTTATCACATTAGACCAATTGTAGTATGTTCCATTTACAATAACCCTTTGCTTCCTGTCTTTTAGCCAGCTCTCGATCCATGAGCAGATATTTACTGCAATTCATGTATCCCTTAGTTTGCTCACTAGTTTTCCATGTAGCACTGTATCAAATGCCTTTGAAAAATCTAATGTTTTTCATAGATTACCCTTAGCCAAACATCTAGACAAGTCAGTTCCAAGAGATGTAATAATGAGGTTATATTATTTGTCTTATAAGGATGCGATAATTAAGGCAGCATATGAAAAAAAAAATCTTGCTCCTTCTCATGAGAATATCAAGATTTTTACAGACCTATCAGCTCAGACATTAGCTAGATGAAGAGAATATATAGAGATTACCCAGGCCCTACGACAAAGAGAAATTAAGCATAAATGGATTTCTCCAAAGGGTATTGCAATATATAAAGATCTAAACTGGTACAGCATCACAACAGTTGAAGAGGAAATACAATTATTGCTTAAATGGAAGATAGAAATAGAGCAGACTAACAAATAAAAGAAAGCCAGAAGTGAGTTAAAGTTAAACTGATAAAACAGATCTGAGGTATATGAATCACATGGCAAGCAGACTGAGCATAAATTTATATTAATAAAAACATCACTTCTAAGTAGATGTATAATTAGCTACAGAGGTAATAATTAAGTAGTATAATTAGGTATTGACACGTGTAGATTGTCGAGTTAATTAGTCAGTAGAGGGGAGAAAATAAATTCTCCCAGCACTAATAAGCCTGTGGCAGATTGGAGTAATCAATAATCACATTTTTGTAGTATTACCTCTAAAAGTTAGACGGAGTAACTAAGCCCACATAGTTAAGTTGAATTTTTCTCACTATACTCCCTATTGGGGATGATAAACTGGAGAATACATTTAACAATAACACAAATACCACTTTTAAGTAGACTTATAACTAGTCACACAGGTACTAATTTAGTCGGACAATGGGATATACACATGGGTAGATGGTTGAGTTAATTCGAGATGAGGGGAGAAAATAAATTCTCCCAGCACTAATAAGTTTATGGTAGATCTAAGTAAATAAAAATCACATTTATGTAATATCAACACTAAGAGCTAGATGGAGTAATTAAGACAACACAGTTAAGTTAATTATTCTTTTTTTTCTCTCTCTTTTTCTCCACTATATTCCCTATTTGGGATGATACATCTCCTGGCTCCTAACACTGTCTGTGTTTCTTCTGCGGTCTGTAACTGCATAGGCTGCATTGGGCGCACCAGTACATGGACTCTATTGCTTAATTACTCTTGGGGTGGCCAGGAATGACAGTGATTTGTCAGCTTCATGGATTTAATGACACTTCCATCCATCCCTTGTTAATTCCATGGAGCTGACATGTCAGTGTCCTTGTTGGTCACCATGTGTAGTGTGTGTGATGCACATGTGGTGGCATGTTGGTGTATGTGATATTCACCTGAACTGGAGGCTTGGTCCTGCTGGGCCACCGGGGATGAAGCTCCAGCTGCGGGCGATGGTCCTAGAAAGTCCCTTGCGATCCTCTCCCACTCCTTATAGGCGACACTGTGTCCCTCAGCTTCTCTGGCCATCTTCCTCTTCACCGTGGCCCTGATATCCACATATCTGTGCTTCAAGGACCTCAAGCCCCTAGGGACCGTGGACACCTCCTTCATCACTTGCACTACATCCTTCCAAGCCTGAGCCTTAGGCCCAGGCTTCGCTTCCCTTGCAACAAGGATGACGGGCAGGTCACGGATCGCACCCAGGAGGACCATATTCTCCTGGGGCGTATAATTACGGGCCCTGCGCCTGCCCTTGCCAATAGCCCCTTGCTCTCTTGACTGTGCTCGGGGACCCTGGCCTCCCTGCACTCTTCCTGAGGCCTGTCCCTTCCCCAAACTACCCCGCCCCCCTGGGAACAGGCCCCTTCCCCGCTGTCCCTCCTCTATTAGTGCCTCTGTCTCCCTCCTCCTCCTCCTCCCCCCCCCCCTCTGGGGACCACTCCTCCTCCTCCAGGGACACCTCCTCCTCCTCCGGGGACACCTCCTCCACCCCCTCCGTGGACACCTCCTCCACCTCTCCTCCACCCTCCACTACACTCTCCTCACTCTCCGCTCCTCTCCTCCTCTCTCCACCTATCTCCTCCCTCCATGCTGAAATAATAACAAAATAAGGATAACTCAAAATAACTGTAACTGTTATATAGGTGATGAAAAAAAAAAGTGTATGTTCTATGTGTTTTTACTAACTGTTGGGGGATGCGGTGCAAAGGTTGGGGTGGGGGGGAGGTGTGTGGTGTGTGTCCTAACGCTATGTACGTCTCTATGTGTCTTTAATCTATGTGTCAGGCAAATATGTGTAATGTGTAAATATGTGTAACTCTTACGTGTAAATATGCTAGTAATAAAATTCAAAACAATCAAAAAGAGTGTGCCTACAAATCAAAAGAACGATAAAGAAATAAAAGTATTACTGGAATGTCTGTTGGAAAGAAAAGATGTGTGTGCTATGTGTATTTAATAAGTGGTGGGGGATGGGGTGTGTTGGGGGATGGGGTGTGGTGGGGGGGATGGGTGTGTGGGGTGTGTGTCCTAACTATATATATGTCTCTATGTGTGTTATTTAATATATGTGTCTTGCAAGTATGTGAAATCTGTAAATATGTGTATCTCTTAAATGTAAGTACTTAGGAAGTAAACAAGAAACAAGACAAAAAAGTAATCTACCTCTCTCCAAACCACTAATCTCACAACTCAAACTCTCTCCCACCTGCTCCTGGAACTGCGTGCTAACTCCAATGGCTCTTACAACACAGTCAGCGCATGGGTTTGTATCAATCACATTTATAAGCTCATACTGTCAATCAAATTCTTAGCTCGTACGTGATTGGCTGAGAGGCGTGTCTCGCTAGGACGTCCCCTTATCAGCTTGCGAGCGCGCAAACAGACTCAGCCAATTACATACGCACTTATAGTGTCAGGCCGCCAAGTGCGTATGTAATTGGCTGAGAGTCCCAACGCGGGACGCCCAGTGCATATGTAATTGCCTGAGAGTCCCAACGCGGCCCGCCAAGTGCAGATGTAATTTGCTGAGAGTCCCAACGCGGCCCGCCAAGTGCATATGTAATTGGCTGAGAGGCTTTTGGCGGGTTTTTTGCGCCATCGCCATTGCCACGTTGGCCCGTTACATGCGGCCAAGTGCGTATGTAATAGGTTGAGAGGCTTCTTGACGTAAAATCATCAGCTGGAATGCCATGTAAAGATCCACAGGTGACCAATGGCAAAGCAGAAATTAACGTGCCTAATACCAGGTCATGCATTCACCAAGCTATATAACCCCATCCCCAACAAGTCATCAGCATGTCTGAAACAGCATGGATGATCATGTGAGAGGGATGATGGCCAGGATGAGTGGGCGTATGAGGTTGAGATGCTTTTGTGCAGCTCACCTAGCACAGTATGAAGACCAGGAAGCAAGGTGTGTGATTGAGGGGGTGATGGGGAGTGGCAGAGAGGAGTGTCTGGGAGTGAATGAGGGTGTGAGTGGTGATGTGATCCATGCTGGGGCAGAACCAAGCCAGACAAGGGAATTACCACAGGCCATGCCTAGTATCGTGGGGGTGGATCAGGGAGGAGAGAGAGCTCCAGTAGCACAGGGACAGAGGGATATAGGGCCACCTGCACACAGGGAGGCTGACAATGTTGTCGGTGATCAGCTGCTGGGGGGAGTACAGGATTTGGTGGCTCAGGCAGAAGGGGGAGAGCCTGACCAGGAGCCTGACCACGAGCCTGGCCAGTGAGGAGGCGAAGGGCACCCAATGTGTACAGGGAGAGACTCACATTAGAGGGGTTAACTGATGGGGAGGTGTATGAGCATTTTTGGCTGACCCGTGCCAGTCTTGGGGAGCTCTATGAGGTTCTCAGAGCGGACCTTGAGCCTCGCTCAGGGGCAAATAGAGCCATCCCAGGAATGACACGGATGTTAGTTGCAATACACCTCCTTGCTTCTGGTAGCTTTCAGACCACCCTGAGCATAGCCGGAGGAATGTCTCAGCCAAGCCTCTCGAATTGTCTGAGTGCATTCCTCCGTGCTATTGGTCGGAAAGCTGCCAGATACATCAGTTACCCTAACACTGCTGAAGAGATCTCGAAGGTGAAGTTCGATTTCTTCCAATTAGGAGGTATCCCCAATGTGCTTGGTGCTATTGACTGTACACACATGGCACTGATACCTCCTAGAGAGCAAGAAGTGCTCACAACGCCTATATCCTGCGTGCATCCGGAATATCTGACATCTTTGAGTCCGGCAGATTTCCATCCGGATGGCTACTGGGTGAGTACACATTAGTAATGGCAGTCAACCTTATCTTACTATGACTGGATACAATAACACATACGGTACATCATGTTTCCCTCTATTGCTATGATGTTCGCATGTGCATTACGGAGTAATACTCCCAAAGCAAGAACATAATAGCTCATTGCTGGCCAGAACCCTGTGTTAGCTTGGCCAAACAGTATGCAGTTCACAACAACATATGACAAAAACCACAACTGATTAATCATTAGGTTTATGTTCTGATGCATTCCCTTGTATCCTGTGACATGGACATCTCTAGCCTTCATAACGTGTTTTGTGTTCTTGTACGGGCTATGTAAGTGAGATGACTTCAGAATTAATCTGATAGAGGAGAATTAATAGTGTTTGGCAAACTTTTTCTTGAATGAATATATCCCGGAATAAACATGAATTAGCTTACCTTGAAGTTATCAAAATCTCCAAGGTCTTTTGGCATTTGCGTTTGATCGTGTACGCCCCTGGGAAATTCCACCTGAATTAGCATCACATTAACGTTCACAAGAATACACTATTACGCTTCACCTCAGACCTCTGGCATGTGCTCGGTACAAGAACTGCAACAGTGACTTCCTGCTCTCTACCAGAAGGGTTGCAATATGTACCCTGTTGTATTTCCCTTGTATCTCCGCCTCATGTAAGCGTCCTGTGGGTGTGAACATCTGGATTTTACATTTGTGGAAATCACATTGTAATTGATCTGAAGCTTCATATAGAATACATGTGTTAATACACTACTAATTATCCTATCAGATGCATTCATGATCCATCTCCCTTACATATATCTTTAACTGTGTATTAGCCACAGGGATGTGTTGATAGGTCATGATGACGATATTTGGGCATATGCTTTGTCAAACATCACAACATCCTATTCATATCAACATCATATTTTATTTCCACCAGGTGATGCAGGATATGGGTGTTTGCCGTGGTTGTTGACCGCTGTGAGCAATCCCCATACTCGGGCAGAGGCGCGGTATAATGCTGCGCATAAAACCGGCCGGAATGTAATTGAGCGCACCTTTGGTGTACTAAAGATGCGCTTCAGATGTTTACATTCCACTGGGGGTGCTCTACAATATAAGCCCCAGAAAGTTTGTCGCATCATTGTTGCCTGCTGCTGTCTGCACAATATAGCAGTACAGGCCAACTGTCTGGGGGACATTGATGCGGCTCCGCTGCATGTGGAGGAAGAGCCTTTATTACCCCCTGAAGTGAATAATCTGCAGGGGTCACAACAACGTGCCCGCCTAATTCGTAAGTACTTCACATGTAAGTACATACCCAATATGCATGGAACACAGTCTAATGTATCTGGATTATGCCTAACTCCCAAATCCACCTTTATCCATCGCCCTTGTCATACAGAATTCCAACCAGTCCACAGTAGAGGAGAGTTCCCTGACGTTGTCGATGTTTGTACACTGGAACAAGCCACATGATCAGTTACAGGTAAGTAAGCACACATTCCATTACACATCTTAAGTACTGACGGTTATAAACATCAATGGCATAGATAATTTGAGTGGATTATATATCCCACTATGTCAATGTATATATGCCCCACGTTACATTGTTATCTAGTAATTTAGATTGAAAAAAGACTTTAGTCCATCAGGTTCAACCTCTATAGATCTATGATCTACAATACGCAGAATTATTGTTAATTGATCCAGAGGAAGTCACCGAAAAACAAAAAGTGAAGCTTTGCCAATTGTCTATACAGGGAAGAAAAATATAACATTCCTTCCTGACCCCAGATACTGGTGATCGTATTCATCCCTGGATCAATACTCCCTCTCTATTTATCCAGGATAGCCCCTAATGCCTGTTTGTTTTTTTAATGTAAAAATATACCCAATCCCTTTTTAAAGTCACCTACAACCTCTACGGACCAGGATTGTTCACATTGTCTGATCCTGCCAAACCACATGAAATGGGATCAAAATGTCGTAGATAAATACCATACACACATACTTTGTCTAATTTGTGACTGTAATCCTAACATCATATTAACCTTACAGAGCTGCTGTCGTGTGTCAACTCTTCTTTCAACAACCTAGACATGGAAAAACATGACCAGCAACAGAACTGCTACATGAATGTGAGCTACATAGTGAGTATTTGTGTAATAATATGGCCACGTATGCTGAAGGACGCAAATAACACATCAATCACTTTATTAATATCGGCCTATCTCTTTCCAGAATACATCAGATAGGTAAGCGGTGATAACTAATGACAATCCACAGCGCACGTGTCCTGGTGGAACAAATCACCTCGTGGATGAGCTTGGGACTGCGTCCAAGGTAAAACACCACATTTGGCTCTCCAGATGCATTAATGTGTAATCTATGTGATATTCCTACATCATTAGCCAGATGAGTAGCTCGTTTCATATGTAGGGAAAGAACAGTGAAGATGTTTGTCTGAAATGAGCAACATATATCGGTACAGTGGATCGCAAAGGTCTAAAGTCTACACACCCCTGTTAAAATGTCATGTTTCTGTGCTGTCAAAAAATGAGACCAAGATAAATCATTTCTGAACTTTTTCCACCTTTAATGTGACCTATAAACTGGACAATTTAATTTAAAAACAAACTGAAATCTGTTAGGTAGAGTGAAGAAAAAATCAAAAAAGAAAATCACATGGTTGCATAAGTATGCACACCCCTAAACTAATACTTTGTTGAAGCACCTTGTGATTTTATTACAGCACTCAGTCTTTTTGGGGATGAGTCTATCCGCATGGCACATTTTGACTTGGCAAGATTTGCCCACTCTTCTTTGCAAAAACACTCCAAATCTGTCAGATTGCGAGGGCATCTCCTGTGCACAGCCCTCTTCAGACCACCCCACAGATTTTCAATCGGATTCAGGTCTGGGTTCTGGCTGGGCCATTCCCAAACTTTAATCTACTTCTGGTGAAGCCATTCCTTTGTTAATTTGGATGTACGCTTTGGGACATTGTCATGCTGAAAGGTGAAGTTCCTCTTCATGTTCAGCTTTCTAGCAGAAGCCTGAAGGTTTTGTGCCAATATTGACTGGTATTTGGAACTGTTTACATTTCCCTCTATCTTAACTAAGGCCCCAGTTCCAGCTGAAGAAAAACAGCCCCAAAGCATGATGCTGCCACCACCATGCTTCACTGTGGGTACTGTCTTCTTTTGGTGATGTGCAGTGTTGTTTTTGCGCCAAACATATCTGTTGGATTATGGCCAAAAGGTTCAACCTTGGTTTCATCAGACCATAACACCTTTTCCCACATGCTTTTGGGAGACTTCAGATGTGTTTTTTGCAAATGCAGCCTGGCTTGGATGTTTTTCTTTGTAAGAAAAGGCTTTCATCTTGCCACTCTACCCCATACGCCAGACATATGAAGAATACAGGAGATTGTTGTCACATGTACCAGACAGCCAGTACTTGCCAGATATTCCTGCAGTTCCTTTAATGTTGCTGTAGGCCTCTTGGTAGCCTCCCAGACCAGTTTTCGTCTGGTCTTTTCATCAATTTTGGAGGGAGCTCCAGTTCTTGGTAATGTCACTGTTGTGCCATATTTTCTCCACTTGATGATGACTTTCTTCACTGTGTTCCATGGTATATCTAATGCCTTGGAAATTCTTTTGTACCCTTCTCCTGACTGATACCTTTTAACAATGAGATCCCTCTGATGCTTTGGAAGCTCTCTGTGGACCATGGCTTTTGCTGTGGGATGCAACTAAGAACATTTCAGGAAAGACCAACTAGAGCAGCTTAACTTAATTTGAGATTAATCAGAGTTACTTTAACTGATGGCAGGTGTATGCTGACTCCTATTTAACACGATTTGGAATGTGATTGCTTCATTCTGAACACAGCTACATCCCCAGTTATAAGAGAGTGTGCAGACTAATGCAACCACATTAGTTTTCTTTGTTTTTTTCTTCCCTCCACCTAAAAGATTTCAGTTTGTTTTACAATTGAGTTGTACAGTTTATATGTCACATTAAAGGTGGATAAAGTTCTGAAATGATTTTTCATTGGCTAATTTGTTTACAGGAGTGTGTAGACTTTTTATAATCACTGTAAGTGACGAAGTAAGCGCTCCGGGAGCATGTGCAATGTAAATATTGACATGTTCCTTTTATGTTTCAGATCGCAAAGATGAGTCCCTTTCCACGGTCAGAACAAGGAATGATGAGCATTCCCACGTTCCAGGACTATGCTATTGTCACATTGCATCATGTATGTTCATATGTCAGTCATCATGTGTTGCATCGGGTGTGATATCACATCCTCTACATCGATTTATATGTACCTATTGCTTTAGATATGCCATTCTCTCCTCTACTTGGACTATTGGGAAGCCTGTATCATACTTCCTTCCAGATCTCTTCCTCAGTGCTGATGTGATCCTCCCTGTACATATGAGGAAGAGTAACTCTAGCCTTGGAACATAACTGTTAATGAGGTTCCGTTTACCTTCAGTTATGAATATGCAACAGCAGATAATAGAGATACTCATTCACAGAACAGAATACACCTCGAACTGGCCAGTTTGTTGGTAGTTCTGCTAACACATGAAATTAGTTTGAACACACTGATATGGTCCTGGTCAGGTTCCCATCTGAGTGTCCAAACTTAGGTATGTAGAGTCTTCTCTCATAGTGCCATTTCCAGTGACATGATCTACGGGGGTTCTAACATTGACTGATTGAGCACTTCTACCTCTGCAGTTGCATAGGAGTGTGTGTTGCGCGCACACACAAGACTACAGATTACTTCTCCCCATGAGCATATCTCCTTCTGTATTGTTGGGTTTGAATATTGAATGTTATCCTGATATATTTAATAATATAACTGATATTGCCTCACGTTGGATGATGCACTGTATATCCCCCCCTCAACTGATCATCTATACCAATGTCACCCCCACTGCGTTCATTCTGGCCCCATGTCCCTATTTCCGTGTGTTACTGGAACTCTGTATCCTACCCACCTCCACCATGATACTGAGCAGGCCTGTGGTAATTTGTCACTGTGTGGCTTTGTGAACAATTAAACCGTTTTTTTTCACTCAATGTTTGTGTAATCCTGGATATTTACCATGTAACAAGTCAATTACCCTGAAAGTCAGATGTGCTCAGCAGCATCAGTTAGTGGTGTAACTATTCTGTTCAATCTGCGTTTACATTACTACATAATCATGAATGTCGATTCATATCATTCAAGTTGAGCCCTTCAAGTCATTATATACAACCCTGCATGTCTATAGACATGATTTCAGAATTCACACCCCTCCGACTTGCACCTACATGTATATTGGCAAGGTACAGATTAATGTAGCATATGTATCTATGTAAACACACACAGATATATGTATTGAACAATGACACTTCATTCTATCTGTATTCTCGCAACTAGAAAGCATGATATGGTACAAACACACAGAAACAGTGATAACAGTATAACATAATCAGACTTTATTTCATACACAGAGCACAAACAGAAATGGACAAGACTGTGCATTAATATCATGTGTGTGTTGTGAAGAGATCCTAGTATGGCAAGGGGCTGTGGCAAATCTGAGGACATCTGAAGAGGAAACAGACAACATCATGAGGGTAATGCATAGCATCTCCTAGGGTCACATGTGGTCAGGACCCCACAGTAACCAACAGCATATAACACAACATTTAATCAACATAACCATTAATGCGCATACAACAACCATATGGTTGCCAAAATAAACAGACACTATAAAACCGGGATCATGTGATACTAAGCGATTTCACACACAGTGTGAATTGGTCAATAGATGATGTGAATCTGGAAAACAGAGGTAGGAGGTGTTAGAACAATCATAAGCTGTTATTAGAGTACATTGTTTTTGCTTTTGACACTACTATAAACCAACTAACATGAACATCATCTCCGAGCAGTAAGAACCATATTTATTCTATCCTGTTCAGTCAGCCTTCCAGGAATATGCTTAGGATGTGGAATACGACAAGGCATGCTTCACTGTGAACACAATCCTTCAGCAAAATGTACTCTCACTATCTATATGGAATAGTTGTGCCATGCTGATATCACATCTCACTTCTAAATGGGTGGTACCAAGGCCAGACAGATTACACTGTTCACATTACCCCTAAACACATGCACATAGATCATGATGTCAAACCAAGGAAATTGCCACTTTGGGTAGGATGACTTGAAAAAACTGAATCCAATTTCATAATGTTAACGGGATGGAATGCTACAAAAACTTATGTGGAATTGCTGGTTTGGATTAGCAGATAGTAATGGGACTGTGCAACTCTATAGCCTGGACACTGATCATTATAATGGAAGATCACACAGTCATGTTTCTTAGTGAAAATGTATGTAGTCATATATTGCATTTCAGAGCCATCTGCAGTGGGGAATAATCCTGATAGAATGCCCGTTGTGAACTGGGTTGAGTGTTTACTCACATGATGGTATTGTACTGCTCGAAGATGAAGAAAATGTCTTCATAGTTGTGAGAGTTGGCTATTAACACCTACAAAGACAAAAACAATGTCTCATTCCGAACAATATTATGATTAAATACAGCATTTAAGCTCAAGGTCAATCCACATTGAACATCAATTGTTAAAATGTTAAACATAACCAGACATGTACACACTCTGTAGCCAATACTATGTCAACATCTATAACAATCAGTATTCTGTGAGAAGTGGTCAGGAGGCCCTCTCGGATGGTCCTAACACCTCCTACTCCGAGTTAGTGCCCCCCACTGTCTGTGCCCGCGGCCCGTCTCCCTCTTCCACGACGTGGTGTGGGATCAGGGGGTGCCACTACAGCAGGTGGCTGTGGTTCCAAAGTGGGCGATGTCTGAGATGAGGAGGCAGACATCTCAGGTTGCAATTGGACAACCGAAGGCTGGAGAGGTATGGGCTGGCGACGTAGTTGACGCCACAATGCGCGTCTCTCCGGGCTTGCGCATTCCTCAGATCTCTCCATCCTTCGGTTGTGCCTCCTCATCTCAGCATATATAGCACGTGTGGTGGCTGAGATCACCCTATTTCCAGCCAGGATGGCACTACTAACAGCCAATTGTCTTTCGCTTATGTCCAGCATTTGCCGTGCTCTCTGGCTTTGGGCCTGGTCCTCTTGTTCTATGTGTGCCATGATGTTCCGTAATTGGCCAGGGAGAGGTGGCAGAGGGCCTGGAGGTCTGGCGGCTGGCGACTGGGCGGCTGGCCACTGGGCGGCTGTCGACTCCGCGGCCGGCGACTCACCGGCCGGCGACTCACCGGCCGGCGACTCACCGGCCGGCGACTCCACGGCTCTTCCTCCCGGGGCACTTGTGGCAGGGGCACTTCCTCCCGGGGCACTTGGGGCCGGGGCACTTCCTCCCGGGGCACTTCCTCCCGGGGCACTGGTGGCCGGGGCACTTCCTCCCGGGGCACTTGTGGCCGGGGCACTTCCTCCCGGGGCCCTTGGGGCCGGGGCACTTCCTCCCGGGGCACTTGGGGCCGGGACACTTGTGGCCAGGGCACTTCCTGCCGGGGCACCTGTGGCCGGGGCACTTGGGGCTGGGGCACTTCCTCCCGGGGCCCATGGTGGAGCCCAGGCTGAGGGCGGTGCCCAGGATAAGGGCGGTGCACCAGATGAGGGCGGTGCCCAGGATGAGGGCGGTGCCCCGTATGACGGCGGAGCCCAGTATGAGGGCGGAGCCCAGGGTGAGGGCTGTACCCAGGGTGAGGGCGGAGCCCATGCTGAGGGCTGTGCCCAGGATGAGGGCTGAGCCCCAGATGAGGGCGGAGCCCAGGATGAGGGCTGTGCCCATGATGAGGGTGGAGCCCCAGATGAGGGCGGAGCCCATGATGAGGGCTGTGCCCAGGATGAGGGCGGAGCCCCAGATGAGGGTGGAGCCCATGATGAGGGCTGTGCCCAGGATGAGGGCGGAGCCCCAGATGAGGGCTGTGCCCATGATGAGGGCGGAGTCCCAGATGAGGGCGGAGCCCATGATGAGGGCAGAGCCCCAGATGAGGGCGGAGCCTCTGAGGGTGGAGCCGCTGAGGGGGGAGCCGCTGAGGGGGGAGCCGCTGAGGGAGGCACAGGATGGTGTGGCTGGTGCAGGCCCTGAAGAGGGCCCGGGCATCACTTCCCGCTCCGTATGAGCCAGTGATGTGGATGGTCCCGGGCCCTCCTGAATGTCCTGGCCCACTTCAGCCCTCCCTGCCTCCTCCTCTTCTGAATCTGTGGATACTGCAATGGAATAAACATATATTTCAGTTGGTTGCCATACACAATTGCCAGCTATGCATTTACATATCATTGACATAATGGTCACCTGTGAGTGACTGTGGTGCTTGTGTTACACAGATGAGCCACGGGCTGCATAATGAGCATTGTGGATCATGGCTCATATGAATGTGTACTGCATGTGCCTCAGACACGTGCTCTGCTGCATCTGCTGTGCAGTGTGTGAGACTGACCAATCTGACCAGTTTCCAGCAATGGTTGTTAATATGCAGCTGAGACATGGGCCAGGTTAGGACAGTATATGACACACATGCAGTGCTACAGAGTCTGTACCCACATATGCCGCAAACCCAATTTTTTAGTCTTGATCGCAGTGGAGGCCAAAGTCAGGCCTGCATTTGGGGATAGCCATGCTGCACCCAGCTGAGAATATCATTCTCCAAGTCATTAAGTCTAATTGACTTATCTGTTCACATAAAGGAAATCCACATATCCAGGCCTGTGCGCAGCCCAGCAAGTTTGACTTTGGACACCCTGCTCTATTGCAATCAATCTGGATATAATTAGAAATTGACATATCAGGGAGACAAATTATGAACATGATAGGTTTGCTACCAAAACTGAAATGGTTATTGTCGCCCCATAAATTTTTAGTCAACCATAGGGCTTACAGTGCTATTGTATGTGAATTATCCCTGTGTGTGGGCAGGGGTGTAGGAGGCCATATAATTCTTGAGCAAGGGTGGGCAGGTTCGGGCCTGGAGGGCCACACAGGTGAGCCAATCGCCTTTTCAGTCATCCGGATTGACTCACCTGTGCCCAAAAAGGATATCTTGAAAGTCCGGCATGTATGTGGCCCTCCTTACCCACCCCTGTTCTAGAGGGATACAGCTCATTATATACAACAGCCAGAACACAAGCCTATTTATACATACATACATACATACATACAGCATGATATCTTGAAAGTCCGGCATGTATGTGGCCCTCCTTACCCACCCCTGTTCTAGAGGGATACAGCTCATTATATACAACAGCCAGAACACAAGCCTATTAATACATACATACATACATACAGCATGTTATCTGCAGGCTTTTGGACAGCCCATCCCCCCACAATCTCAGCCAACCATGTGTGTGATATGATACTCACATTGCAGGGTGTTAGGACGATCTGTGTCCATCTGTCCTGGTATTCCCACCACAGATTCAGAAGGGATGAAGCGCATCACTGTCCTCTCCCATTCCTTGTAAACAAAAGGGACCGCAGGCCCACCACCAGTCTGACGTGCTGCTGCTGCCTCATCGGACATCTTTCTTTTCACAGCAATCTTTAGATCATCGAACTTGTGCCGCACTGCCCTCCAGTCCCTATTAGTGACCCCTACTGCCGACACAGCTCTGCCAATTTGGGACCAGGCCTGCTGCCTCTGGCTGGCATTAATGTCTCTGCCACCACATATGATCCCCTGGCGGGCACAGATTTCCCTGAGGAGAACCTGGATCTCCTCTAGGGTATAATTGGGGGCCCTGGGCCTTGCCACAACCCGTTGCCTTACAGACCGTGCCTGGTCTTCCTGTTCTATCCCTGGGGCCGTTCCCTCATCCCCACTACCTCCCACCAAGGGATCAGGCCCCTGACCCTCTGCCCCTTCAACTTGAATTCCTAGCTCTGGGGGCACTTCCCTCCCCCCCTGCTCTCCTCCTTGCTCTCCTCCTCCTCTCCCTCCTCCTCCTCCTCCTCTCCCTCCACCTCCTCCTCCTCTCCCTCCTCCTCCTCCTCCTCTCCCTCCACCTCCTCCTCCTCTCCCTCCTCCTCCTCCTCTCCCTCCTCCTGCTCCTCCTCCTCTCCTCCTCATCCTCCTCCTCCTCCTCTCCTCAGATGTTCTCCTCCGTGCCTCTCTTGCCTTACCGCCTCCCCTCCTCTAAACTCCTCGGAAAATAAATTAACGATAAATCAAGATAATATGTGTGTTGGTTTAGGAGGTAAAAAAAGGTGCAAGTATTATGTGTAGTATTATGTGTGGGGGGAGGGGGGGTGTAGGTGTGCAGTGGCCTACCACTAGGTGTAGCTATGTGTATGTATTAATCTATGTGTGTGAATTATGTGATATCAGTAATTATGTGTATTGTAAACAAAGGGTTAAATTATCTGCTAGTTCAAAAGATCAAAAATTGAAATTCTCTCCTCTCTCTTCTCTCTCTCCTTGCTCACCAAAAACCCACCAACGCCTAGACCTGTGTGTCTACTTGCAAAAGCTCCAGCACAGTCAATTATTTTCTGTTTTGGCTCCCTTTTAAAGGCATATTGCCCTCTGGTTAAGTGGTACGTATCACGTATTTCGCGCTCTTTTCATACGCAAAGTGATCCGAGATATCGTACCTCATGCGCAAATACGAACGTGTACGCATTCGCATCCATCGCTCGTATCTCGCAGCACTTTGAATTTAATAGCGTCGGAAATGGTTTCATTTTTCAACTACGTAGGACTTGCGTTTTCACCTATTATTTACGCAGCTCGAATTTAATAGGGCCCTTAGTGTTGATTTAGATTATTTGTTCACATTCTGTCTTGTGTGATGAAATTGTTAATAAGGCAGTACATGCCATTTTAGCAGATATAGACGATATAACTTTACTATATCACAAGCAGCACCACTCATAATGAGTCTGTGCTAAACTGTGGGGAAATGCACGTCGGGTTGTTTGGAGGGTATCCCTATTACATTAAATTTAGATTAGGCATCAGTTATTGAGGGGACTTCTGGTCAAACCCAATATGGACAGAAGGGTATTTACCCATTAGAACAGTTTGAAGAAGATTTCTGTAAGTGATAGTAAACTAGAGTGATTATTAGAACCTGTGACCACATCAAATATTATTCAGGATTAGGATATTTATGAACAATTTAATCTGAATTTAAACCCCCCCCGAAAAAAAAAAATATGAAGCTGGATTCAGGAAAAATACCAACCTATTATCATATTATTTATAAACTATTTCTGTCCCCTATTATAAATGTTAAACACTGGACAAAATAAGAAACAATTAAAGTATGTTACCTAAAAATGTCTTACAGGATACCTTCCTAAAGCTGTTTAATTTTGTTTTTTAATTAACTTATTTTAATATATTCCATTAAAAAACATTTGGAAGTATTGTTTTGTATGCGGCTATTTTACTGCACATGACATTATTAAAGTTGAGTTTACATGTACTAAATACATCAATTATGTTGTGATGGAATGGGCCCAGTAGTTACTAGGTTTTATTTTACTCCACTAAAGTTAGGATTAAATTCCAGCAGCACATCTTTGAATGAGATTAGCTTTAGCTCTAGCAGGTCTGTCTCGTTTACCTTCAGCTTTATCAGGTCTGTCTCATACACATTCAGTTTTATCAGGTCTGTCTCATACACCTTCAGCTTTATCAGGTCTGTCTCATACACCTTCAGTTTTATCAGCACTGGCTCACACAGCTTTAGCTCTAGCAGGCCAGGATAACACTGATTTAGCTATATCAAAAGTGAGGATGACACAGCTTTAGCTCGATCAGGTCTGACTGACACGCACCTGCAGATCTGAAGATTAGTCTAGGCTTTTTAACACAGATGTGAAGATTTGTTTAGACTCACTAAAACCCAGCAGAAGATCTGTTTAGGTTGTTAGACACAAAATGGAAATTTAAATCTCGGAATATCAATGTAGGCTACTGGGCAGACACTTGAAGATGTATATAGTGATCTTGTATACAGCCTAAAATCCATTTACGTTGGCTGATCCACTAAAGCTCTGTTGGCTTTCTAACACTCACAAAGTTCTGTCATTGCTGGCTGACACACAGGTGAAGCTCTATCAGTGCCTGCAGACACACAGCTAAATATCTGTTTGGTCTGGATGGCACAACCATAACTCTGTCAGTTCTGAATGGTGAAGCTCTATCATTGCTGTCTGGCACACTGGTGATGCTCTATCATTACTGGCTGGCAAACAGATGAAGCTCTATCATTGCTAGCAGACACACCAAGTAAACTCTATCATTGCTGGTTCACAACGCTGAAGCTCTATCATTGCTGGCTGACACACTGCTGAAGCGGCTCAATGCTGCAACTCTCTCGTTCTGGCGGTCAAACGCAGCTCTATCATTCCTACACTACACATGTTGGTTGGATTACATATATCCCAGTTGACCAGTCACATCCAGCACCAGGGTATTCATCACACTAAGCTACCTCAGAGATTAAATAAATCAAAAGGACAATCCTGTGAGTGAGAGCAGCCCCAGCCACCGCCAGAATCTAATCACAACCCTCTATAGATTCTCTCATTATGCCTCTGATCAGAACTATTGATCTCTTTGGAGGACAGTCTATTAATTACAATACAGATAGATCTCTTTCTTTAGGTTTAATTTTGCAGCTCTGACCAACTCCGTTCTCCAGCTGTTTAAATAAGTCTTTCAATGAAAAACGTAGAGTTGTGCCTTGTAACTGGGTCAGTCAATATCCTCTATTCCTCCTCTACACGAATTAAGTACCTCCTTAGGTATCTGGTGATACAGACACACCTCCAGATGCTACCAAGTAAAAATCCTTGCACCATTCCATTGGTAGATACAGTGCCTTGCAAAAGTATTCACCCCCCTTGGCATCAACCTGGAATTAACATGGATTGTTTGAGGATTTGCATCATTTAATTTATGTATGTTACGGCCCAGGAGGTCACAGAGGGTCAGAAACGACTGAACAACACAAAAACAAAACATTTTCTAGACTGGTCCTTCCTTTCTAGAATTGGCTAAACTTACACCCCCTCTCTAACTACTGTAGATGTGTCTATCTCTCCCGGGATGTCTTTCTCTCTCACACTATACTCCTAGACAGATGCATCTCTTATTCTCTAGTTTTAGCTGTATGTACATCACTCTTTCTCTAGTATTACCTAGCCTTGATTCTCTCATTCTCCATTACTTGGCTTCCTCTTCTTTCTCTACTTTTAGCTAGACTTTTTTCTTTCTAGCCAAAGTTACCCATCTCTCCCGATCTAGTTTTAGCTTGATTTGTCTCCACCCCCCACAAGTTGTGCGTCTATGCCAGCACATTTTCAGGGGGCAGCAAATATATATACACAACTGCACCAATAAAGTAGGATGTAGTAAGTTGGTATAACTGGGTTGTAGGGGTGCATTTATCTGACTAAGCCTCAGACAGCATAAAACCTGAACACACCCTGCCCAATCATTATCTCCAGTTCTAGTCAGACTTACCTCTGTATCACTAACTTTACCTTATCAGGCCCTCTTTTTCACTCTCTATTATGCATTTATTTTGTTCTCTCCTGTCTATCCTGTATCTCTTCTCTATCACCTTCATCTCTCGCTTTCCCATCTCTGCCTCATTTCTTCACCTCACAGTTTCCATCTCTTCTTTCTCTCTCTCTCCATGTCCTCACTGTCTCTCTCAATCTCTGGTGGTGGTGGTGTGGGGCGTTTACTAAGCATCTTCTCACCTGAGATGATGTGATCAGACCTGCCTTCTCAGTTTTCCCCATAGCAAATAGTGCATAAAAACCAATGGATGCACATAGTATACTCTTGGCATGCATAATAATTTCTCCTCTTTGCCTCTCTCTTTAATGACTCTCTCCTCACCTCTCTCTCATTTGTCTCTGCCCTCATGTTTGTCTCTCTCTCTCCTCACTCTCTTTCCTTCTCAGCCCCATGCGGTCCTCTCCTTTGTCAACTTCTTGTTCTTCAAATTCTTGGCTACTCTTCCAATACCCTAACAAATTGTAAGTAAGTACAGACTAGTTACCCTGACACTGTGTAACTACAAAAATACATTTAAAAATGTACTCATCCAAACACAAATTATAGCTATGTCTGACAGCTTCCTGGCCGGATGAACTTCCACTGTACTAATGTGCTGCTGGAACGTATGGCAGCCAATGAGTTAAAAATGCAACGTACAAGCTGTTAACATACATTTAACATACCTTTAATTAATGAACTCTCAAAGATATGAACTTATATACAACAATATAAGTTCAAATAGGCTAAGACTATCTTGTGGTAAAGAGGCTTGTGTACCCAGGGTTGGATCTACCTTTTTGGAGCCCCTAGGCAGTGAAGTGGAGGAGCCCCTGCGAGTGAGTATGTAAGGTATGCACAGACCTATTTTTGCCTTTTCTGTGCGTGTAAGTTTGTTTTCCTGTTGTAACTCTCTTGTTCTAGTTGGTTTCCCCTAGTATCCAGTCAGTGAAATGCCAAATTACATTTTTTTAAGCCAGAATTTTTTTTAAAGTGTCTCCCCTCACAGGGAAGGGCCTTAGGTGGCTGCCTAGTTGACCTAATAGGTAATCAGGCCTTGTGTGTACCTCAATGAAGCTGTACCATGTAGGGTCACCCAAGATGGGCAGGCCATAGCAAAGAGGTCAGCAAAATAGAGGTCCACTGGAGAAGGAACTGGGAACCCACTCCAGTATCATAACCTTATGGACAATCACAACCAGAGGCAGAATGATGTGCCTGGTATGTTGCGGTCCATACGGTCACTACTTGGACACTACTGAATTACTATTCTTGAGATATGCAGGTAGGTTATAATGCCTTTAAGTGGACTCTATACAGAGTATCATAAACACCAGGGTCTGTATTAAGTAAGGTGAGAGCCCTCTTCTCAATACCAATGTTATTCTGTAGAACCTATAATACAGAGCTATTTCTTCCAGGTTCCAAGAATACCTTAGGAATCATATCAGTCTTTTGACATATACACAGTTTACCATGTGCAAACTGATATTAAAACAAATGCAGATGCCTTTAAATAGAGGATGTGAAAATAATATGCAACTCCATTTTTTTTCTGTAAAATCTCATTGTTACGCCCCGCTAGATTTGGAGGACTACGCTCACGCCAATTCTCTCTCTCTCTATGGGTCGCAACTGTTTGTTCAGATCTCAACACCAGCAGACACTTCAGACAACAGGATCATTTCTGAAGAGGCAGGGACCATCAGACCCCTTTTCTTAGGATCTAAGTATCACACACCATGTACCTTTTATTAGTACAAGCAGACTCCGACACTACCTTTGTTAAGTGTGTCGAAAATCAGCCTGGCCACCTCTTTATTGTTACAGAGATATATAAAAAACAGAAAGGATTAGCCCATCCTCCTAGGCGAATAGCTTGCTACCCCCCTCACCCACATGGCTTTCTTGTTCTCATTACACATTTTTTCTCCTCTTACAGAGCCATAAAACTAGCCCCCCCCCCTTCATGACTAAAGCCAGAGCCTTCCCCCTGGCCGGTCGCAGGACCATATCAATTCTTTAGAATTATTTAGCCCTTTGAATATCCCAGATATGACTGTTAAGCAAGTTATTATTTTAGTACCTTCTAACCACACATATAATAACTGATGAACTTCAAACAGTCCCTTCTGTTCATAACAGCTAGTTTCCCCCATCCTAGTGTGGCCTAGGAATTCGTCCTACTGGACAAATTTCTAGCCACACTGATCTCACTTGTGCAAGTGATAGAGATGTAATTGCCTCACAGTCCACATTTCTTCCAATTCCAATGGGCACACAATTTTGGGCATAGCCTCATTGGCTCAATTTTCAACCGCCTTCCCGGGGCCATGGCACATGGCCCCTCCCTACCCATCCATTGGGGAAACCAATTTCCTTAGGCAGTTGCATCTAAAACAGTCCTTGGGCCTATTAGTTCACACAGTCCAAAGGGTCCCAGGGTGGTACCCAGTCCAGGTGACAGTTCCTAAGGTGCCATAGCTAGCCCTCTGTCAGTTTTTATCAGCTGAAGCTCCCTCAAAGGTCCACAGTCCATAGCAGCCTTTCCCAAGGGCCAGTGAACATAGATGCTCCCATCCAGACTGTTTGCTAGACCTAGGTCCTGCCAACAGTACTCTTTGCCAGGGTAATCAATACAGTCCAAGGGTGCCATTGCCATCCCACCCCGCAAAAAACAGGGCCCATGCACTCTTCTGCCCCACTGCATGGATAAAGTACTCCACTGGGGCTCCCAGAAAAATAGTAATTCCAAGGGGGAATGTACTGGATGGATCTGGAAGCCGGCACACACTGTTTTGGTCTGGTCTAAAGACTCCAAATATCTATGCTGTATCTGGATCAGCATGTCACACCCCCCTCTCTCTGGAACCACAGCACTCACCTCCCTTGGGATCTTTGGTCACTGTGTTCCCTGGCAGGACCTCACAGCTCTCATCCAGACTTCCCCTTTGGCAATCAGTTTGACAGACATTCTCTGTCTTCTCAACTGCCTTGTGATTAGCAATTGTGCCCCAGCCATTTGGGTCTGGCTGGCCCCTTGGTCTGACAAAGTCCCAAGGTTATTCTATGTGTTTGCACCTTTATCCATGGCTGGTTCCTGGACTGTAGTTATCCACGGGAATCCCATGCTAGGTTCACAATCCATCTCTGGTTCCTTCCAGAACTCTCCCAGGCCCTCCATCTGGCGTGCTATTCCTGTCTGAGACTCAGACTCCACTGCTTTTGAGATGTACCAATAATGTATGGTACCATCCTCATCTGTCTCAGTTGTAGCAAAACGTAACTGGACCTGGCCCATTTGTACCTCCATATTGGTATAGTGTATAGAGTCCATAATATCCTCTCCCCAGACCTCTGGTAACCAGTCCTCTTCCTCCCTGTCCGTCTGACAGAGTTCCTCCCAGCTGGATGACCAAAACCCTCCATGGATGCCTCATCCAGCAATTCAACATACTCAGCCTCCAGCTGCAGCTCTTGCTGAATCAGGGGTTCCAGCAAATAAGCCTCCGGGACCATGGTTCTAGTCCCAGACTTTGACAGCGTTTAAGAAATAAGTTGTTCTGCCTCCTTACAGTCCCCATGCCACATTCAGGATCACCATACACGATCTCCCAGAGTCCATCTATTAGCTCCAATCGAATATAGAGATCCTCTTCAAGGGCACCAACAGACCCTATCCTGGCATGATACTGTTTCTCCAAGGCAATCTCTTTCCATACCGGTTCCTCCAGCCAGCCTGACAGCTCATGGCCCTGCCACAATACCAGGAATGCCATCCATTGCTTTAGAAGGGCCATTCATCTGCAGTCCTTTGCCTCTGTTACCTGGCTCTTTTTCTCTCTGTCTTTGTAAGTAGCCATCCTGGCTGCTGGTAAAAATGCTTGAGATCTCCCACCGATGCCACCAGCTGTTACGCCCACCAGATTTGGAAGACTATGCTCACCCAAATTCTCTCTATATGGGTCGCAACTGTTTTTTCAGATCTCAACACCAGCAGACACTTCAGATGACAGCATAATTTCTGAAGAGACAGGCACCATCAGACCCCTTTTCTTAGGATCTAAGTAACACACACCATGTACCTTTGATTAGTACAAGCAGACTCTGAAACCACCTTTGTTATTGTGTGTTGAAAATCAGCCTGGCCACCTCTCTATTGTTACATAGATATATAAAAAAAACAGAAAGTTCTAGCCTATCCTGCTAGGCAAATAGCTTGCTATCCCCCTCACCCACATGATTTCCAGATGTATAGAGGGGTCTGGCTTTCTTCTAATTACACATTTTTACTCCTTTTACAGAACCATAAAACTAGCTCCCCCCTTCATGACTAAAGCCAGAGCCTTCACACGTGGCCGATTGCAGGGCCATATAAATTCTTTAGAATGATTTAACCCTTTGAATAACCCAGATATGACTGTTAAGCAGGTTGTTAGTACCTTCTGACCACACATTTAATAACTGATGAACCCCAAACAGTCCAGTGGGCCCTTCTGTTCAACACTCATCAATTCCTCATAATGTCTCTGAGCTAAGCAGGGATCAGGGACACAACATGTTAATGGGATTTGGGGCTGTTACTCAGGGATGAAGTGACTGCCGAGATGTTATTGTGCCTTATTGGAGATCATCAGTCACAGTCACAGTGTTGGCCCATTTATGCCATCTTTACATTGCTGCTACGTAACCAATTGCCACCAGGCTCAGTGATTGGTGCTCCAAGTGGGAATTTTTGGATGTGTCATATTAGCATTTCAGTGGCTGTTAATAGCGTAATACCTGTTAGAATTGGGGGGCTTAAAGAAATAGCAACTTAAATCGTTCCTAAAAATAATTTCTTATACAAAAAATATTAACTACTGCCAGGGTCACCAGAAAAGCAAAAGAAAAAAAATACAAAAAGAAAAAGAGAACAACCATATCATATTCTGACACATTCTCACAATAATTTCATGTCGGCTGCAAAAGGGTTAAACACATTTTACTGCACAACTTAAGTTCACAGAAAAGAAAGAACTAGCATTAAAAGGAATATAACTACATTCATTGTTATAGCTTCTATTCTAATATATTATCTTCTTTAAATTGGAAGTATAGATTCATAATAAGTAGTGACACGTTATATTATACAATGGACATTATATGCAATACATGAGAGTATAAAAAGGAAAACTAGTTATATATATATATATACACACACACACACACATCAGTAGTTTCTATAGCAAAATATTATATATATAATATTAAGCATTAAGCACAGAAGGGGATATTGTACAATATATAAGCAGACATGCCCCCACCCCTGATGCCCCTTCCCCTGATGCCCCTTCCCCTGATGCCCCCACCCCTGATGCCCCCTCCCCTGATGCCCCCCTCCCCTGATGCTCCCACCCCTGATTCCCCCTTACCCTGATGCCCCCTCCCTTGATGCCCCCAGGTACCCCTTACCTGTACCAGTTCAGACCTCTCTCATAGTTCCTATCAAAGAAGTGGGGTTCAGTCCCCATGGCTCGCACCTCGGGGTGCACCCTTGTAAATTGCAGCACAGCCCTGGTGGCCCCCTTCTTGATTCCCACAATGATTGCCTGGGGCAGCCTCTTGTGTCCATATCTGGGGGTCGTGGTGCTGTTTCCGGGGGGCTCTGTGGATTTTGGGGCTGCTGCTGTTACCTGTGGGGGGTCAGTGTGGTTCCTGACCCTTAGCTCTTGCTCTGTATAGGGCAGGTCGGTGGTGCTGGGGGGCTCCAGGCTGGGGGAAGAGTGGGGTTCCCTTGCCCTCCATGATTAGGGGGAGGGGGGAGCTGAGCCCCTGGTACCCCCGGCTGTGCATGTTGTAGCAGAGCAGGGTGCAGTACAAGCAGAGGGTGCAGAGGAAGAGGTATCTCCGGGCCCTGCGGGGGCTCCATGCACAGGGGCCACATTATGGCCCCCCGGGCTCCTGCATGTGTGACTGTCCCAGGCTGAGGCTGCACACACAGCCCAGCACTGCTGCCTGGCACACCCCCTGTCTGATCTCAGCTGAGAGGGGGGGAGGCTTCCAGGAGCCCCAACCCTATACAAAACAGCAATGGCTTAACCCCTACAGTGCTGAGAGGCAGCACACAACAGGTTAAGGTGAACTGGCATACATACATACACTTTCTCTCTCTCACTCTCCATCTCTTTTCTTTCTCATCTCTTAACCCCTCTTTCTCTCTGTCCTGCTTCATCAGGTTTTCTCAGCCTCTCTTCATCCCTCTTTCATTTCACCACTCACCTCCTTTCTATACCCTCTTCATTCCTCATTCTCTCACTCTCCATCTCTTTTCTTTCTCCTCTCTCAATCCCTCTTTCTCTCTGTCCTGCTTCATCAGGTTTTCTCAGCCTCTCTTCATCCCTCTTTCTTTCTTCCCTCACGACTCCTCTCTCCTCACGTGTATTTCTCTGCACAGTCTCAATCCCAACTTCTTTTAGGACTTATATTCACTTTAATGTCTGGCTTCTGTTTCCATGGTAACCGTCATAACTACAGACATATTGAACCAGGCCTCAGGCCTCCTCCTGTCATCGTCTATATGAGGAGTAGACAGGAGGAGACTCTTAGATATCTCAGTGACATGAGATGCGATTCTGACGGATTCTTATTTACTTTATACTAAGAATACAGTAAGATTTCCAGTCCAAAGGAGCATGATAAGAAGAAAATGTCTGTAGCAAAACTCACTGGATACATCATGGTTAATAGTTTTAGTGTAAACTTTGTTTGATGCCTTAAAATAGTGAAATAAAACAAAAAAATGATATATACAGGTAACTGCCATTTGAAAAGAAGTTATGTTCCATTTCTGTCAGTGACACAGAGCTGTGGGCTGTGTAATTGTGTCTAAGATCAAGCTACAGCTGCAGTTCTAAATTGTGGCAGTTGCATGGTATTTCTGTGTTCTTCAGCAGCTCACATCATCTATCCTATAGAGATCTGATAACAACAAGCGGCAAGTGCTATGACTTCTATAACTTCTATATGTACTTTTTATTTAAGAGCAGTTTTGGTTTTGGTGGAACGTCCCCTTTAAAGGGACACTGAAGGCACGTGTGGCTGCAATGGCTAAAAATGCGCATTGAATAGCTGTGCAAACTGCTTTTGCAACAATGTCAGGGACTAACTGTATTAGTCAGTAGATGGAGTAATGTATTTCTTCATAAATCATCATATTCTGAACTATACAGTAACTTGACCAAGGCCAGATTTCCTATTAGTCAGAGTAGGTGGCTTTCAGCTGGCACCTGCTTGTAGGGGGCGCCATGTTTAAGGGCCTAAAAATGCTCCAAAACAGTGCTCCAAGGTCCTGCAGTTCTTCATTATCCATCCAAGAAGAAAAGATTTCCTTGAGATTGAAATATCAATGCTCATCTATGATTGGCTGAATTGTGCTGCTCGTCGACGCATTTCCTTCAACAGACAATGTTGGGATTTGCTGGTAAAAGAACCAAAACTAACATAATTGGGAATCTGACATCACTCTGAGATCATCCACAGAACAGTCCTAGCTACTTGTGCAACTGCAGCATTGTATCCATGCATATACATAATTCCCCTTCTGGATCGCTACCTTGTCATGGTGAAGGGGCTTGTGCACCTTAATGTAGCTGTGAGCTATACCATGTGGGGTCACTTAATAGGCAGATCACAGCAGAGGAGCAGAGACAAATCAGGATCCACTGGAGAAGGAACTGGCACCCCACTCCAATATCTTTGCCAAGAAAACCATATGGATAAGCTCAACAGATGTGCCTTGTCACCGAGAGTCGGACACAACTAAAGGACTGAACATCTATATACACATTATATTGCCTAAAGCAGTTAATGTGCATTTTGTGGGCTAATTAATACCAATTTTAATACTAAAATATATGTGTGGGTGTATCATGAAGGCACCTTAGATGTAAATCTGCTCCTGGTCTGGAATTATTGTCTTTGTTGCAAAGTTGCATTTCCAGAATTCTAAATATGAAAAATACACAGCTTTCGTAAGGTTTAACATATTTCTTTTTCATACGTTATGACTTTAGTGTCTCTTTAAAAGATGCAGAGACTCTGGAGGCTGTGAGTTGTGTTGATCGCTCACAGCCCACTGTCAGTCTGATTTTATAAATATAAATATTTGTTATTGAACCTATGTTCAAGTATCAACTTCTAACTGAGTGAGCTGCATGTCTTCACTTCTAATGAAGTCACTTATGGTTGGGAGCAAGACAACTTAGACACAAGTTTCTGTCTGGAAGGTTGTAGATGCTTTCAATTGGCTGGATATTTGGGCCTCCATTCAATTCCAAGCCTGTAATTACCTTCATACAGGCCGCATGTCTGCGGGTTAGAAAAGTGTTACAATTCCGGCTGTATTCAATTTACTCAGGCCCGAAATTACAGGGCAAAAGCCTAAAAATGTAAACTATGAACCCGTATGTAGCAATTCAAGGCATGATCATGATCAATTAAGCAAGCCTGTAAGTTACAATTTAGAAAGAGCCAAAAGTAAATGAGACCATCATCATGACATCAGTAAAACATGGAGTTTAAACTTCAAACAAGTAGTGTTTAGAAGTCCGATATGCGATCATGCTCGCAATCCAGAAATGTAGAAATCAATAAAAATGAATGAAGAAACTATGCTAGTCCATGCAGGTTCCATGATATGTATTAACTCATTGATTTCCGGGATTGATATAACACGGAAATAAAACGTAAAACAAATAATTTTTTATTGGAGATTTGGGAGCTTGACACTGTTGTGCAATTCGTTCTAATGACTTTTATTGCTTTCCCAGTATTTGAAAGTACAGTAGTGTGTGTTTATTTGCTTTTGCAGAGTTATAAACAGGTGTTTAACCCACTTGCGAGTCCTCTCTAGTAGACATTTTTGATACATTTGCCATTTACGGGTTTGAAGGAAATTGCGGGCTTGTTGAACTGTTGTAATTGAATATGGATTAGCACTAGTAAAATTTGCAGGCTTGAAACATCAAAGGAGGAGATAGAATGGAGATACGTCTTTTACAACCACAGGGATTTTGAGCCTGTACCTCGCAAATGGAAGGCGAATGGCAAAATATACCCAATTGAATATCAGTAACGTTTACGGGCTACATTACAGGCTTCAGTAATAACAATTTGGCCAATTGAATGGGGGCCTTGGTGTGTTAACTTCCATCCACCAAGCATGAGCCAGTTTAATGACTAATCATAATAGGTAATTAGTCCCTGTGCTATACATGCATTGTTTTCACTCCAAAGCCATATTACACTGAGAAAATGAGACGATGCAGCCCCCAGGGAAACATTATTAGCCTGATTACCTGTGATTGCTGGCATGTGTTTCCTCTGTGTGGCTGCTACAGATACTCTATAAAATTGATAAGGGCTATCCTGGATAAATAGAGAGGGAGTATTGACCCAGTGATGATTACGATCGCCAGTATCTGGGGTCAAGAAGGAATTTTATATTTTTTTCCCTGTTGAGACAATTGGCAAAGTTTTTTTTTTTTGTTTGCCTTCCTCTGCATCAATTAACAATAAATCCGCGTATTGCAGATCAGAGGAGATCTAAAAAGGTTGAACTTGATGGACTAAAGTATTTTTTCAACCTAAATTGCTATTTAACTATGTAACTATGATATTTTGCTTTTGGGGTCAAAGTATGTTTTCTATATTTGGAATCAGTCATTTTTGTGCGAGGAAACACAAATCTTTTCTAGTGCTTGTTCTGTTAAACATGAAATAGAAAAGTTGAACTTCAAATTGAAATTGATTATTGCATACCCATATAGTGAATTACATAGATATGTATCACTTGGACTTTTGCACATTTTGAAGTGTTATGACCTGGAATTAAAATGTATTTAATTGGGATATTTACTAATGAATTTACAAACCATACTTAACACTTTGAATGTGTAAAATATGTCTGATTGCGACACAAAACTTAAATAAGCAAAATAAAAAACTTCAGACGCGTTGGTTCCATAAGTGTTCTCCTGAGTCAATAATTGCAAGAAATACCTTTGGCTGCATTTATAGCTGTGAGTCTTTTTGGGTAAGTCTCTTCCAGCTTGACCCATTGTTCTCGGCAAATATTTGCTCTTTCTTCTTGGCAATATTGCTCAAGCTCTGCCAGGTTGGATGGAGACAGTTGGTGAACCTCAGTCTTGAAGTCTTGTCACATATTCTCAATCATACTGAGGTGTGGGCTTGGCTGGGACATTCTAAGACATTCAGGTTCTTAGTATCAAACCATTCCAATGTAGTTTAGGATTATTATTATTATCCTTTATTTGTAACATGCTAACATATTCTTTAGGATCATTGTCCTGACAGATGGTGAGCGTTCCCTTCAGTCTCAGACTGATACAGGTTTTCCTCTGTAATCACCTTATATTTGGCTCCAAGCATCTTGCCCTCAATCCTGACCAGTGTTCCCAGTCCATTCCAAAGAAAAGCATCCTTATCACTGTACTTCACCGTGGGTATGGTATTTTCCGACTGAAGAACAGTGTTGGATTTGCACTACACATAGTGTTTTGTACTCAGGCCAGAAAGTTCAATGTTGGTCTAACCAGACCAGAAAACCTTGTCCTCCATGTTGGAGGTGCCACCCGTATGCCATTTGGGAAAACTTCAAACAAGATTTAATATGTGTTTTTTTTCAGCAATAGTTTTCTTCTCGCCCCACTTATATAAAGCTAGTGTCCACATTATAGTTGTCCCATGGATGGTTCTCCAATCTCATTTATGGAGTTACCATTGGCCTCTTGTTTTCTTCTTTGACTAATGACTTCCTTACATGAAATTTGGGAGATAGTGTTCTCTAGTCATCGTTATTTGCGTTTTTGATAATGGATATTAATGTGTTGGTGAGTTTTCAGTCTTGTAAGGTGCTTTGGAAAAAGCTCCACGCAAGGAAACTTTTAAACTCAAAGACAGGGCTCTCCAGTTTTTGTCTTCCTTAATATTTTATTTTTCATCGTAATGTATAGCCCTGCGGAATATGTTGGCGCGTTAAAAATAAAAGATAATAATGTGAGAAATATTTTTATATCTTAACCCAGCCCTACAGAACATTATCTTCAACCTCTGCTTATAGCTCCTTCATCTTCATGATAGTGTTTGTTTAGATATGCTCTCTAATAAATACTGGGACCTTCCAGACTTATTATAAGACCATGTGACACTTGCACATAGGTAGAATCCATTCACCTAATTATGTGATTTCTGTAGTTGGTTGAACCAGAACTTATTTAGGGATTTCACAGCTAATGGGCTGAATAGATTAGCAACCAAGACATTATATGTATATTTATCTCTAGCAGGGGCATAGGAACTGGGGGAGTGTGTGTGGGGACAAATCCCCCCCCAGATTAAAGTAATAGGGGAAACAAAACATATCAAAATTAACCTTAGTCATGCATTACCAAATTTGGCCACTAGAGGGAGTCTTGTATGTCTTGCCCATGGATGCTTTGACCCTTAAGTATATATATATATATATATATATATATATATATATATATATATATACATAGATGGTGCCAGTACTATGGAGCACTATGTCTTTCCCATATATATTTATAATACAAATACCGGCTGTAGTTCTGCCCTTGCTTCATGTCCTGTGAGTAAAGTTGAATTCTTTGAATTCTCCCCTCCAGATTTTTTTGGGCTTCAACGCCCATGACTGTGAGGTTCCCTAAAGGGCCATTGTTACAGTCTATAGGATGATCAAAGCCAGACCTGATCTTTTTTCCTATCCCTTTGGATAATGTTTGGTTTCAAATGTTTGGTGTTGGATGTTTGACCTTTTAAATTCAGAATAAGGCTTATAAGACTATATTATAATCCATAAAGTTTTGATTGAAGTTTTAAATACTGAAGACAGTATTTTAAGGTTCTGACAAGCTCTTTGTACAATTAAATGTATTTGGTTTTAGACATCAGAAAAAAAGTAAAATAGCAATATATCATCTATTAACATTTTTTTTTGTTTTGAATAAGAAAAGCTTAAAAGCTCTGTTATTTTCATCATAAAATCATCCTAATTGTATCTGCTTTTAGTCTTCCCTCTGATGCTCATGAATATATCAAATCTGAACTTCAGTGTTCCAAATTAGCCAATTAGTGCAACAATGTTGCAGGATCTTGGCCACTGATTGGTTAGTTTGTGACACAGCTACTACAGCGTCCTCATGAGCTACAGAGGGTAGACCACAGCAGGTACTATCTGTATTAGTTTAGGAAGAAAAAATCTCTTATGAACTCTCAATGATATAAAGTATATAACAGTAAATAGATAAATAAATACATTATATTCTCTATAATTTTGATGATGTGATTTTATCATTTTTTGTGTGTGATGGGGTGGATTATAATTTATAATATTTTCTGTTTCTATGTTTAATTACTATAATTACTAGTTCCTATTCCACTGTATTTAAATCTTTCATTTAATAAAATGTGTAGACACTACTGGGTTTTAGATATTTATTTTTACATCTCAAAAAAGGAAAAAAAGTCTGTGGTCGTAAGGATGTGAGTCAAAATCGTGCCAGGAATATAAAGCTTTACCAATTAGAGACTCCATCAAGTTTTTATTTACATTTTTTCCAAGTAAGTCTGAGAGCAGATAACGAATATTTCTTTTAGTGCCAACAGAAAGTTTTATTGGATACAAAGACAGCACCCAGTAGTTTTTTGTTTTCCTATAGTGGCCATCACTGAAAAATAAGTCAGTTTCCTACTGGTATTCTTCCAATCTTAGCTTGACTATGCCACACTACAGCTGTATATCATTGGTTTTCCAAGTGTTTCTTTTTAAAAGTCTATGATTTCTTTGCCATAAAAACATAATCTTGAACCCTTCAGTAGATTTAAAAGTGTAATCAGACAGGAATTGAAAGCAATGTATTTAAATCCAGTGTTGGTTTTTCAGGACTGGAACATTATTGCTTTCTTGGTACTCTGAGTGGTACCAGAGAGGAGGGTGCTCTGGGTGGTGCCAGACAGGACAGGAGGTAGTTTTTGATGGTGCAAGACAGAAGGTAATTTGGGTTGTGACAGATAGGACGACATTATTGCTTTCTTGGTTCTCTGAGCGGTACCAGAGTGGAGGGTGCTCTGGATGGTGCCAGACAGGACAGGAGGTAGTTCTTGGTGGTGCAAGACAGGAGGTGATTTGGGTTGTCACAGATAGGACGACATTATTGCTTTCTTGGTACTCTGAGCGGTGCCAGAGAGGAGGATGTTTTGGGTGGTGCCAGACAGGACAGGAAGTAGTTCTTGGTGGTGCAAGACAGGTGGTAATCTGGGTTGTGACAGATAGGACAACATTATTGCTTTCTTGGTACTCTTGAGTGGTGCCAGAGAGGAGGGTGCTCTGAATGGTGCCAGACAGGACAGGAGGTAGTTCTTAGTGTTGCAAGACAAGAGGTGATCTGGGTTGTGCCAGAGAGGAGGGTGCTCTGGGTGATGCCAGACAGGACAAGAGGTAGTTCTTAGTGTTGCAAGACAAGAGGTAATCTGAGTTGTGCCAGAGAGGAGGGTGTTCTGAATAGTAACACAGTCAGGACAGGAGGAAGTTCTTGATGTTGCAAGACAGGAGGTCATCTGGGTTGTGCCAGAGAGGAAGTAGTACTGAAGACAGGAGGTATTCTGGGTTATGCCCGAGGAAGTAGTACCGTGTACTGCCAGAGTGGAGGTAGTACTGGGTGGTGCCAGACAAAGCAATGACTGGAACATTATTGCTTTCGTGGTACTCTGAGTGGTAAGAGCGGAGGGTGCTCTAAATGTTGCCAGACAGGACAGGAGGTAGTTCTTGGTGGTGCAAGACAGGACATCAGGTAATCTGGGTTGTGCCATAGATGAAGAAGTACTTGCTTCTGCCAGAGAGGAGGTAGTACTGAAGACAGGAGGTAATCTGGGTTGTACCATAGAGGAGGTAGTGCTGGGTGCTGCCAGAGAGGAGGTAGGGTCAGACAAGGTGATGACTGAAACATTATTTCGTTCTTGGTAGTCTGAGTGCTGCCAGAGAGGAGGGTGCTCTGAATGGTGCCCCAGACAGGACAGGAGGTAGTTCTTGGTGGTGCACAACAGGAGGTAATCTGGGTTGTGAAAGAGGAAGTAGTACTTGGTGCTGCCAGAGAGGAGGTAGTACTGGGTGCTGCCAGCGAGGAGGTAATACTGGGTGATGCCAGACAAAGCGATGGCTGGAACGTTATTGCTTTCTTGATATTCTGATGAGGGTGCTCTGAATGGTGCCAGACAGGACAGGAGGTCGTTCTTGGTGGCGAAAGAAAGGAGGTAATCTGAGTTGTGCCAGCGGAAGTAGTAGCGTGTGCTGCCAGAGTGGAGGTAGTACTGGATGGTGCCAGACAAGGCGATGACCGGAACATTTTTTGTTCACTTGATACTCTGGGTGGTGCCAGAGAGGAGGGTGCACTGAAGGGTGCCAGACAGGACAGGAGGTAGTTCTTGGTGGTGCAAGATAGGATGTAATATGGGTTATGACAGAGAGCAAATACTACTGGGTGCTGCCAGAGAGGAGGAAGTGCTGGGTGGTGCCAGACAAGGCTATGACTGGAACATTTTTTGTTTACTTGATACTCTGGGTGGTGCCAGAGAGGAGGGTGCACTGAAGGGTGCCAGACAGGACAGGAGGTAGTTCTTGGTGGTGCAAGATAGGATGTAATATGGGTTATGACAGAGAGCAAATACTACTGGGTGCTGCCAGAGAGGAGGTAGTGCTGGGTGGTGCCAGACAAGTGGTGATGGCCGGAGAGGAGGTAGGTCTTGGTCGTGCCAGAAAAGAGGTAGCTGTTGAAATGAAGATAATCTTGATGGAGCTGACAGGGGCAATGGCTGCCAGATTTGCCTGGCAGAGTCGGAGAGATGAGATCATGGAATCCATGATGTGCCTGGCCTGAAGCACAGATGTGCCTGGTGTGCTGAGATCCAGAGAGCCACAGAGAGTCAGAGATGGAGAGTTGAGGTAATTGTTGCAATGATTGATGTGCCTGACCAGAAGCTTAGATGTGGCCTGATTTCACTGCAAAGCTGCAAGAAGAGAGAGATTGTAAGTTACTGGGAGAGAGACAAAAAGATATTTACGCTACAAGGGAGAGAGGGGGAATAAAAGAGAAAAGAAAGAAAAATACATAAAGCATAGGCGGACCTAAAATGTAACCACCATCACACACGGGTCCCTAACGGACAAACAGCTAATCCAGATTCCAAGAGGAAATATCTAATCCAGATTCAGCTAGGGCTCCTTCAGATCCGATCCTTTGTTTTCCCATGAACCCAAATCTACATAACCCTGGGGGTTCCATTGAGACCCCCATGGTATTTAAACTATTCACCAAGTGTCAGGACCCAATAGCACCTACAATTTAACCCCCACCACAGGGGTCCCTAATAGACCCCCCAACTTGCTTAAACAGTTAACCCAGATTCCACAAGATCCTTCGAGGACCCCCATGACACATCTAATTATTAGCCCTGCTGCGAAGGTCCTTGAAGGACCCGCACAGTATCTAAATAATAATTGTAATCCATGGCTTTCCTTAAAGGGCCCCCAGGGTATAACTATTAAAACCTCCAACATACCATGGGGATCGTAAAAGACCCCCGAAGGACCCCTCCTGAATCTAAATATTAATTCTAAGCCATGGCATTCCTTGAAGGGCCCCCCATTGTATAACTATTAACACCCCCAACATAACAGGGGATCTATAAATACCCCCATAGTATCCATATTAACCCCCTAACTACCATGGAGTCATGGTGTTATGGTGTTGCTTAAAGGGCCTCCATGGTACCTAAATTATAAACCCTAACTACCATGGAGGATTGTGTGTGAGCGGGGAAGGAGGCAAAACTACCATGGAGGATTGTGTGTGAGCGGTGAAGGAGGCAAAACTACCATGGAGGATTGTGTATGAGCGGGGAAGGAGGCGATCAGGAGTAGGGAATGGAAAAGCAGCCGCAAAGGCATTTTTTTTGCCTCTGTGGGTATTATAGAGTACTCATAATAATTTTAGCCAAAATCAGAAATAGTACGAGTTATGAGTTATAAGTAGTTGTGAGGAAGATGGAACGGAATAGAGATTTAGTGCAGAAGCAACTCGTAAAATTACTGATATGAACAAAATCATTAGGAAAGCTTGCTGTAATTTGCATGTTGGCTTTTTTCATATTTTACAGGTAGCTCACTCGCAATATTGAAAAAAAGGGGTGAATAGCATAGTTAGGTAAAATTACTTACCACTTTTTAGTGATGTAACAACTATATGTTAGAGCAGGTTAACTATCTAAGTAAAGGTTATAGAGCTTGGCTTGTTTGCCAGATACTCCTCCACGTTTGACACTGAGCTGTGTTATCTGATTGGCACACAAAGGCAGGTACTAACTAGCTCAAGAGCCAATCAGATTGCAGCTTAGTTGTAAGTTGTGAAAGACAGATCACATCACCTAACATACAGAGGTCATAGCATCATATGACCGGTACAAATATAGTAACATTGAACATACAAAGTCTATAATGAGGACAGAGGAAAATAATCATACTTTATAGTAAAAAATATTAGTTTTGCTTACCTGTTGGTGCCAGTCTTGCTGGTGTTTCTCTGGGTGGGGCCGGACTGTCAGGAGCTCTGGGTGGAAATGACAAATCTGGATGCTCTTACTATGGAAATAGAGAGCTATGAAGTATTGTGGAATCATTGATGGAGGTCAGGAGTTCCTCTAGCTACAAAAAAATACAAAATGTTAAGTGTTAATGTTGTCTGTTGTATACTGAGAGTGTTACAGTAAACAAGCAAGGAGAGCAAAGCAGAGTTAAGTTGAACACAGGGTGGAATAGGATTGTAAGGTCTGAGAAAGATTTAGAGAATATGATAACATAGATGGAGAATAGTGAGGCAGAGTGGAGTAAAGTCATGTGAGACTTGTAAATATTGGTTTTATGAACTTGAAGAGGCCTTAGTCTAAATATGTGGTTAAAGTTATAGCAACATAAGATTGTTCCTCACCTTGTGTCCATAACCTCGATGATCACTTCCTGGTACTCCTGAACCTCCATCTCCTCCATAAATATGTCTTCATAACTCTCTATTTCCATAGGCTCCTCCGGGTCCATCGTCCTATGAAGCAATGCAAAACATTAATATTCACTCATTCATTTATCTATAATATAGTCCACATAATTGTATCTATAACATAGTCCACGGAATATAAGAGAGAAGGTGACATTGAATAAACCTTCAAATATATGGTAATCATCCAGAAAAATAGGAATTCAAGAACTAGATATAATCTTTATATAAGGTTACATGATGGGAAACTTATGAAATTCTGCTTTGGATAGTAGGTAAGTGGAATATCTTTCCAGCTCAACTAATAGTGACAAAAACAGCAAAGAAATTCAAGCATGACTGGGTTGAGCAGAAAGGCTATTGTTTATTGTGTACTATTCATTTCTTCAATGGACCTTGGAGCTTTGCTGCATCATTTTATACTAAGCTTTTATATAGATACAATTGGCAGGCTAGATGGATTGTTTGTTTTGTATTTGTGGTCAAATGTATGTTTCTTTATTTAATACTTGAAGGAAAAATGATTAGTTTCCTTTTTACCTGTTTGTGGCCCTGTTGCGCCTTGGGTCTTTCTGCCTCTTACTCCTGAGAAGAAATTAGCAGAAGAAATTAGTGTATATCACAGTACAAGAACTTAACAAACATCAAGGTCATGTTCCACTTAAAACGAGCTGCACCATTACTCTATCAAGTCCATTTTATAAATAGGGAGTGATCTCTACACACTATAGTAACAAGGCTCGTGATAGTAAGTGATTGGGTTCAAGGTAAGACATGGCAAGGAGATGATTCTTCAGGGATGTGTAGAGCATACGTAGGATCTGGAAATATCTATTGTGTAGTACTGGTGTGTAGTAGAAGTTTGTTAACGTAAAGGACCATGAAATACAGAGGAGAATAATCAGGATGAATTTGTTCCTCACCATATGGTGGTAGTACTACTACTAGGCGCCTTGCTAGCAGAGGTCCTCTTATTGTGGCTAAAAAAAAATACAAATATTAATATTATGGGAGAGTGATGTATAATAATAAGGCTGTTTATTTCTCACGTTAGTTTGTTCCTCACCTTCCAGAAGAGGAGGAGGAACGTTTCCTCTTGCTACTTTTGTGACAAAAAAAAAAAATACAAATATTAATATTATGGGAGAGTTACGTATAATAATAAGGTTGTTTATTTCTCACGTTAGTTTGTTCCTCACCTTCCAGAAGAGGAGGAGGAACGTTTCCTCTTGCTACTTTTGTGACAAAAAAAAAATACAAATATTAATATTATGGGAGAGTTACGTATAATAATAAGGTTGTATATTTCTCAAGTTAGTTTGTTCCTCACCTTCCAGAAGACGAGGAGGCACTTTTCCTCGAGATACTTTTGTGACAAAAAAAAATACAAATATTAATATTATGGAAGAGTTACGTATAATAATAAGGTTGTTTATTTCTCAAGTTAGTTTGTTCCTCACCTTCCAGAAGACGAGGAGGCACTTTTCCTCTTGCTACTTTTGTGACAAAAAAAAAAATACAAATATTAATATTATGGAAGAGTTACGTATAATAATAAGGCTGTTTATTTCTCAAGTCGGTTTGTTCCTCACCTTCCAGAAGACGAGGAGGCACTTTTCCTCAAGATACTTTTGTGACAAAAAAAAATACAAATATTAATATTATGGGAGAGTTATGTATAATAATAAGGTTGTTTGTTTCTCAAGTCAGTTTGTTACTCACCTTCCAGAAGAGGAGGAGGTGCTTCTCCTCGTGCTCTTTTTGTGACTAAAAAAATACAAATATTAATATTATGGGAGAGCGAGGAAGAGGAGGTTTCAACGTTCTTGCCCTTGTTCTGACTAAGGAGTATCTAGATGAAGCATAGTGTGGGAATGGGACTGTGAATGAATATGTAGGGATAATGTGCAAAAATGCTACATTATAGAAAGGGTAGTAAGAAAGTGAAAACTTATACCAATAAGGAAGTACGAGGGAAAAGCAGTAAAATAGTTCAAGCATGCCTGGTGAAAAGAAGGTCAACCTCTTGGATTATTTAAGCATGTTTGCAGATATATTGACCAGACTTTTTGGTTCATATCTTCTGTCAAATCTATTTTTCTATTTTAATTACACTGGGAACAAATATGAATTTGTTTACTGTACCTTGTTGGGTCACCCTGACCCTCAATTTTCCTCTTTCTAGGAGGCTCCATATCCATGCTATGGGTAAAAAAATACAAATATTAATATTATGGAAGAGTGATGTATTATAAGGTTGTTTCTTTCTCAATCAGTTTATTCCTCACCTCCCAGAAGCTGAGGTCCCGGGCCTCGGGCTGGTCTGGTGGCTAAAAAATACAAAATGTTAATATTATGGGAGAGTTATGTATAATAAGGTTGTTTATTTCTTAAGTGAGTTTGTACCTCACACCTTACAGAAGATGAGATACTGGGCCTTGTGCTCATATTGTGGCTAAAACATACAAAATAGTAATATTATGGGAGAGTGATGTATATAGTAAATGAGCATGGAGAGGAAAGCAGAGATGAAACAGAGGAGGTGTGTGGGAATGGGACTGTAAATAAATATGTAGGGATAATGTGCAAAAATGTTACATTACAGAAAGGGTAGTAGATAACATCAGCAGCTATGTAAGTCATGGGCATTGTCATAGAACATATTCATTGTAGTGGCTCTGCTAGTACATGGAAGCTGCCATATCTTCAAGGCACATAAGTTCAGTTACTTTAGTGCAAGTAAGGTTTACAATATACTTGTACACTGCCTCTAATGAACCTATGAGAGGGAAGAGGAAGGTGTCATGTACTGAAATCTTATCTGAATTCACCAATTAATCAACATATACCCAAGACCCCTTAATACCACTTAATCTCCAAGCCAGGAGAAAGTGTTAAAGAAACAAATATGTAATGCTTCAGGAACAAGTAGTGTCTATTATAATCAAGATGTCACCTAAAAGGACCACCTCAATACTGCTAAGAGACTTCCAGGACCACCTTTCCTGCCTGCTTATTGGTAATTATAATGTACTGTACTGAATGGGAATATATTTTGGATGGAACATATCTATAAAGGGTTTTAATAACAATCAGAAAAGCTAAAAAAGGAAGAATAATTCATAGGCTGCATCAACAACAAAAGATTACTGCCAATGGAAATCTCTAACATAAGTCTCCAGTGGAGATCATCGTGTAGGTGGTACACTTTGTATTTTAATATTTAGCACTATCTGTAGAAAAAAACATCTCCCCCCATTGAACATATAGTGTATATTTGGTGGATACCAGCAGCAACTAACAGTAAGGTAAGATTGAATATAATTTTTTTTACACCAATGAATATTAATTTTATTAATGATCAATATCCTATCAAATATCTAGCCCATGCTAGGAAGTTAACAGGACCTAGGACCACCTAAGTAATCTGGTCTATAATCCTTATTGCTATGGTCCAGATTTATTCCTCACATTCCAGAAAATGGGTCCCTATGTCTCATGTTCTTATTTTGGCAAGAAAATAAAATACAAAATGTTAATATTATGGGAGAGTGAGGTATAATAAGGTTATTTGTTTCTCAAGTCTTTTTGTTCCTCACCTCCCAGCAGAGGTCCTCGGTCTCTTGCCCTTGTTCTGACTAAAAAAAAAATATTATTAAGTATTTATATTATGGGAGAGTGATGTATATAGTAAAGTAAATGAACATGGAGAGGAAAGGAGTATCTAGAGGAAGCATAATGTGGGAATGGGATTGTGAATGAATCTGAATGAATCTACACAGGTACCCCATCAAAAAGCACAATGAAGACAGTTATTTGTACCCCAGTTGGACACCATTTTACCCAGAATGATCACTCGATACCAAACCTGCAATTGAACATTGTTGTATTTTCAAAATAAATGAAGGATGTAAAAACATTTGAAATGAAGATGATCACATTCTGCAACACTAAAGATACGGGACTTAACAATGCATTGGGGCTAACAATTCAAGGATTGATACTTTAATACAAGACTAACACTTAAAGTACATCTAGACATGCTCTTGTGGCTCATCACTCCCCACAGTTCTGCTTTTTTATTGATTATTCATAAACCCACCAAACAGTGTACATGACCATCAATTATTGGAGATAAAATGGAGCAGCTAAAAGTGGCCCTACTAATTCTTCCATAAGGTCTCTTACCTGTGATGTTTGGCATCTGAAGGATCCCTCCTTCCCTCCATGCTCCTCCTGTCTTGGTCCGTCAGTCGTTCCCTATCAGTCCCTATCTTACTATCTAACTGTCTGGTCTCTGTCCCTATCTAACCTACCTAACTCTGTTGGGTCTGTGTCCCTATCTAACTCTCTACCTGTTGGGTCTTTCCCTATCTAACTATCTGTCCTGTCTATAAGTCAGTCACTTTTTTTAGATTTTTTTTAGATTTTTTTGTGAGTCAGTCAGTAAGTCAGTCCAGTCAGTCAGTCAGTCGTCTGTCGCTGTCGCCCCCTATCTAATCTAACAAAGCTATCTACAAAAATCTATCTAACAAAGCTATCTATAACCCTATCTAACAATACTATCTAGGAACCCTACCTAAGAAACCTACCTAACTCTAACTAACGGCCCTACTTCTATCTAATAAAAATAAAATAAAAATGTCAATAAAAAAATAAATTAAAATACAATAACAGGAAATAAACAGATAAACAAATAAAATAAATGAAATAATAAACCTATCTAACTAATCTATCTATATATTTCTATCTAACTTCCCTAATAACCCCGTAAAAAAAATAAATTAAAATAATATGAAATAAGAAAATGAAATAAAAAAAATAGAAAATAAAAAATAAATAAACCAATGAATATATAAAAGTAAAAACACACACAAAAAAAAATGAATTATAATAATTGGAAATAAAAAAAAAAAATAGATAAATGAAGATATAAAACTAAAAAAAAAAAAAAAAAAAAAAATGAATTATAATAATAAGAAATAAAAATAAAATAAACAAATGAATATATAAAACAAAAATAAATAAATAAATAAATGAATTAAAATAAACGGAAATAAAAATAAAATAAATAAATAAATAAAAGAATATATAAAAATAAAAGGCCTGTAGAAAAAAAAATATAAGAAAAAAAAAAGAAAGAAAAAAAAATAATAATATATAAATGAATAGAAAAAAAAAAGCAGAACTATGAAAAAAATCAAAAATATAAAAAAATATTAAACAATCGCAAAAAATCGTAAAAATATTACCGTAATATCACGAATCGCAAAGCTCTCTCTCTCTCTCTCTCTCTCACCTGGCTACAAATCCCAGACAGAGCAATAGGTGAGCTGACTTTTATACTGCAGATCCTCGTGACATCACTGAGGGCTTTATGACATCACCCAAGTTTCAGTGCTAGAGGATATATGGCAATTTATCCAATGGCTGCCACTACAGTATTTATTATAAGACTTTATGGGGCTGGCCCACAGTAAGTTTAAACATCTTTTTAAAAATAGATAACCACAACAATCATTTCATTTATGGTGGACGAAAGAGAGATAGAAGCCCTCCACCGTACAGTAGTACATAATCCATTCTGAGCTTTGTTTAAAGCTGAGTAACACAGCAGGCATATGCTTAAAGGAAGCCATGGTTAAAATGGTATTGGATTACAAGAGCGAAGCCTTTGTGGCCACATGTGCATGTCACTGCCCAGGTTCCCAGAATGCAATGGAATAACTGTATTTCTCGGAATTCTAAGCAGGAAATAAATTTTTTAACCTATTTTAGTTGTTCAGATGCAAACACAAATGTACTATTTATTTACTAAAAATAGATATAAATAAACATAGTATAGGGGCGGATTTACTAAACATGTGAATGGCTGTGTTGTATGTTGTGTGTTATAAATGTTGTAGCAAAATAGACATGTCAGCCTACAGAGTACTGTGATGATTAGTACATTTACATCAGGGTAAATCATTAGGCCGACCTGGGTCTGAGTTAGGACACCCACCCCTTTCTTCTTGACCCCCCACCACATGTTTGATCCCTCTGTAATCTCTCTTTCTCTCCATGAATGCATTGGGGCAAACCCGACAAACTGAATAACGTTTATTGAAAAAAATCCCTCCCTGCTTACCGAGGGCATGCAGCTTTCTCCATACTGGTGTTGTCTGTTGCTCATTACCCCACACACCAAGCTTGTCACATGTCTGTCACCACCCCGGCCTATATGTGATGGAGGAAGAGCTCTGGAAACAGGAGCAGCAGAGCTCAGGTGAGTCCATATCCCTGTCTGTCTCACCCTCTGTCAGTGTCTGTCTCTCCCTGTGTGTCACTCTCTCCCTGTCCTTATGTCTGTATGAGGAGAGGGTACACATGCTTATGGGGGAGATCTGGTATTGTATGTGTAAGATTGTGTATGGGTGGGGGGTGGATTAACCCAAATCAGGCCCTACAGTGCCATGAGTATATTTAATAGTATAACACTCACACATATACAAACAGGTCTATATATGTATACAGTATGTATATATATATATATGTTTGTATATGAGTGCTATAGTATTAAATATACTCATGGCACCTTAGAGCCTGATTTAGCGTTTCTGATGTGTGTGATGATGATAGGCAGTAACCTGGAAAGGGCTGTCCGTGGGTAGGATTCACAGCTTGTAAATAATAATCCACCCTTGGCTTTGCATCAAAGCTGTGTAATGCAGCGGGCATAAGCTTAAAGGAAGCCATGTTTAAAATGGTTATGGATAGAAGAACAAAGCATTTGCGGACACATTTGCATGTCCTGCTCAGCTTCCCAGAGTGCAGTGTAATAAATGTATTTCTTAGAATTCTGAGCAGGAAACACGTTTTTTTTAATTTTTTTAACAGTGAAAAAGTGAACATAAATGTACTATTTATTTACTATACATTTATAAGACCAAACTCCTAATCTTCTCACCCTCTACTACAGCTTTAATTCCTCGCACGTCCCTCACTGTTGACAACGCCATCATCACTCCCACCTCCCAGGCCCATTGTCCTGGGGTCTACTGGACCCTGCCCTCTCTTTCATTCCTCATACAGTCACACACAATTCTGTCTTTTCTCCAAAATACGTCACTACCTTACACAAGACACAACTAAGACATTCACTCATCATATCTCGTCTTGACTACTGCAGCTCTCTCCTTGTTGGCCTCCCCATCACCTGCTTGTTCCCAATCCATAATGGATATCTCCGCTAGACTCATCTACCATACTCATCACTCAGTGTCGGCAGCTCCTCTCTGTCAATCCCTCCACTGGCTTCCCATAGACTCAGGAATATAATGTAAAATCATGACCCTAACTTACAAAGCTCTCAACAACGGTGCCCCCCCTTACATCTCTGCTCTCATCCCAAATACTCCCCACACTCCCTCTTCGTTCTGCTAATGGCCTTCTTTTCTCCACTACTCTTGTTATCTCCTCACACCCCGCGTAGCACATACACAAACGACACCATTTTACAACACTAACACTACGAATCTAAAATGGCGATTTACACAACTAAAGCAACGCTTTGCCCTTGCGCACCCGCCATGTTTCTAATGCACAGCTGGGACATTGATGACACAGGAACAGGCCAACTGTACATTGTATGCTGCAGGGAAATAGAAATAGATACTTAGCTCTTCAGGCTATTCATTGCTGGATATATCAATTACAAATAGGTAAAGTATATTATTTTATTAAGTAAATAATTCATTAATAATTGTACTAAAAAAATTGACATATATATCTGTCTTTGTCATGAGAGCACAAGGCGCTCATAGGAACAAAGGTATACAGGAGGAGCGGATCGCTATGAGGCGAAGGCGCTCAGCACGAGGCTCGCAATGAACGCCGAAGGTCCTCAGAGTATAAAAAGCTTTACATTGTGTGTCAAACAGCATTGCCATGGCTTACAATTTTATTCCCCCGTCATTTTTGACGGGCAAGTCGCTAGTAGTAATTAAATAGTACATCTGTGTTCACATTTGAATGTCTAAAACAAGTTAAAAAACAGCTTCCAGCTCAGAATTCTAAGAAATACAGTTATTACACTGCATTCTGGGAAGCTCAGCAGGGACATGCAAATGTGCCCACAAAAGCCTCGCTCTTCAATCCATAACCGATTTTAAACATGGCTTCCTTTAAGCTTATGCCTGCTGTATTACACAGCTTTTATGCAAAGCCAAGGTTGGATTATACACAAGCTGGGGATCCTATCCATGTACAGCTGTTTCAAGCTTACTGGCTATCATCAGCATGTAGCGGGATCTCCGCTTGTGTTGTGGATCTTATGAGTAGGTAGTTCACCACAACAATCATCTATATATACTGTAACTATGTAACTTTATGAGAATTTAGCCCTTGTGCAAATGTATTCAATACATTTATATGTATATTACTCTCGGATCTATCCTGTTATGGTGTCTGCTGCTGTCTGCACAGGTCCGCCGCTGCAGTGCAGCTTCCAACCGCTAGATGGCGCTGCCAATATTTTGTAGCACTGCCGATATGTGAGAGAAGTTCTGAGCTTATAATGTCAGCCTAACCCTTGAACTAATCCTAGCCCCCACCCTAACACCAACCCTAACCCTCACCGTAACCCTCACCGCAACCTTCACACTAACGGTTTACCTAAACCTTGACTGAATGATATGGCACCGGAATATCGGCAGCGCCATCTAGCAGATGCTCACCACCACTGCTTGCTGCCTGTGATGAGCTACTATAAAAGGAAAGGTCCCTACTCCTTTTAATCTACTACCTTGGCAAAATGACTAGAAAGCTTAACCCTCTATGTCTCTGACTTGGTTTCACCATCATGTGACTGCTTTTATAATTTATGTGTATTTTAAGTGTATTTAACCTGATATGTTTAGTAAAGCATAATTCACATACAGCATTGTAGGAAATGTTGACCTATATCACTACAGAGCAGCAAAGCAAAAATTAAAAAGTGATTAAAGATATTAGCAAAATCAAAGTGCATATTCTGACATTAGATTTTGTTGTTGTCGTTCAGTCCTTCAGTCATGTCCGACTCTAGATGACCATATGGGTACAGCACGCCAGGCACATCCGGTGGTGCAATCATATAATTTAGCTGGTGTGCCAAATGATTGCTTGAAATATTCTGTTAATTATAGAGGAACATAACATTTGATGGTTTATAATAACCCAAACAGACTGTCCGTTTTCCTTTTTGATTTGAATCTAAAATCCATTAGAGACAGGTGTATTGGGTGAATATTAAAATGCCACCGTGGTACCCAGACAATAGTCTTCATTTGTTTGTAGCAATAAAATGGTTATTAGTAGAAAAATAAGTTAGTTATCTCTTGGACTTTCTACGGTTCTGTATAATTTTTATTATGCATTCTGAAGTGGGAGGAAGGGGGGAGGAGGGGGGATTGTGGACTAAGTGAATTAGAAAATATTACAGCATTTGACACCTTCCTCTGCCACCCACACGCCCAGAAGAATGCAGATTGCAAGTATACCCTCCCACTCAGAAATCCTGAGGATCAGTACAAATATGAGATACAAAATCCACCCAAGATACATATTGTTAGTGTTCAGTCTTCAGTTGTGCCCACCTCTTGGTGACCCTATGGACTGCAGCACAACAGTCACATTAATCTACGTCTCCGGCTGTGCCCATTTACTGGCAAAGATACTGGAGTGGGTTGCCAGTTTCTTCCCCTTATCCGAAATCTCTGCTATGACCTGCCAGTCTTTGGTGACCCTACATGGTATAGCTCACAGCTTCATTGAAGTACACAAGTGCCTTCACCACGACAAGGTAGCAATCCAGACATATATACATTCCCCCCATCTCCCATAGCCAGTCATTAAAGGGCCAAGAGCACAAGATTGTAGGTTGATTTTTGTAAATTACACTAATAACAGCTAAAAAAAATTCTAAATTGGTAATTCTGACTACATACAAAGTTTGTCCAGCGTACTGGCTGTTGAATGAATAGCAGGATTTCCCTGTACTCAGGAATGCACTAACCAATTAACCCATAACTGACCTGTTTAGGTGATTTCAGCATTCCATGCTCTGCACAGATGTAGTTGAGTTATTTCCGTTTTTACTTTTGCTCACTACACAGAGCTGTAGCTGCGGGTCTGGCAGAGGGCAGTCAGTGACACGTGTAAACAAAGATTCAAAAACGTATTTCAGCATGCTTTTAGGAGATCTTTACTGTGATGTGGTTCAAAAGGGTGGGATTAAGTGGCCCATTAAGTTAACTCCATGTATAGGAGTGAAATGTCTTAATTAGTTTATTTTTTTCAATTAACATATTTTATAAATTTGGGAACTATAGCTGGTCCTTACACTGCTGTCATATATATTTATAATAAATGATGCCAGGATGGGGAACCCATTTCAGGATGGGCCCCTCACTAAAATACCCCCCACTCAATGACTCAGCCACCAAGAATTACGGCAGACACAAATATGGAATGCTTCAGGCACAAACAATGTCTGCTAAAATAACAGTTTAACCTAAAATGCTTTTATGCCCAAGGCTTTGTTGTTTAGTCCTTCGGTCTTGTCCAACTCTCTGTGGCCGTATGGACAGCAGAAGGCCAGGCAAATCTATTGTTATGTCTTTGGTCGTTCTCTGCCATAAGGGTTTCTTGACAAAGATACATAAGTAGCGTGCCAGTTCCTTCTCTAGCAGACCACAATTTGATTGACCTCTCTGCTATGCCCTGCCCATCTTGGGTGACCCTACATGGTTTAGCCCAAAGCTTTGTTTTTTTTTAGCTGTTCAGTCATGTCCAGCTCTCTTTGACCCTATGGACTACATAGGCACCTGCCTCCCCATCCCCCAATTAGCATGCAGTATTTGGGGACCAATTTTAACCAATTATTTACCTGCTGTGTCTTCCTCAGCTAATAGGAGAGCACTGATGTCAGACCAAAGTGACTGCTGGGATGAGACACACCTGGCTGCTTCCTGTGTGGGAACGTAAAAGCATGCTCAGCTGCTGCTTAGTTCTGCTAAAAAGAAAGAGAGGAAGAAAGAAACACCAGCAGCAGTAGTAGTTGATGCAGGGAATGGACAACCTGCAAAGGTGATAGTCGAGTGTGAATGTGCTGCATAAAGATACTCTTATATGAAAATATATAGCACCTTCTAACATGGTGCCACACTACATATCCCAGGCTGCTTCACAGCACAAACCCCAGAGTTTGATACAAATGTTTCAGCTCTCCTCCTGTTTGGCCAAAATGAATTATAGATTTTATGCTAATTTAGCCTGGATTTGGAGGGGTTTTTACTCTAATTTTCTAACTTCAAGGTAAGTTTGATAATGTTTATTTTGGGATCAGATGCTTTCATAATCCAGGAAATTTAGATATGCATTTAATCATCTCTTATTGTCTTATAATAAACAATTAATAATGGTGATAAAGGGAACACTGATACCTCAGTGATGACTGGTTTAATTCTGAAGTTGTATTGTTCTGTGACTCTTACTTGCATCAGCTCTGAGAGGGAGATCCTTAAACTTTACTGTGTGTACCACTTGAAGACGACCATTATCTGCGTCTGATACTGCATTCATAAAAACTCTATAGTTCAGAAAAAAAAATCTTGTGACGTTTGTAACAAAACAACAATATTAGCAGCAGTGTAATGGGCATAAAAGCATTTTAGAGAAACTTACATTTTGCAGCTTGTGTATAGAAAGTTCTGCCTTGTCTAACATTTCCTTATAGCTTGCAGCTTGAAGCACTGTGCTTTCCTGTTGAGCAGTTGAAGGAGGAGTGGGGGAGAACGAAGAAGAGAGAGGTGTGGGGATATGCTACATCCATGTAGTTTGTGCAATTACCGGTTGTCTTATTTGGAGAAAAGTAAATTCCTTGCAGATCCCAAACTTGCAATCAGTTACTCCCATTGGTCAACATAGTACCTAGTGTCAGAAACAGGTACCAGAAATTCAGACCCCTGAAAAAAAAAAAAAAAAAAAATGGATATACAAAGCTTGGTCAGGGGGAGGAGTTATAAAATGGGTGTGGTTTGAAAAAGGGGGAGTGGCTATGTTTCGCCCTGGCGCCCCTCCAACTTGAAAAGTCACCAGCCGCCACTGAGTATAGACCATGGTAGGTGACTTTACCCCCCTTCTGGATTAGTACTCTGTGGTGGTGAAGGGGCTTGTGAACTTCAATGAAGCTGTGGGGTTCACCCAAAATGGCCAGGCCATAGCAACGGGGTCAGACAAATCACGGTCCACTGAAGGAACTGGAAACCCACTCCAGGATATTTGCCAAGAAAACCTTGTGGATAAGCCCAACCAGACACAAGATGTGCCTGGGTCATGGAGAGTCCGGCAGGACTGAATGACTAAACAACAAAAACAAGGTGGCTATGCAATGATTGCTATGGATGTTGGTCTAAGAGTTCAGTAAAGGAGAAAATCCCAAATAATCCAAAATATAATCCCATGTAATACCCAGATTATCAATAGAATTTGCCAATATTAGAATAAAGAACTGAAATACCTGGCAAGAGTTGATGAATGTCATTAGTTGGAGTGAATTCTTTAAATAATACACAAGGAGATATATAATTAAAAATCTTGAAAAAATCATTTTTATGTAATATTGAGTAAATTTTGGCCGGCGTGGAGGCAGCTCCAGACACTTGGTCTGACGAAGCGTAGCGTGACCCAGCAGAGCCTGGGGCGCTCCTGATTGGCTGGGAGAGTGGAGGAGGGACTTTTCGTGGCCTTGCTCCTTCACTCTGCGCCGGCCATTGCCAGGATCGGAAGCCAGCGTGGTCTGCTCCCGCCTTAGTGCCTGCAAGTAACAATACCCAATAACCCTGTCATCTATAAGGCAGTGGGAGTCCCTCTGTGTGTGGGTGCTGTGGGTCCGGGGTGTGCTGTAGGTCTGAGTGGGTTGCGTGGGCCATTTGGGCTGTGTGCTGAGTGGTCTGCCGCTGTGTGGTCTGTGCGCTGTGTGGGCGGGTGCTGCGTCCATGGGGCTGGTGTTAGCTTGCTCATGGATCCTGGGGGTTTAGAGGCCCTTTTGGCAATGGTTAGGTCCCGAGCTTTGTGTCATGGGATTAGGTGGGTCAAGGATAGATTGGTTTCGGTGCATCTGGGGAGTGAGGGCCTTTCCACGCAGGCGCCGTCTTAAGTGGCTGCTAGCTTGAGGCCCGTGGGGGAGGTCACTAGCCCACACGGGCACCATAGGCCCACGGAGCCACGCCACAGCTTAGGTTGATTGGTCACGACAATACCCTAGCTAAGGGGACGCCAAGGGATACAGACACGCAAGACGGGTTTAGTTACGGCATTGGCCCAGCCCTTAGGCCGTTGGAGTCAGTTGATCTCCCAATCAGCCACAAAATAGCCGGGGCGACTGTAGTCTATCCTGGGTCACTCCTCTGGGTTAACCCCCCTCCCCGGTACGGCAATCAACATTTCTACCCTTCCTGCGAGCCGCCAAGGGTCGCCGTCCCCCTCTATTCAGAATAGTCCCCTAGTAAGGACGGGCGGGTCTGCGAAGTCAGCCAGGAGGCCCACGATTGTGTGCGCCCACGACAACCTCAGGGCGCATTTGCCTCTGGATGTCAAAGAAAAGATCTGGCGCAGGGAATTCGGCGAACTGTTCTTATTATTGCCCATATCACGGTTAGCAGATCCCCCAGAGCGTTTCCCTAGGGAAGGCGATGATCATAAGAATTCCTTTAGATGGCTTCCGCGTACATTCGACAACTGGCTCCAGGCTAGAACGCTACGGTAGACTGCCGGGAAAGGCAAAAGGGGGGCTTTTGGGATGGATTTGAGATCCGTGTTCCCTCCTTCCATCCGCTTCACGTCCGAAGAATTTGAAGTCAGTTAGTGAGTTCCCCATGGTGGCTGCGGAAAAGATCCAGAAGTGGGGCTCGGTAGGATGGCGGGTGCATTCTCAATTTCCCAATCTACCAAAATTTCGTCTAATACAGCACTTGTCCCACCCTCGGGATGGCTCGGTTAACGACGGAATTGGTAAAGAATGGTCCACCGTGTCCTATGCGTCTTTTGACAGTGCCACAGCGCTTGTTAAGGCAGCCGGCGTTTGCGCCAAGTAACCTTGAGGCACCTTTAATCGATTCTGGGGAAGATTAACTTCGCATGCAGAATCATCCCAATGGGCAGGGTGTTCAGCAGGCGATTGTCACTGGCTACGGCGGGGGTGATGCAGCCACATCACTTTGTGAAAGTGTCAGGCACGATGAGGGCGGACGCGAAAGTCTGGATAGCGTTCCTTCAGTCGTTTAATGGCGCCGCTCTAATACACCCGGAAAGCATGACGAGTGCCCAACTCGGGCTGTATACAGCGGCAGGACTAGAAGGGTTCGGCGCTTACCGAAAAGGATCATGGTTAACTGCATGGGTTTCTGGTGTCCTCACATCGAACTCAGCCTTTCGGGAGTTATGGTAGCGGTGGTTCAAACATGGGACACGTAGTTCAAGGATTGTCAGGTTTGTCTTGGGTCGGCCTGCAAGGCAACGGTTCGAGCAATCAATAGCATCTCATCATCATCATTGCCGGTACTACACCTTATACGGCGGTTGGTGCTCCTTTGCTTGAGGTTGAACATATGGCTACGGCATTCCACGTGTTACGTCCGGAGAACGGCATTGCTGATGCCCTTTCTCGGTTGCAGGAAGCGCGTTTCAGGACACTTGCTCCAGGGGCGAAAACCCAAGGCGAGGACGTCCCCCCGGAACTCTTGGAGCGGTCTGATAGCCAAGTATGTCAGACAGTCGCTGGCACCGCGGATGTGGGCGGTCTATAAGACGGTATGGAGCGATTTGGTAGAGGTTGCCGGTGGTACCGCTTCAGAAGAAGAATCATTAGGCCTGTTACTATGGTTCCTGTTGCGGTGCGCAGAAATTAACGACTCCTAGGCATCGGTTAGTCGGCAGGCCACAACCCTGGCCTACATGTTCAAGGTGGCTGGTACAAGGGACCTGACGAAGACATTTTTGGTTCGCCGAGTGGTGAAAGGCATGTTCTTGGGCGATCAGAGGCAGGACAAAAGGCGTCCGATTACCTGTTACCTGATCGATGTTGGTGTGCGTGGCACAGGAGTTGGAAGTACTCTGCAGGGACCCCTTTGAATCCCTGCTTTTCCAGACAGCTTTCTTCCTAGCGTTTTTTCGGAGCCTTCAGAATCGGGGAGCTAGTTTCGGCGAACAGGCACGGTTCGGGGGGCTGCAGGCGGTGGATGTCTGTCTGGAAGGTGACAGAGTGTTATGGAGGAGGTCCAAGACCGATCAGGAGGGGAAAGGAAGAGAGGTGACATTGCACAGAATTGGCTCTGGATGCTGCCCCCATGCGAATATGAAGGAGTATTTACAACGGCGTCCACGGGCACCGCTGCTCATACATGCCGACAGGCAGGCAGTGTCTCGGTTTTAGTTGATAGGGCCCGCCCAAAAATCAATAAGCAAGTTTTGTGTGAAATTTAGGTTTCATTTACATCAGGTACCAGGAATTCAAAGGCGTAGACGCCAATTAGTTATTTCGTTCGGATAAGGTGCACTTAACCAAGATTGGGTTGGAACTGCTGACATTAGAATTCAAGGAAGGGGTGACTCGGGCACTAGCTTTATTGAGCGAAAGGGGGTGATCGCAGCCTCAGGAGGTGTCCCTCAGCCGCTCCGTGGATATGATGTTATTTATTATTGTGCCTCCCTCTTATTCCCCTTCCTTCTTCCTCTCTACCTCTTAGTTTGATCTATTTTATAAACAATAGACAGTACACAAATGCTATATTAAGGAAAAACATGTTTATTGTATTGTATAGATCACCTGGGAACATCACCCAAATGCTTGCTAAAGGACTATAGTTTTATAGGTGGGAGAGGGGGTTCTGACATAAATTTGCAATTGCTTAGGTAAGTGTACGCATTGATTAGGGTTCCCTGGTGGTGCAGTAGTTAAGATTCAGTGCTTTCACTGCTGGGACCTGGGTTTGATTCCAGTCAGGGAACCAAGTAATCACACCACCATGATGTGATTGAAGGGTTGGGCCTCGTCCGTACTGGGATTGGAAACCACCTAGGAATGCCAGGAGCTGTATGCTGTGGCCCACTGGAGAAGGAAATGGCAACCCACTCCAGTATCTCTGCCATGAATACCAATACCATCAGCATGGTGTGTTGAGGTCCATGCGGTCACGGAGAGATGGACACAACTGTATGACACACACACACACAAGAATACATTTGTGATTCCATTTGAATGTCTAAAAAATAAGTTAAAATAACGTATTTCCTGCTCAGTTTTCCCAGAAATACAGTCATTGCACTGTACTCTGGGAAACTGGGCAGAGACATGCAAATAAAAACACAATGTACTCTCACCCTTAATCCATTTCTTATTAAAATATCTCTTAAAAGAATGTTGAAATATTTTTAGAATTTTTGAAATACGTGCATTTTTTCACAGAGAGATTGATAAATGAAATCTCTGTTTACATAAGTCACTGGCAGTGCCCCCAGACAGACCCACAGCAACAGCTCCGTGCAGAGAGCAGAAAAAGAGTTAATCCTTTACAAATCATCTGTGCAGAGAAAAGACTGCTGGAATCAACTATATAAAAAAAATATATATATATACACCGTATTTATCGGCGTATAACACGCACTGTTTCTCCCGGAAAATAGGGGGCAAATTATGTGTGCGTGTTATATGCCGATATTCCTCCCCCCCTCCTCATTCTAAACCCCCCTCCTCAACCTAAACCCCCCTAAATACCTCCCCCTCACTTACCTGCTTCTGCTCCGGCCTCCGCTCCGCTCCTTGACCCGGCGCGCATGTGACGTCACCCGGTTATATGCTAATGACGTGACGCGCATGTGACGTCACATGCTCGCCGGAACAAGGAGCGGAGCGGAGGCCGGAGCAGAAGCAGGTAAGTGATGGGGAGGTATTTAGGGGGGTTTAGGTACAGGAGGGGGGTTTAGGTTGAGGAGGGGGGTTAGAATGAGGAGGGGGGGTTAGAATGCGGAGGGGGGTTAGAATGCGGAGGGAGGTTGAGGAGGGGGTTGAGGTTGAGGAGGGGGGTTGAGGAAGGGGGTTAGGATAGTGGGGTTGAGGAAGGAGGATGAGGATGGCGGGTTGAGGAGGGAGGTTGAGGATGGGGGGGTTGAGGGGTGAGGATGAGGAGGGAGGTTGAGGATGAGGAGGGGGGTTGAGGATGAGGAGGGGGGTTGAGGATGAGGAGGGGGGTTGAGGATGAGGAGGGAGGTTGAGGATGAGGAGGGAGGTTGAGGGGGGTTGAGGATAGAGGATGAGAATGGGGGGTTTAGGAGGGGGGGTTGAGGAGGGAGGTTGAGTAGTGGGTTGAGGTTGAGGAGGGGGTTGAGGAAGGAGGATGAGGATGGGGGAGTTGAGGAGGGGGGTTGAGGGGGGTTTGAGGATGGGGGAGTTGAGGAGGGAGGATGAGGAGGGGGTTGAGGATGAGGAGAGAGGTTGAGGATGAGGAGGGAGGTTGAGGATGCATGGCCTACATGTTCAAGGTGGCTGGTACAAGGGACCTGACAAAGACATTTTTGGTTCGCCGAGTGGTGAAAGGCATGTTCATGGGCGATCAGAGGCAGGACAAAAGGCATCCGATTACCTGTTACCTGATCGATGTTGGTGTGCGTGGCACAGGAGTTGGAAGTACTCTGCAGGGACCCCTTTGAATCCCTGCTTTTCCAGACAGCTTTCTTCCTAGCGTTTTTTCGGAGCCTTCAGAATCGGGGAGCTGAGATGTCCCCAAGCAATGATTTATCAGGTGCCATGTCCCTCCAACACACACACAATGGTACCTTGGCAATTGTTTATCTCCAAATGTTGACAGTGACACTTCACCTCCCCGGCAGTAAAGAAATTCAGTGCATTTTGGCAAGGAAAAATGCCTTATCGCTCGTTGTTTACCTTGGTACTCGTCGCACATGTATGAGCCAATTTACATTACTCCTTATGGGAACCAATTAACAACTAGGGTCCACCGTGTGTGTGTGTGTATATGTATGTATGTATGTGTGTGTGTATATATATATATATATATATATATATATATATATATATATATATATATATATATAAATAAAGATCTCTATAAACTCTCCTAGAAACCACTAAATAAGACGTGTACATTACTTGTTATTTTTTTACATTAATTGACCTTTTATTCTTATATTATAACTATATATCCTGACCAGTTAACTTTCATCAGACTACTATAAGAAACTCCAAATACACTAGAAACTTCTAAATGAAAAGTTCTATTAATATACAGTTAGTTAATAAACAGTTAGTGGTGATATACAAGGCTCCACCTATCTGAGTATGTGCATGTACATGTAGAGTATTCCTCCTGTTCCTTTCCTCAGATTATTCTGATTCGCAGATCTAGATTTGCTCAGCTAAACCCCTAATAGCCACACCTTGTAGATTACACCAGTATAACAGATCTGTACGTAGCACTGTGTAATTTTATTTAATATTTTGATACATTTTTCAGTTCAGATACATGATGCCATCTAGGTACCTCTCTGATGTTAAGTCCTAGAGACGACTTTGGAAGGAAAATACTAGGAAATTTGCATAGGTCACAATGCAGCAAGATCAGATATCATAGCAAATAACATATTAGTCGATCTCACCTACTGAATATATATGATTATTTTTGCACTGAGTGCCCATACATCTTCCTTGTCTGTATAGTGTCTAGTAGATGTCTCTTAATTGCATTTACGCCCATCTTACAAGCCCGCGCTCCCAGGCCAGTGTAATGGAGACAATTTATGTTGTCAAGTGCAGTTCTAGCGGAAGATTCTTTCTCCAAATGTTGACAGTGACACATCAATGGGTAACCCCTTTACCATGTAATCTGTGTCACTGTCACTACACACTGACAAATTGCTATCCAATGTCGCTCTTCCTCCTACTAGCGCACTTACCGCAGCTACCTGTTACAGACCCTATTTCATGCCTCAAGAAAATGTCATCCCAACTTATTTTCACTAATGTTTTATTACGATTTTTTACGGATTTTAACCCTATCACTGCCTCCACGCAGAGGTCGGAGCCATCAGCTTTATTGGTTTTTAGATGGACTGACTCCTTCTCCTCTGTTTTTTTGTCATTCCATTGTGTGTTTTTCAGATAAATAATAAAAAAAAAACATTTTATAGACAGTCTGTTAAATCCAGCAGAAAATGCAATCTCTCTGCTCAGGCCAATGCTGTTTGCTGACTATATTGCTTTTTGTAAAAGACAAGCCTTGGGGAAAAAAAGTTTTTTTTATTGCCTGACTTGCAGTGCCTTGGATCTCTGCCTGGGTATATTAATCAGAGGCGCATCTCTCCCGAGTTTAGGTCCCCTCTCACTATTCCCTTATTATTGCTTTCACCTTAAAGGGAAACAGGACAGCTGGTTAAACAATCATTTATAATTGTGTATTAAAATACAAATAAAATTGTCTTAAATGATTTTTGGCGATTAATATAAAGTTTGTTTTAAATGCAAGTTCTGCTTAAAGGACCAATGATGTGTCATATATATCGTACTCTTATGAAGAGCATGACTTGATAATGTAGAAAATAGTTTTAAAAAGCTTAAACATTTTCGTTAGTTTTGCTTTCAAGATTGGAAACATTTTGCATGTGTTCCTAAAATGATTAGGCACCTGAGAGGAATGGAGGAAGTGTGGAATCAGTTATGATCTTTATTCAGGCCTGTTGAAAACTGTCAGTCTGAATAACACATTGACAACAGAAGTAAATGGAAGAGCAAACCCCATTAGGATAACTCCACTATTTAGGTTCTAGGCCAAATAGATGTACACAATTAAAGCGCCCATGACACATAATGTTTTCTCCAAAAATGATTTATTATCCTGGCTTCAAACATGTGAGGTTTCCCCAAACTACAATGGCCATTTAACTGAAGCATCTGCATTACAATTCTTTCAAGTATTTGTTAAAAATAGGGCTACATTCAGTTTGAGACAAGTAGGCACTCTCGTTGTGGAGGTTAAAATTTAGGTGCCACAGGTTAATATTTGGATGCCATAGGGGTCTCAATGGACCCCCATGGTTATGTAGATGGGGTGATCGGGGAAGTTCCAAGAACAGGGCATCGCGTTTGATCAAGTGCTCTATTATATTTTTAGGCAAAGTCAGTACTGTTTATAAATAAATATTAACTATATTTGATGCTAAAGCAGGGGTGGCCATTGTTATATTTGCAAAACTACTTACTATTTTGTCATGAGGATGCAGATAAAGGTCCATTTACTTTTTCTGTAAAGTTGGATTCTTAATTCAGAAGAACTGAAATCCAGTAAGCCCTCCCAGGTAACAAAACTAGTTAACAAACACAGCAATGGTCGTCCCCACTACAGCCTCAAACCAAATACATTTTTGCTGAGGAATTCTGCAATATGGAGCATTTTAATAACCCACCTATGACTCTTTGCTGAGGTTCATGTGTGGGAGGGGAGTTTATTTGTGGAGGGGAACACTTACATTTATTGTTACCAGCTGCCTGCTTTTAGCATGTGCAAAGATATAGGTTAGATGTCAAAATCCAATTATTTAACAAATCCATCCCCTTCACCTCTCCATCCTTCAAACCTTCCCTCCCTCAGATAAAGCCCTTAGGCTTCAAGCTGTATAAGTCTGTTGAAGCAAGACAAGATGATATCCTCTGAATACAGAATTTTAAGCAATTCAGATTTTTCTACAAAAGTGTTATGTTCATGGCTTACACCGCCAACAATGTTAGTTTGTTACGTTATCCACAAAAATATGCAAATTTTCTTGAATAGTGGTCCATTACCATACATAACAAAATGTTATGAAAGACACAATTTCATTTTTAATAAATACACAAATCTTGGATAATTCAACCAACTGGTACATTTAAATTTAAATGACAGGCACGTTTAGTCTTAATAATTTATTTAAAAAGTGAAAAAAGAACCTTTAAAATGATTTGTAATCCTGCTGTTGAGGAGGGATGCAATGATTATGTATGCTTTCAGGTGTTTTTTCTTTTGCAAAAGCTGGCACTCCAGCATGTAAGCCCATACACTAGAACTGAATTAAATTATATTCTGAAGTTAAGGCTCACTCCATAGTAATCAAGTTTAGTATAAATGTTTGCTTTGTTAATTGGACAGTATTTACATTATCTATTGTGTTGTAATTAATATCTGTAACACTATGTACACTACTCTATCATCATCAATAAACTGATATTGTAGGGACAATATATATTTATCTCCATTGCATTTTATTATGTATCCACAGTATGTTATTGTACATTTATTCATTTATTCACGCATTTATTTCCTATATCCATACATGTCACAGTAGGCATAGCACTAGTGATGTCGCGAACATCAAATTTTCGGTTCGCGAACCGCGGACGCGAATTCCATCAAATGTTCGGGAACGGACAAACATCGGCGAACCGCCATAGACTTCAATATTACATGATGTAACCCATTCTGATTGACTGAAGTATGATTGACATCTATTTCAGCCAATCAGAATTCTCCAATGCTTTTTATTGCAGGAGCCACCACCATTTGCAGCGGGGAGCTCCTCCCAGCTCCGTTAGGTTGGTCTTTTTTTTTTAGAACGTCTGGGTTTTTTGGGGAGGCCTTTTTCCTGGTCCAGAAGATAAGGATCAGTGGCTTCAAGCAAGAAAGAAGAGGACTGGATCTTCTTCAGTCAAGCTGGATAGCCCACCTAGTCCAGGACAGATAATTGAAGACCAGGGCATCATTGATCCTCGCTGGAGGGCAGGTTGATGTAATTATTAGTGGGGGGATAGTTAGTTAATTAGGGAGATAAGTTAGTTAATTAGGAGTGGTAGGTAGTGGGTGGTTAATTAGTTAATAAGGTGTTAGTTAGGTAGCAGGGAGTTACTTGGTATTTATTAGTTTATTGGGGGTAGATTAGTGTAGTGCTTTTACTTTAAGTGTCATGAGGGTCCTTATAGTGTAAATGTTAATGCCTGTATAGACCCCATGGTATGTGAGGGGTTCATTCTTGTCCCATAGGGGTCTATATGGGACATAGGGGCTCAATGAGGGGCTCATTGAGGTCTGTATAGACCCCCATGTGTGATAGGGTTACATTTTAGGTGCCACAGGGGTACTTATAACACCCCTGTGGCAGGTTGTTACATTTATTAATGAATAGTTTTTAAAATGTTTAAAATGGAAGGAATCCCCAGGGCATGATGTTCTCATTTTCTATTGGCTCCTAGAGCTGTTTTTCATCAGTAAAGCTTGGTTTGGGTACCTCCCACACTAAAAACTCTCACTGACAAGGCAAGTGTTTACAAATGTGGGCTAAGTGCCCTAATGTAGGGGAGCAATATATATACAGGGGCCTCCATTCAATTGCCAGCCTGCAGGCTTGAAATTTGCGACAGTTACAGAGCGATTCAATTGATCAAGCCCCAACTATATGGCCGACAGCCAAAACCGTAAACCATGAGCTTGTAAGTAGCATTTCAGAGCATGATCATGACCAATTAAGCAAGGCCGTAACTACCGATTTTTGAAACAGCCAATAGTAAATGAGACTGTCATCATGAAGTCAGTAAAACCCGGAGGTTAAACATCAATCAATTAGTGCTTAGAGGTCCAATATGCGATCGGACTTGCAATCTGGTAAACTATAAAATAATAAAAATGAATGACGATACTGTTCTAGTCCATGTAGGTGGCCTGATATGCATTAACTCCTTGATTACCGAGATCGATATAACACCGAAATTACATGTTAAAGAAATAATTTTGGATTGCAGATTTGCGAGCTTCAGACTGTTGTGCAAGTAATGTATTTCATCGCTTTACCTGTCTTTTAAAGTGCAGTATTGATTTCATATTTGCATTTACAGTGCTAAGGACAGGTGTTCAACCCCCTTGCGAGTACTATCTGGTACTTATAGGATTTTCTTCTACATTTGCCATTTACGGGTGTGAAAACAAATGGGGCTTGAGAAATTGTAGCAATCGAATAGTGATTTGCTATTGTAACATTTATGGGCTGACAGATCAAAGGCTTAGATGGATCAGAGTTACGTTTTTGACAACTGCAGGGATTTTCAGCGTGTATCCCGTAAATCGTTTGCGGGTAGTTAAAAGACGCCAAATGAATAGCAAATTAGTTTACGGGCTACATTACGAGCTCCAGTAAGCTACAATTGCTCAATTGAAAGGAGGTTATAGTGCTGAAGTTTAGGGAATAAAGCTCCCCAACCAATTTACAGAAGTGTCCTAACTTAGAGCACCTGATTTTTCTTTTGAGTTTTCCTTCGCTTTATATACTAACTTTGCGGATTCTGATTGGCTAAATATGTGTGAATCATATTTCAGCCAATCAGAATCGAGTGTTTTAATTACTCCCACCGCAAATGTGATTCGTTAAAAGTCTAACTAGTCATGAATGATGGATTTAAATGGGGTGGTACATAAGGACCCCCATGTTTATACTTTAGTTTGGGAATCCCCTAGCTGATAGGAGCTAGCAGTTATGAAGGGGAAGTCCCGGGAAAAACCTGGTACCTGGAGTATTGAGGGGGGATTCTGGGCATCTGCTGGCTCATAGGAGGTAGCAGTATTAACTCCTTAATTGTGTCAGATTTTAGCGATTAAGCTTCAGATCAATTAAGGTGTTAATTTATCCATAGCATCATATTTGCAGCATCCATGCATTTTTTGTGACTTTACTGGGGGTCAAAACCACCCGTAGGCTTTTTTTATTTTATTTGGGCACTCGAAAAGGCTTCCAAGTAAACCTCAGCAAGATCAGATATCATTTACAGAAGACATGTGGTAGTGATTTATAAAATAATTGTGAGACAGGCACTCAGTGCTTATGATATTAGTGACGTCTGGAGCACTCAAATGGCATTTCTCTAATATTAGATTTAAGTGTGTGAGGTGATAACTCGGTAGTGATTTATGAGTGACCTTTACTTGGCTCAGTTTTTATGAGAGCCATGGAATAGAAGCTTAAATGCAGGTTTTGCTTTTTAACTAGTGTATATAATAGTCCTTTAGTGACAGCAGACATTTTGCCATTGTACTAGGATTAGAAAATGGAATGGAATGGGAGGAACTGTGTAGTCAGTTATATTAAAAGACTCTCACTTTACATAGTCACTTGAGAAATTCAGTACAAGAGTAAGGCCAAGTAGGATAACCCTCCAACTCAAAAAATGCTTTTATGCTCCTGGTTTACGCAACTTGCAAAAGTTGTTAGTTTGCTACATACTTTGCACACTATAGTGTGCTACAGAATAATGTACCAAGATGTTGTATCTATTGTGAAGTATATAGAGTTCAGTGGATATAGAGTGTAATACACAGGTCCAGCTGACATTGCTCTGACTTAATATATCACAATTTTTGTCTAAGAGGAATACCTATAGACATTAATTAATATGACTTTTATGAAAACCTGCTGATCATTTTTGCAGAACGGTATGAAAATAATTGCTAAAATCGCAAATCTCTATTCAATTGCTACAATTCCTCAAGCCCGCAATTGCTTTCAAACCCATAAATGGCAAGGGGAGACAAAAATTCTACGGGAACTAGATAGGACTCTAAAGGCTGTTAAACACCTGTTCGTAACTCTATAAAAGCAAATAAAAAAATCAATACTGCACTTTAAAATACGGAGAAAGAGATGTAAGACATTAGAATTAATTGCGCAGTCTCAAGCTCGCAATTCTGCAATCAAAAATTATTTTTTTCCGGTTTTATTTCTGTGTTATATCAATCTCGGGAATCAAGGAGTTAATACATATCAGGCCACCCACATGGACTATAACGGTTTCTTCATTAATTTTTATTGATTCCGAAATCGATGGACTGCGAGCCCGATCACATATCGGATCTCGAAAAGCTAATTGATTGACATTTAAACCCCATGTTTTACTGATGTCTCGTTTACTATTGTCTGTTTCTAACTCCGTACTTACGGGCTTGCCTAACTGAAATGCGACATATGAAAGCATGGTTTACGGTTTAGGCTTTCGGGTATGTAGTTGCGGCCTTGTTCAATTGAATCGCTCTGTAACTGTTGCAAATTTTTAACACACAGACCTACATACACAGGCATTGTAATTACGGGCTTGGAATTGAATGGAGCCCTATGTGTGCAATAACGAACAGTACAGTATTTTGGGAAATGCTGCAGTTTTAAAGATGACAAAAAAATCAATACATAATAGTCTAGGTGAGTATGCGAACAATCTTCTGAGTTTATATTATGCATATTCGTGACTGTCTCAGTGTGTGAGTGACAAGGTTTGCTTTTTTAAAATTTTAAAATGCACATGTACTGACCATCACTCCCAATCTCCATCCATTAGTACCAGGAATTTGTTCTGTTTTTTTCAACATGCCAACAGTATTACAGTGGTGTCTCGTGTTTGTTCTTTCTCAGATAATGAAGATTATTTTTAAAACCAAAACTCCCAACTGATGGGAATATAAATTTAGGAATGTTTCAATAATCACACTTTATTTATACACAATTTTACAATATGATCTGTACCAGCTATTTGATGGTAATAATATATGACAATATATTGTTATGTTATTCAGAATACAAAGTCAAAATACATTTTATCTGTCCTTTTAGTCTGACACTAATTACATAAAATGGCCATGTTAATCTATTAATATTGGAAATCTTGCAATATCAAAATAAATTCTTCCACAGAGTTAACTCTCTTTTAGTAGTTAGGAATTGCACAGAGTTCATATGGATTAGGATATAAGACAAATCCAATATCAGCTGTGAGGTCAAGGTCTTCTTTTGTAATTCCCACAGGTAGACGGAAAGTAAACTTCTGGAGGAGACCAGTGAAAAATAAGAAGAGCTCCATTTTTGCCAAACTTTCCCCAACACAAGCTCTTCTTCCTAAATACAAAATGATACCAAAGGTATATGTCAAGTGAAAAAGGTGTATACACATTGTATGGATAACATTTGTGGATTGTTTCTTTACAATATAATAGTCAATATTAGCAATGGAAGTATTCATAAAACAATCAGGAAAACAGCCATTAACATGCAAAATTATGACCCATATACACATGGTTAGTTTGCTGATTTAGAATGAATACTTCTATTGCTAATAATTATTATAATATTGTAAATAAACATTTAATAGATAACCCTGATTAAAAAATAACTTTTAATCACAATTATATGCATATGCTCCCCCATCGTCCATCCCCAGTTGCCACTCTAGAAGCCTCACACAATCAAAATGTTGTGACCTACCTATTGAGAAAGGCATAAACGCATCTTGTTTAACAAATTTCCCATTTGCATCCAGGAAATGATATGGGTTGAACGTATATAGTGTTTTCCATTGAGATTTGTCATACAGAACTGAGGTGAGGAAGGGAATTACTTCAGTGCCCTGTTGAACATAAAACATTTATTTCATAATTGCTGTAGTGGAGTTAAGTACAATGCTCTGTGTAAAGGGTCTACGATAAGCCTAAACATGGGAGGTTCCAGTCTCCTATCAAAATGTTTTATTCCACAAGCCTTGGCAGTATTATATTTTTCTACAGGGAAGCTGGGCTATATGCAATTGGTTTGTTATTGTCTAGTTTTATATTAATAAGGAGAAGATAATATGTCATGTATTATGGATAGCAGAAATTGACAACAGTGCATCCCATACCAAGAGTCTCTGTGCAGAAAAGTAAATAGTTGGTTCCCAAGATAACTTTGGGTGCTAGGCTGATGGGTCCATATGGCGAAAATTTGTGCAGTTGTTGTATCTATGTAATGCTGTACTACGCAACAAATATATTTTGTGTTTCTAAATCTCTGTTGTCCTGTATTTCAGTACTTGCACCCATATTGCACTTCATAACTAGCTTGAATGAACACATGGTACATAAACATGTTGCTTGAGCAGTTAAACACTTGTCCAATAAGGCAACAGTATATTGATCCAGTAGCTACACTAAATAAGTCCTCACCAGGTATTAGTCCTGTTATAAAATATTAACAATCTCACCTTTGGGATGCAAAAGCCCCGGAAATACACATCTCTCACAGTTGCATGGGGTACATTCATTGGAACTATATTAGCAAATCTCTGTATTTCATGTATGACAGCGTCAGTATATGGCATGTTCTTCCGATCATCTACTGCGGGCATCTGTCCAGGTTTAATAAATGCCTTAATTTCTTCTTGAACCTTTTCTAAATGAAATATATATTATGTTAATATTATTTGCTATAAAACATGTATGTGGTCTTAAAATATCTCCCTGACATGCTTAACAACTTGTCTTGAAATAATTATTTTGAATTTAGTATTTTGTAGAGTCAATACTTCATTGAGCTCTCTCTGATGTGTGAACAGTTATTGAACTAGCAGGAAGGAAACAGAAATTATACACCCAAGGCAAGAAGAGAATTTGATCCCTGTGTGTGCATCTTGTTTTAGTGTGCTAATGATTATTTGGAGGTGTTACTCCTGTCCTGTCATCTTCTAATCAAAAAATATATATGTTTAAAAATATTGTCTGACAAAGACCATAATTAAACTATAAAAAAAAAGTTATTACGCTAGTTTTTAATCAGAAAAGAAAAACATTTTGAAGATGCTGCTGGACCCCTGAAGCATCAAAGATACATTGATGGAAATTGTGCATTGTGTGTGAGAGCTGTGGTTGCATCTATTAATGAAACCTGTCTCCTTCTGGGAATGTAAAGGGGAAGGAGTGTAGTGTCAATTTCCATCAATTTACTTCTGACTTTTCCTTGTTCCCTCACCCCTCTCTCCACTAATAGATAAAACTCACCCATGATTCAACTCACAAGAAGTTATGTAACAAAATGGATTAAAAATTCCAATATTCCAAATAAAGGCCCGGCGCGGAGGCAGCCCAGGCACGCTGGGTCTGACGCAGCGCTGCGTGACCCGGCGGAGCCTGGGCGATGCTAATTGGCTGGGAGGAGGAGGAGGGACTTAAGCCCGTTTCGCAGGGCTTCCTCCTTACTCCGCCCCGCTGATCTGAGGTCTGCACACTGCGCTCTCTGCAAATAAGGGTAAATAGCAAGTAAAATAAGGGGCTCAGCTTATAAGTGACCCCCGATCCCTCTCACACATACCCTCTCTTCTTAAAGTTCCCTGAGCACCACACTAGTAGCCCCCCTCTGCCCCCCTGTCACTTGCTCCTGGCAATAGGGACCCAGGCTCCCAGCATTAGCCTTTAATTCCCCATAGCAGCATTCCTGCTCTATAGGTCCCTGGGGAGGGAGTCGCATTTGTCTCAAGTTAGGTGGCAGCTTAATATGGACCCTGGGGAGTTAGAGGCCTTGCTGACCATGGTTAGAACTAGGGCATTGAGCCATGGGGTTAGGTGGGTCCAGGATAGAATGGACTCAGGCCGTCTAGGGGGGGAGGCTGACGCCACTGAGGCACAGGCCCGGCCTGCAGAGACCGGAAGCCTAGGCCAGGTGGACAGGCCTCATAGCCTAGATAGCCTGGCGGAGCAGCGTGCTACCTCTGATCGGAGCAATAGGGCTAGGAGCAGCGTGGAGGGCACGGATATGGTTCTTGAGAGTCAGGAGCTTATCCCCCCCACCGCAGAGAGCGTGGTGCCAGCGGGAAGCGCGGGCGAGGGCCTAGACATCCGGCCACCACCCAGTGTCTTGTCCCATGGCACACAGCAGAACCAAGGTTCCGGTGACACCCCTAATCAGCCTCGAGGCTCAAAGGAAATACAAGGAGCTCTAAAAAAGCTCATACAGGCTCTCACCGGTTGGCCCCTGCGGTCCCCACTGCCGCACCCACTGCCAGCGCTGCAGGTGTTTCGCAGGGACGATGCAACGCCAAGGGAGAGGCCGAGAAGAAAAAAGAGACGACCAGAGGAAGAAGGGATCAGGTGATGGAGGAGATGGCTGCAGACGACAGCATGGTGGTCATCGACGAGGTTCCGGTAGCGTCCAAGGTGGCACGGCTTTCGCGCCCCACCAGGGTCCGGAAGTCAACGAGCAGGTACAGTCCTTTGAATTTCACCTCAACACCAGCCAGGAGACAGAAATCCCCTGACAGGAGAGCTAGGCCACAGCGCAACTCACCCATCCCTGACATCATCACGGATACAGGGACGACCATAGTGACTCGGGCAGGAACGGGGTAGGGATAGCATTGACCGCCATAGGCCGCCGAGCCGGAGGTAATCCTTATGCCCTAGCGTAGCCGCTGAGTCGGAGTACTCCTTTGGGGGGGAGCAAACTGCGCTTTCCATAACAAGGGATAGACGCAGGAGAGCTAGTGATTGTTCTTCATGCTTCCCAAGAGCCAGAGGGAGATCCAGGTCTCGGAGCAGACAGTCTTGCGGCTGCAGCTGTGCTTGCACAAGAGGGGGTGAAAGGAGCCCACAGCGGTCGAGATCTGCAGGGACGCCTGCTCGTCCAGACCGGCAGGTCGCACCCAGGATGGCAGCCGCACCAGGGCAACGAGAATCAGGTGAGAAGCTGGCAAATTTCAGGGAAAAGGGGGTGGCAGTACATGGAGCCTCTCCCAGGGAATCTCAATCCTTGTCGTCCCTAAAAGCCCTTATAGAAACCCATAACATTGCCGTCTCCGATGCGGAAGTTGGGGCATGGGTGGGGGGCTTGGCTGGGAAGGTGTGGCCGGAGCCATCCCTTCCTGATAGGTCGCCCCGAGCGGAGCTTACCAACCCCACTACAAACACGACGAGCGTGGCACCGCACACCGGAGGAGCAGAACAGGACAGGAGCAGAGGAAACGTGCAGGATGCGGCTGCGAGGCCGTCCATCGTTTGACAATCTGGGGGCGCATTTAGCCTTGGACGTCAAAGAAAAAATCTGGCAACGGGAGTACATAGAGATATTTTCCTTGTTGCCAATGTCACGGATAAACGAGAATCCAGAGAGGTTTCACAGGAAAGGAGATGACCAGGGGCACACTTTCAGGTGCGTGCCAAGTACGTTCGATAACTGGTAACAGGCATTTGCCATCATGGCCTGTGTCATGGGAGAAAGACACCCGGAACAAAGCTCCGGGCTGTTCGTGTACATGGAGGAAATCAGGAACGCATATCGGACGTATGGTGGAATGGCGTGGTGGCGATATGACGAGGAATTCCGGCAATACATGTCCTCCCATCCGGAGATGGCATGTGGCCTATTCGCTGAACATAATGACACCAATGCGGGCAGTGCCGCCCTTTTGCAGGAACCCAGGCGGGGCTAGAGGCCCTGCCGCTACGAGCACAGCTGGTCAAGGCGTCTGTCACTCATTCAACGAGGGCAACTGCAAGTGGGCACCAAACTGCCGTTTCAAGCACGTCTGTGCGATTTGTGGAGGGGATCACGCGGCCTCAAGATGCACCAGACAAAAGGACGGATCCAGGGCTGGAGAGCCCGCTCAAAAAGGGACGGACCCCCATACAACTGGGTGCAATGCTGCCGTGGCTAGAACGCTACAGTAGGTTGGCAACAAAAGCCGGGGGCGGCCGCCCTACTACGCGAGGGTTTCCAGGAAGGGTTCAAGATTCCATGCTCTCTCGTCCCGCTCTCGTCCCGTCTAAGAAACCTGAAATCGGTAAAGGAGTTTCCTGGGGTAGCGGCGGAAAAAATCCGGACCGAGATAGAACTGGGTAGGATGGCGGGGCCCTTTCCCTTCATCCCCTTCCAGGGTCTGGTAATTTCCCCTCTAGGCGTAGTGCCGAAGAAGGAAGCAGGAAAATTCAGCCTCATCCAGCATTTATCCTATCCTCCATGTGGTTCCGTCAACGACGGGATTGACAAACAGTACTCGTCAGTGTCGTATGCCACTTTCGATCGGGCCACGGACCTGGTCAGACGGGCAGGCGTCGGGGCTATGATGGTGAAGGTGGATATCGAATCTGCGTTTCATTTGCTCCCGGTACATCCTCAGAGTCATCGGTTCCTTGGTTGCTTTGTGGACGGACAGTACTTTGTGGATCTGTGTCTCCCCATGGGATGTTCTATTTCTTGTTCCTACTTCGAAGCCTTCAGTACGTTCCTGCAATGGGTAGCACACACCGAGTTGGGCTGCCAAGGGATTATCCATTACCTCGATGATTTCCTTTTCGTGGGACCGGCGGGCTTAAACACATGCAACTTCATACTGCGGACCTTCTCAAGGATATGTCAAGATTTTGGGGTTCCACTGGCAGAAAAGAAGACAGAAGGAACGACCACGGATCTGACTTTCCTGGGGATTCGGATCAATTCGGACAAGATGGAATGCAGCTTACCGATGGAGAAGGTGTTGGACCTGTCTGCAGAACTGGCGGCCCTCGAAGGGGAAAGGCGAGTGTCACTGCGGCGGCTGCAATCTATCTTAGGAAAGCTGAATTTTGCATGCAGGATCGTTCCCATGGGCCGTATATTCAGCAGAAGAATGTCATTGGCTACAGCCGGGATATCTCAGCCGCATCATTTTATAAAGGTGTCCGGGGCCATGAGGGAAGATGCACGAATGTGGACGGCGTTTCTACGGAACTTCAATGGGACCACCCTGATCCAGTCGAGCAGGGTGACGAATGGGCAGCTAGACCTCGGGTTCAAGTGTGGTCGGAATGGGAGCCTATTTTAGAGGCGCATGGTGCGCAGCATGGTTCATCTGTGGGGCAGGGGCTTCAGGAACCGGCAGGTCCTTTTTCAAACGGGCAGCCCGAAAACGGTCTGGGTAGTTAATAGCTTGATGGCTGCATCTGGGCCGTTGATACGGGTCATACGGCACTTGGTTCTTTGTTGCCTGCGGGCTAATATCTGGGTGAGGGCGGAGTGTATTCCTGGCCTTAAAGTAGGGATGGTTGATGCCCTTTCTCGGTTACAGGAAATTCGGTTTCGCACACTGGCACCGGCGGCGAAGGATCAAGGAGAGGACATACCTTCAGAACTCTGGGAGCTTGAAGTGGTAAGGTAGCTGGTTACATCAGGCAGTCGGTAGCGCCAAAGACGTGGGTGGCCTACAGGAAGGTGTGGAACATGTGGAGCGACATGGTTGAGGAAGCCGGTGACGAGGGTTCAGAAGAGAAAGCCATAGGAATTCTGCTATGGTTTTTGCTTCGGAGCGCAGAGAGCCGTGCTTCCACGGCAACGGTGGCTCGGCAGTTGACGGCCCTAGAATTTATGTTCAGGTTGGCAGGACAGAAGGACCTAACAAAGGAGTTTGTGGTTTGCCGGGTGGTAAAAGGCATGTTCAAAGGGAAGCATCGGGCGGATAGGAGGCACCCGATCACTTTCTCCCTGTTACTACGCATGGGGGAGGCGTTGGGTGTGCTATGCAGGGACTCCTTCGAATCCCTGCTTTTCCGTACGGCTTTTCCTTAGCGTTCTTTGGTGCTTTCAGGATTGGGGAACTGGTCTCGGAAAACCGGCACGGTTCGGGGGGCTGCTGGTGGAGGACATCTTTCTGGAAGGTGACAGATTGTTGGTATGGCTGAGGAGGTCAAAAACGGATCAGGCCGGAAAAGGAAGGGAAGTGGTCATATAAAAACTGGAACGGAGTGTTGCCCCCAGGCAAGTGTGAGGTTGTACTTGGAAAAAAGGCCAACAGGGCCAGGCACACTGCTATTGAATGCCAATGGCCAGGCCTTGTCACGATTTCAATTCGAAAGGATGCTGAAGAAGTCCTTACGGCAGTTAGGCTTGGACCCGGCGGACTTCGGCAGACATTTGTTTCAGATCGGAACCGCTACGGAGGCGGCAAGGCTAGGTCTCCCCGAGAGTATGGTTAAAAGGATTGGGAGATGGGAGTAGCATCGTTTTAGGTCATACATACATATGGCCAGAAAGGGTTGTCTAATTAGAATTTGTTTTATGTGTTGCAGAAGTTAAATAGCTGTGGATCGTCGGCCATTCCTACATGTATTGGGCTCACCGGGTTAGCCGCAGTCACTGGCGACAAGGTCCAACTGGGCTTTCTGGAGACGAGCATGCAAGTAAGATGGTTCGGGTTTCGCGGCTTGAGATGGACACAGGTAAATGGCCTGTTGGAGAGCAACGCTCAGCATCACGGTAGCCCACACATTTTAATTATACACGCCGGGGGCAACGATTTGGGGGTAATGCCTATGAGAAAAATGTTAAAAGAGATGAAGAGGGATGTAAAGTGTTGGCTAGAACGGTTCCCAGGCTTGTTCATAGTGTGGTCCGAAATGATCAAAAGGAGATCTTGGAGGAACGCAAGGGATCCGGTTTCGGTGGATAGAGCAAGGCAAAAGATAAACAAGCAGATGGCTAGTTTTGTAAGGAGTTTGGGTTTCATTACCATTAGACACCAAGAATTCGAAGGCGTAGGTGCCGATGACTTCTTTCGCCCAGATAAGGTCCATCTAACGGAGATAGGATTAGAGCTGTTTATCCTGGAGCTTAAGAATGGGGCTACACGGGCCTTGGCTTTATTAAGAGAGCAAGAGGGGGGATTACAGCCTCAGGAGGTATCCATCGCCTGCTCTGTGGCGGGAGGTGAGGCACCCGGCCCACGGGCTTAAGTGGATGTTGCCCTGCCTCATGGGCGTGCTTAGGAAAGCACTGGGATGCTCTGGGCGCGGGCCCAGGGCGTGAGGTTACTGACCGGGCCGGGCTCCTCCTCTGGAATGTTATTTGAGCTGTGATTTAACAATGTTAATTATGTTAATTGGTTATTGGTTTATGGTTGCTTTAATAAAGCTGTGGCCCGTAATTTTCCCAAAAAACGCTGTTTCAGTGTGTTTATTTATTCTAAAGCCCAGTGTCATGTTTGTGTCCATGTCTTACACCGCTACTAATGCTGTTAGTTTGTTACATACTTCACAAATAAGTGGCATTTTCTTGAAGCTCAGTGGTTCTTTAAGGTGCCCCAGGCCAGTAATTTTCCAGACCATGTAGTGTCACAAAATAAATGTTTTCCACAGTCCTCTATTATCCAATCTCTGGCGGTTTGCAGTTGCCAGCTGAATTCTGGGGTTGGTGCACAGTCCTGATGCAGGTGCCACATGATACTGCTGAATTTGTATTTCCTTTGAAATTATTCTGTTGAGACCTTCTTTAATCAGCAATTTTACCCCTGTGTATGATGTTATTGTGTGATTAACCTTTTTTCTCATTTGCTGTGACAAATAGCACATGTGTTCCAGCAAAACATTCCATAGACCAAGTCTCAACGCTTCCGCTCATCTAGTATTTTTTTAAGGATTTCACAAATACTGTACTCTATAATACAACATTACTGTGTAATGAGCTGTGTGGTGCAAACAGTATATCTTGGCGTACATACTTATTTATTTTTCTCCAGCAGTTTGGATGATACTTTATAAATTAACATCTCATATACAGTATATGAATACCCCATCTTTGTTTATTCACATTCGGCAGATTTTCGTTGTTGTACTTCAGTGACAAATTAACACATTCCCAGAAATACTGTGGGAATTATTGATTGCCAAGTGGACAAGGGTAAATAAATGTGTTACATTTAAAGATAATAACAGCTAGCTTAACAAGCTTCATATCGTGTGGGTTCCTGGGCATTATCCTCGGCCACAATGCTCATAGCAAAGCAACTTGAGTTACCCAATATTCTACTGATAAGGAGAATCCCAGGGAGATGTAAGCAAGGGCTTCCATGACTGCAGCTTGCAATTCTTTTGAATGGGTCACTTTATTGGCGATAGTAATGCAGGATGCTAAGTGTGCAATAACTGATCAATGCTATTGATGTTACAAGGGTGGGTTGATCTTCCAGTTTTTACATTAGATAAGACTTCTGATTGTTTTCTGTCAAAACTTTTTTCTAGTAACCCTAACCATACTGATTGCCATCTACCACTGACCTCAGAAACCACTGTAGTGACAAATAAAAACGGTCTTACTACTCTGCCTCATGTCTAGTTAGTTTTCCTTCAGTTCAGCAACTACCAGTGTTGAAAGTTGCTTGGGTCACGTATATGGACCCCATCTGATAAGGGGCTTTCAATGAGTCCTGTTGTGTCCATTGAATGACACATACCGTAGATGAATACAGCTTTTAGAAAGCTCCCCACACATATCTGGCAGTTCCATCTGTTCCCCAATCAGCACCCAGATCTAGTCACTGTCTAAAATCTCAGAGCCCCACCCACCAAAGTGAGTCCATGTTTGCAGCTACTCTGCCTTATGTCAGTGAACTTACAGAATGCAGAGGGATTAGAAACAATTATTATATGCACTTTAATCTCCAATTCATGATGTATTTAACCAACAGATCCAGAGTGTCTAACATAATTAATATACTGTAGGACAAAAGATTAGCAAACCATTATCAGAGGATAAAACGTAGATATTGTGATTGCTGGTTCTGCTTCACTCTACTAGGAGCTTGGTGGGTCCTTCAGAGGAAGAGCTACTGCCAGTGCAGTTTAAAAGCCCACAACAGGGTAGGGACCCTTTGCTACTGGCAGCACCCTGTAGTAAATGGGGACTCTTAGATTAAAAGAAGATATGGGCCTATAATTTTTTCATATAAAAGTTATCTGGCCACTTATATACCATTTTGACTATTTACTGACCTCTACAGACACCTATCTTGTATAGAGAAGTTGTGAGGGAGAGCCCCAAACTATTTTGTAATTGGACCCTCCATTTACCCCCCCCCCCCTACTGATCTTGTTAAAACTGTAAAAGTCTACAACATAGTGGAGCACCTCAGGTACCAATGGAGCTTATTCCAGCTAGCACTGGGAAGTAAGTGCCACACCTATTGTCCTATATGTGTATTGTGTGGGAGATATGTGAAATGTCTGTGTGTTATGTGAAAAACATACTTTTACTAACTTTTGAACCCCTGGTCTGATTCATGCCATTTTTTAATATGTTGTTCCCCTGGGTGAGAGCTATTGAACGGTGCTGGACTTAAAGGTGTACCCCCTGTTTTTGGGGTACATCCAGAATGTGGTTAAAATTGTGTCTGTTTTAATTGTGTTACCTGTTATCTGAGGGGAGGAGACGTGGGGGTTGAACCATGTATATAATTGGCTGTGATAATTATGTGGGTGTAGCCCTTCAGAGGGCACCATTGCATAAAAGGAGATCCCCTGTCATTAAAGTTATAGTTCTACTTGACCCTTCAAAACGTAGTCTCATCTCGTTATTGGAGGGGATCGCTATATCATACTGGGGATTGCTATGCTTTTGCATACTCCCTTGAGCTGTAACTACTGAACGCTTGTTCCTGATGTACCATCCTTGAAGGAGAGGTCTTCCCCACACGGTCCTGGATGCTGGAGAGTCATACAGGGTGGAAGGAAGTCGGCGCGGCTCCAGCTAAACTACGGCGGTTGTGGAGTCTGTGGTGGTTGAGGTGTCCGGTGCGGTGCTTGTAGGCCTCGGCGCAAACTAGGACGCGTCTATCAACGGAGGTACCCGGTCGGGGTGCCAGGAGATCCGTTACATTGGTGGCAGTGGTGGGATGGTCCTTTTCATCCCCAACGCAAGTGCTGAATGGAATCCCAGTACGCTAAACTGAAAAGACCCACACTAAAGGATCTCTTAGAAACCAGAGGAGCTGATAGCTGACCTACTAGAGCTGGACGAGATGGACCCCTGTCAGCGAGGAGGAGGAAATTACAAACCTGGTTCAGCGAAGATTATCCATGTACCCAGCAACATCCGTGGAGCTAATAGATCAGCTGTTCCGGGAAGCGAGAACAGAGATACAAAATAGGAGGGGGCACGAACTTGAACTGGCAAGAGCTAGACAACCCCTGGCACATACAGTTCATACTCCCCCACCGGCTGCTACATTAAAGAAAATACTGTTCACTGCCTTCAAAGCGTTTGTGGAAAGTGAGGAAGAAATTGATGGATATTTGGCTGACTTCGAGAGGCAGTGCTCACTACACCAAATACCACCAGACCAATGTAATGGGTCACTATTTTGGCTGGAAAGCTATCAGGAAAAGCAAATGAGGCTTTTCGGGGGCTTACTGAGGAAGATATTGCGCAGTATCGCCGGGTGAAGGCTGCACTGCTCACCAGATATGCCGTCACCCCGGAAACATATCGCCGTCGCTTCAGGGAGTCTAAAAAGAAGGATGCAGACTCCCACATGGAATGGGCCAGCAAGATACAAAGGGTGGCATCACATTGGGTGCGAGGGTGCAATGCCAACACAGGAGAGGAAGTACTACAGCTATTCCTGATGGAACATTTCTTTCAAGATCTGGCGGCAGACATACAGGATTGGGTGAGAGATCATCGCCCTACTAACTTAATCGAGGCAGCACGGCTAGCGGACGAATATGCAGAGTCCAGAAAGGTGAGCCAAGGGTCCACACGACCAACCTCTAGAGCAGAGCCACGCACCTCAATGCCCGCTGCAAACACAGAATTTCGGGCCAAAGTACCCCCAGGACCGCCACGGCCTCAGGGGTCTAACCACCAACCCCAGGATTCTTACAAAATGACGTGCCATCGCTGCGGCAACCCGGGGCACATTGCTCGTTATTGCCCCTTGGGAACAGCCAATAACAACTGGAGGCGCCCGACCAATAACCCAGAGATCCCTTTATCACGTACCTCTGCTGCTCACTGCCTGGAAACCGAAGGGAGCCCTGAGGAGTGTTTGGGCATCCTGTACGAGGCAAACCCCATACAAGCTGCATCCCCAGATAACCGCCAGCATCACCGCCAGGAGGTTCGTGTAAATGGACAGGTAGCACAAGGCTTAAGGGACACTGGCACTACCATCACGTTGGTGCAGAAACATCTTGTGAAACCAGAGCATGTATCTACCCGTACTGTTGCTGTCCGTGTCGCAGGGGGGGCTGTTTTTCGCTTACCCACCGCCCGGGTACACTTGGATTGGGGAGTCGGGTCGGGAAAGACCACAGTAGGCATCATGGACAATTTACCTGCTGAGGTCGTGCTGGGCAACGATATTGGCCCTCTAGCCTCAGCCTTTTTACCCACGACTGCTGCTGCTTGTTCCGTGACCACCCGCTCACAGACCCGTACCAAGGACGATCCTACAACAGGTCGGGAGACCCAGGTAAGCCACAAGCAGACACGTAGCATTAACGCCACAGAGAGACCCATAGCGTGAGACACCCCCGAAGAGCTTGTGAGGGAAACTAGACAGGACCCCACCCTCCAAAAGTACCGAGCATTAGCCGACGATAGAGGGGATGAGCGGGAATGTTTTATATGGAAAGGGGTTTCTATGGGACAGAGATTGTGGCCCACCTTTTAGACATTGGGATCCTGGACTGTTGAGATGGGATCCTGGATTTTTTTGGGTGGGTGTACAGGGGAAGAACAGTGGGCCCTGTACAATAGGGCCCGACCACGAGCTGGGGGAGGAATGTACTCTGCAACTTGGGATGGTTTTGCTAAAGGACTTCAGTTCATTTGGAAGGCTGATGCTTTTCTGCCTCATTATTTAATTGTCTGAAACCAGTTTGTAAAATGTATTTTCCCTCTCCTTGAAATGTTTATTGCTGTGAATTGCAGTAATGCTGATGGGTTGTCAAACTGTAGAAGTGACCAACAAATCGTTTTGTCCGGACATCCCCAGGCCGATCCGTTGGGATCAGACCGTGTATGCCGGCTTATGGTCACGGGGGAGGTGTGTAACGGAACCCATCAATGTTTTACGCTGTTTTGTGGTTATTTAGTTCTTGGTTAAAATATGATCACATTGCTATACTGTATGTATGTGGTCTGAGCGCCATTCAGTAATAATGTGTGCTCAGACCTAAGCTATCTGCAGATATGTTCTGGGTTATAAAATGTTGTTATTATATCTGTAAATATATTGTATTGTGTGGTATGCAGTCACATATCTTTGGTCTCATACACTTGGTCAAGAGTTGCCATCTGCCTCTTAATAGGATTTGCTAAACCACACAAGAGATAGCAGAACAAAAGGGTTTTAGCAGACAAGATGGCACCATGAACAATGGGGGTAAGGACTCTTGAATAATGAGATGACCTGGGGTTTCCCCATACTCCCAGCAGGGGAAAAAGTAAGACTAGTGATGTTACTCTCTCCACCGTCAGAGGGAGAATGAGCAGTTAGCCATGCCTAGTGGGCGGCTCCTGGGGGAGGGGACTCCTGGCTCCCACGCATTAACCCTGTCTGATTGGCCAGAGGTAATTAGGGGTTGACCAAAGGTAGTCACTGCCCCTACTGTGTATGGGAAGTGTTTAAAAATGTGTTTTTGCTTTTAATAAAGAAGAGTTCTACTTGACCCTTCAAAACGTAGCATCGTCTCGTTCTTTGGGGGGGATTTTTGGTACCGTTACTCTGCCACATTTTACAGCACTCCTGGATTATACAATGGGATATCGTGGATGGGAATAAACATTTCATTACTGCACAGCACCTTGCTTCAGAAAAGGACGTCTCCAACGGCTGGTACCCTCTCACTACCGGGGTAGCCGTTACATGCGGGTGTTAGTGCACAATGTTCCTCCAGGCTCTGTGCGTGAGCCCAGAGGCGGCTCTGTGCACAGCCATGCCCCCGCCCCCAATAATTTACATATAGTTTACATAGCAGTCTCCAAGGGCCGCTCAGTAGCAAAGGAGGAATGTAGTACTTGATCAGAACTGCAAATGGATTGCCAGGAAATAAAATAAAATATTTTAAATATAATAAGTTTTTTTTTTTTTTAAATAAAATTCTCAATTCTGACTCCTTGCCATAATGCCTACAGGGTTACAATGCCTTAAAAAAACACCTGTCATACAGTGGTCATTTAGGCTAAATGCAAACTTAAATTTAAAATGTCTGCTTTGATGCTTATGATTGCAACGTTAAATATACATAAATATGCTTACTTTGTATCTCTGGATATTTCATCATCAGTAACAATCCCCAGCTCAGAGTAGATGAGGTTGTCTCCGTTCCAGCTGAGAATAGGTCCAGCATAGCATTCAACAAGTTATCATCATGAAAGTGAGTGTCTGAGTTTGTCACCTCCTTAAAGAATAACAACAGAGGGAAAAAAGAAAGGAGAAAGACAAAATATCAGATGAGAGAACATAGGCATCTGGTGCAATCACCATTACAATACAAATCTTGCATAAGATGGACAATACTGTATTTGAGGATTTAGGGAGAGAGAAAATTGAAGGGAAGAGGCAGTGAGTGCATCTTGGTGAGTAAAAGTGAACAGAAGAGAAGGAGAAAAGGAGGGATAAGTGAAAATAAATTAAAATGGAATGGGGGAGAAAAAAAGTAGAAAGAGAGAAACTAGATAAATAGGAGACTGATCTGTAGGACAGGATAGGAGAGAGTAAAATTAAAGCTCAGTGGAGAGATAGATTAAATACATTTACCTGCTCTTGCTTCATAATGAATGTGTCAATGTACCCAGTTATGTTACTTGCATTGAACTCCTGTTTATGTTCTTGGACAAATTTCTTCATGAATTTATACAAAAGGTCCATGCTCTTGATAACACTTTTATCCGCGCCAAGGAAAGATCCAAGAGTTGGGTAAGAGTTATACAGCTGGGGGAATACGTTAAAATTATAATCTTCATACACATAGCTATTACAAGATATGTTCTACAACGTTGCAGCAAAATCAACTGGTCAGAGTAAAGTTAGTACACCATAAAAATACAATAATATTCCTGGCATAAAAAAATACAGTCTATATTTCATTCATTTAATACAAAAATGTACTTGTAGAGAATGGGATTCATCAGTTTATATTCCCTTTAGTAGAGCAGCATGTCCCACCATTACTAAATAAGGCTAATTCTTCCTTTGCGGTTGCATTAATTTAATTTTCTAGAAGCCTGTGGTATTTGCAGTAAACATGGAAACTGGACATTGCCATTTTGACTTCGGACTGTGGGCATAGACTATAGTATTACTAAGGAAAGATGCTGGTGATCTTGCACCTTTTTAGCCCAGTATATAGAACTTACACTTCCAAGTCTTAAGGGTATCTGAAAGATTAACTCTTCCAATTTAGTACTTCTAGACACCATTGGAGTTTTAGCTAAATTTCCTTAGCCTTTCTCATCGCTAATACAGAAAGGCAAAGGTAACTTAGCTGAAATATTAATAGTATATTAATAGATATCTAATATATTTGAAGAGTGTGATTTCCCCTGGGATGTATATAGAGAATACATAACCGATACATATATAAAATAGCCCAATATTGCCATAATCAGGGGGTTCTGGTGAAATTTTTAAACCACATGGCTGAAGGTTGGGATTTATAAATGGCACCAGGACCATGAGATGGCATTGTTTTTGGATCATATTACATCAATACCATTTATTTATATATTTATTTTACATTATATAATGTATTCATTTCATTTTCCTGACAAATACATTTAATTAAAAAAGTGATTTAAAATTCAACTTCTTCTGAAGTCACTGAACAAAATTCTGAATACCATTAATTAATACTTTCATAGCACTCCTGTTCACAGAATAATTTCCTTTGAACCAAAGTGTTCAGAGTACAGCTTGATCAACGACCTCAATAGTTGGGGGTCTTACCCATGCATGTTTTTCAAGTATTGAAAATGCATGGCATAAGAAAGCTCACACTTCCATATTGAATACATTTTACAAGTAAGCTTTTAATGAATTCATTTGGATTTTTGCTTTTTTTTATATGTTAATGTAGGTTTCCTGCTCACCACCATGAAGTAAAAAAATATACTTCTTGAGTATCTCTTTAGCCAATATGGCACCACTAAATAGGTCATCATGTTCAACTGCAACTTTTTGTGAAAAACTGATTTCAAAACACTTTCCGTGAACAACCAATCTCAAACATAATTAAATAATTTGAAAAATAAAAAGATTACCTGTGCTAGGGGACTACCAGCAGATTGAGTGGTTTTATTTACTAAGTGAATCAGAGTTACAAATGTTGGGTCATCATATTCAAACCGGTTTCCAAAAATAATGGAGCAGATGACATTGGACACAGCACTGTTCAAAATAGTCTTCGTATTGAATGGTTTACCTGTAATATAAACAATTAACACATTTAAAAAAAAAATCTTTAATGATTAATGGTGATGTTATCCAGCAAGAGAATCAGAGCAACCATGTTGCTCAGCCATCCAATGCTAATCAAGACTTGTAAATGCTTTGACAGACATTCCTATGTCTGAGATACATTGTGATACCACAATGTGATATGCAAATTTATTGGATGAAATTTAAAGAAAATAAGGCTTTATGTCCTTAATCCAGTAAATTCAAACATTTAACTAACTAACATAACTAATATGTGCACCTTGACTGAACTATACGAGAAAGACAAAACCAGTAACATAAAGAAAAGTTTAATATGGCCAACTAGTCATGTTTGTCACAGTCAACAGACAAAGGGCTCCATTCAATTCTCCATTTTGTAAAGTTACACAAGCAAAAAGTGCTCAGTAACTTTGCCTAAAACAAAACGTTACCCTAAATAAAAATGATTTAAAAAACATTACACAACCCCAATAAATAACATAAGATAAAAAAAAACATAGCTAGAACTGAATGGAGCCCCAATACATTTATTTACAATGGTCAACAAACCAAACAAAGGTTTAGCATGAGCAACTAGCACAACAAGGCTAAGACATGTTCAGTAAACCAAAATGCATTGTCAAGCAACTAAACACTAAAACAAACTTTGCCATTAAATGATAAAAGTCTGCTTTTTCATGGTCTGTTTGTCAAAATACATGTATACAATCAAAAGGTATATCATGGGCAACCTACCAGAGGCAAGTTTATCATGATAGGACTCAACCGTTCACATAAACAGTTTTTTTGTGAGTTTCTCAGTGGATTTGCTATAGTTTTTTCAGCCAAATTATTACCACTTTTTTTCACGTCGATATAGTCAGATTAAATCTGATGTGCAATGTGTTAGCAACATTTCGCCAGTTTTATTACAACAATGTGGTGAGACCCTGTAAAAATACCCAGCCAGTAATAAATACAAATAGGGCCATTCTAACTTATGTTATTAATTTATTTTGTGTTTACTGTAGAAAAAAAAACTGTTGAATTTATATCCTGAATGTCTTTAAAGGGACACAGTAAGGACCTCTATTAAGGTAGAGATGGAAACTTTTCATATAAATAAGGATATCTGCAACTGGTTGTTATTTTTTTTAAAGTATTAGATACCCTTAAATGTTAACTTATTTTTTCACATTTATCTATTTCACATTTCTATGTCACTTTTAGCTAAAGCTATTTTAATTGTTAGAGGGTTTATGACAACATAGTTTCCAGGTTTTTGGCAACTGGTTGAAGGGTTAATGATAATATACTTTTAAACATACAGATAAAAGAGGAGTTGAGACCCCTGCGGTGAGCAACAATCAAGCATATATGGTGCTTTTATTCAAAGTACTAAATAGCTTATGAACACTGCTCACAAGCTTACATACTGAAGGAAACTGTTGTTGGTGTGCCAGGGGTCCCTGGGGCCTGTGGGAAGCCACACTGGGCCATATGGGGCCACAGGGGACCCATGGGAGGTCTGCGGGGTGCCACAGAGGGTCACAGAAGTGCCAGGGGGGCAACAGGGGGCCCGTCTGTGTGGGGCCACAGGAGGTCACTGGAATACCGTGTGAGCCACAGGGGGCCCGCAGGGTTACGGGGACTCCATCAGACGGCAGGGGACACAGTGGTCCCAGGGAATCTGTGGGGGCCACAGGAGCTACAGGGGGCCTGCAGGGGTGGCAAAGAAGAGCCGCAGGTGCCACAGGGGGCTGCGGGGTCCACAGAGGACCCACAGGGGCCACTGGAAGTCTGTTGGGGCCTCTCAGAGGCCATGGACCCCGGTGCCTTGCACTGGTTGCACCGGTTGCACCGGCGGTAGCTCTGCCTCTGATACTACATTATGGCCCCCATTTAATTCCAAACCTGTTATTACCTTCATATAGACTGTATGCCTGCGGGTTAGAGATTTGCTACAGTTACAGATGTATTTAATTGACTCAAGCCCCAATGACATGCTCACAGCCTCCTCACGCAAATAATGAACACGTACGTAGGCATTTCAGGGCTTGATCATGATCATTTCAAGCAAGCCCATAGTTACTGTTTATACAGAGCCAATAGTAAATGAGACCATCATCATGATGTCAGTAAAACATACAGGTTACATATAACCTGTAATGGGAGAGCCCATCGAAATCACTCGACATATTAAAATTCAAATTTCCCGCCGCAGGTCTATAAGTGACATCCAAACAGTTAACCCTACGCATGGATGGAGGTTACCACTCATGCTCCAGCATAAAAATGCATTAGAGCGTTCTGACTGGCTGAAATAGCTGTTAATCAGATTTCAGCCAATCAGAATGGGTTACACCCTGTAAAAAATACATTGTCAATCAGATTTCAGACAATCGGAATCGGTTACACCCTGTAATCAATTCTTATAGGCTGAAATCTGATTGACAGCTATTTCAGACACTTATTATTACTATTATTATTGTTTATTTTTTAACACCAACATATTCCGTAGCATTATCAGAACGCTCCAATGCATTTTTTATGCTGGCGCATGCACGGGAACTGACATTTGCAGAGGGGAGCTCCTCTTGGGAGGAGCTACGTCAGTTTTAGGTTGTTTTTTTTTTAAGAGCATCTGGGTATTTTTGGGAGGGCCCTTTCCTAACCCAGAAGATAAGAGCATGGGCTTCAATTAAAAAAGAAGATGATTGGACCTTCTGCAATCAACATGGATAGCCCAAGGCAGAACAGTGAGGACTAGGGCATCAGTGACCATTGCTAGAGGGTCATTTTGGCCAGGTACGTGGCATTATTAACCCTTTCTTTTTTACAGGTTGTATGTTGTTTTTTTATTTTATTAGTGAGGTTTTTTTGGTGTACTCTTTATTTTGGACTAGAATATTGCCCGTCAAAAAATTACGGCAATGAAATTGTAAGTGAGCTAATGCTGTTTGGTGTATGGTAATCAAAGAAATAATACATTAATAAAGTAATATACTTTACCTATTTTCAAGTAATATATGCAGGAAGCATTGTGTTGAAGAGCTGTCAATCTGTTTTGATGTTGCTGCAGCATACAATGTGTGTTTTCAGTGCTGTGGAGCTGCTGTGTAAGTGTCAGCAATGTGTGCAGTGTGTAGTGTAAATAATGTTCGTGCGCAAAGAAAATCCGATGGGGTAGCTGTGTACTTCCGGATTGTATAAGTTAGTGTTCTAAAATGGCGCCTAATGTGTGGTATGCGGCTGTGGCTGATTTAGCGTCCTTGTTTTCGGATGTCGTCCGACTTTTTTTGAAAATCCGTAGGTGTTTGGTGGTGTTTTGCGTGTTTAGGGTCCTTTAGCCTCGTTTTTGTTTTGTTCGGCGGCCATTTTTTCTCTCGCTTAGGTGATTTTCGGGTGTCTAAACTCAAAAATTTGGACTTAAATCACTTGCAGAGGTCCTGGGTGCCCCCCCTTGCTGTGGGTAAGCTTTTTATGTGTTTGTTGTGTGTATTTATTGTGTTTCTAATGTTTTTGGGGTCGCGCGAGTTGCGTCCTTGTTTTTAGATCTCATACATTGTTTTTGGAAAATCCGTAGGTGTTTGGTGGTGTTTCGCGTCTTTAGAGTGCTGTAGCCTCGTTTTCGTTTTTTTCTGCTGCCATTTTTTTCTCTCGCTTAGGGGATTTTTGGGTGTCTAAACTCTTTTATTTGGAGTTAAATTGAGGTGTAACTTCAGTTTTCGAGGTCCTGTGAGCCCCTTTGCTGTAGGTAAGATTTTTATTTATTTGTTGTGTGTATTTATTGTGTTTTTCATGTTTTCATCTGTGCGGGTTTCGGCTGTTTTTTGCGAGGTCGTAATGGGTCGTAACGTGTCTCGTATTTTGGTTTCGTAACTCCGTAAATTTTGCGAGGGCCGCAGTTGCTGGCAAGGAGCGCGGCAACTGTGGCCCTTGCTACATGCTCACAATTATATATGTGATGTAAGTTGTTTTTATATTTTGTAATGTAGGTTTTTTATTTTTTGTAATATATGTTTTTATTTTATGTATGTAGGGGGTGTTTTTATTTTTTGTAATTAGTGGGTTAAAAAGTTTAATTAGAGGGGGATAGGTAGTTAATTAGAGGGGGAATTAGTTTAGTTAATTAGAGGGAGTTAATAGTTTATTGGGGGTTAATGAGGTAGGGTAGCGGTTAATAGGGTAGTGGGTGATTAATTAGGTATTGGGGGTTAATAGTGTATGGGGTAATTAGGTAGAGGGGAGGTTTATACGGTAGGGGTTAATTAGGTAGGGGGGGTCAATAGGGTAGGGGTTAATTATATAGAGGGGTTAATACGGTAGAGGGGGTTAAAATGGTAGGGTAGCATTTAATAGGGCAGGGGGGTTAATCAGCAAAGGTTTTTAAAGCCCTTGAGAGTCCTATCTAGTACTTCTAGGATTTTTTTATACATTTGCCATTTACGGGTTTAAAGGCAATTGCGGGCTTGTTGAATTGTTGCAATTAAATATGGATTTTGGGTCTTCAGCATTGGTAACATTTGCGCCCTTGAAACATCAAAGGAGGAGATTGGATGGAGTTACGATTTTGACCACTAAAGTGATTTTGAGCCTGTAACTCGCAAATGGATTGTGAGTTGCAAAATGTAGCCAATTAAATATCTGTAACTTTTACGGGCTCCATTACGGGCTCCAGTAAAGTGCTATTTGGACAATTAAATAGGGGCCTATATTTGGTTCCTTGTTCTCTCTCTTTTTGTCTGTCTAGTTTGTTTTCCCCCAGTTACATAGATGAAGTGGAGATTGTTTGGATAGCTACGCAAACAAGACCATAATATTTGATTTCTACAATCAATCTATAATTATATTCCTTCCAAGAACTTGATTAAAAGAAGAAATCAAACATTCCCAACGTAAGGGGCAAATAAGTACTGTTAAATCTTACTCAAGCTTTTTGAACCATATTTTATATTGTGTGCCTGTTTTTGAACATGTTTTTAATCAGATAATACCTTGCAGGGTCACTTATCTCTGGTGATTACGGTAATTATCTCTTACATTGGGTGAGGGCAGTTAGCATAAAGTTAGCATAAAGAGCATGTACATTTTGTTCAATCAGAATAATCACAAATGCTTTAACACATACATTTCTCTGATTACTTTCTTTCATTAGCTGGGCAAACTCTTCCTGCTTATCTTCCCATCACATATAATAGTTGTCAAACTGCAGGACATCGTCACGCTTTGCGAGGTGCGTAGGACTTAGGCGAAGAGCTCCGCAGGTGCTCATCCTTGCTCGCCTCACGAAGCATGGCGAGCCGTTAAACCGTAGCACTTAGGCGATGAGCGCCAAAGGCAAACTCTTCCTGCTTATCTTCCCATCACATATAATAGTTGTCAAACTGCAGGACATCGTCACGCTTTGCGAGGTGCGTAGGACTTAGGCGAAGAGCTCCGCAGGTGCTCATCCTTGCTCGCCTCACGAAGCATGGCGAGCCGTTAAACCGTAGCACTTAGGCGATGAGCGCCAAAGGCGCTCATAGCTGCGAGCCTCTCGAAACGAGGCGAGCTGTTAAACCCGAGCACTTAGCCGAATCGAGCCGTTAATATAAGAGACGCGAGACTTAGAAAAAAATATAGAAGACGCAGGACTTAGAAAAAAAAAGATACGAGACGCAAAAATGTATGAGATTAGCGGCCGAATGACGAGAAGCAAAAAATCTGGAAAACACACTAAATACACCCCAAAAAATTACACAAACATCCCAGACAGCATGGGCAACAGCCACGACGTCTGTGAGTGAGGTAGAACGCAAATTTAATTAGATTTAGACGCTTAAGCAAGGAAAGCACTCAGCGCAAGCCTCGCAATGAGCTCAGAAGGTCCTCACAGTACAAAACGGTTTCAATTATGTGTCAAACATCATTCCCATAACTTCAAATTTTATTGCCCTGTCATTTTTGACGGGTAAGTTGCTAGTACAGTAGGAACCACCAGAGGAGGATTTTCAGATATAATTTATGACTTAAACAACAAAATTCAAGGTCAATTATTTAACACAAAGCTAATTTATTTTTAATGTCATCCAACTTCAAGTATCCTTACTTATATGTACAAGTTTCATTGCTTCCATTTAATCAAAAAAGTGTCTCATGAATACTTATGAACTGTTTTCATGTGCTAGTATGGATTACAATCTGCTTTTCTATCTTTGTGTTATCAAAAATAATACACACAAGTGTTATAATGCAGTTAGTTCCATCGCCCACCCTAGTCAAGCAACCTTAGCTGAGAATTGGCAAACAGTGGCACAAAAATACAGAATATCTCATGAATGGTTAGTGCAAGAAAATATGGTTAGTACAAGTTACAGACAATTTTTCATGTTCTTTAAGATTAAACTAAATTGTTGTTGGGGTAATACATTTTTATACATGTTTGGATTCCAATGTTTATGTAATCTAATAGAATACTGAACACTTTCATCTTACCATTATGAGAATTAAGATGCTCAAGAAGAGGGTTTAATTCATCTTGAATTCTACTTTCTATCGTCTTCTTTCCCATTCCAAAATCTCTGAGGGTTGAGAGTGCAAATCTTCTCATGACTTTCCATGATTCTCCGTGAGCCAGTACAATGCCTGAATAATGCAACATAGAGTATAAAGCAGAATGTTAGAGAGTAGCACCATTTCCAAACCATGAGTCTCATGGTTTATAGTTAGCTCTGCTTTTTTATGGGGCAAAATAATATTCCTTCATTGAAGAGACACCATTCTTATGAAACCTTATGGGTTTCTTTTTCAAAAACACTTGAAGATTTTACTAATATAGAGCAATAACCCTGGTCGACCCAAAAAAAAAGCACCACACTACAACCAACTTGATTTTCATTATTTACAAGATGGCAGGCTTCAAGCACCAAATTGGAAAGGCCATCATGATTATATTAACCCTTTAAGTAGAGAATGACATTTGAAAAAGTTGGTTTGCAGTGGCAAACTAAATTGTATGTTTTTTTTAGTTTGCTGAAAGACAATAAAAAACAATGATTGACGTTAATTGATAAACCTATTTTAACATTTGAGCTTTAAAACGCTAGTGTTTTCAGCAAATTAAAATCAGCTTAACACGTCATTAATGATAAGAGGGTTAAAGGAACAATGTGCTTGTAAATTTATAATATCCACTTTTGAAGAACCACTCTTAAAAATAGGCAACATGTTTTTTAATTGAAAAAAATGCAGCTTCTAAATTTTCACCATTTTTTTAATGAAATTAGGCTGTTGTAAAATGTATTATTGTAGTTTCCTGTGATCTACATCCTGAGGTAGGAGTTGTCTATTGGCACAATGGGAATCTGGCTCCTACAACTGCAGTGTTATTCATTAGGTCTAATGTAAGCTCATTAGTTAAACTACTATTTATATTACCTTTCTATAGTGGACTTGCTTTTATATAAGATGTTATTGTTTGTTTGCATGATATGTAAATACATATATATAGTATAGTAGCCCTATACGATAGTAGCCCTGTATAGTCCCTTCTGGATCAAGACCTTGTTGTGGTGGAGGAGCTTGTATACTTCAATTAAGCTGTCAACTATAGGGTCACCCAAGATGGGCAAGTTAGGTCAGACAAATCATGGTCCACTGAGAAAGGCACTGGGAACCCACCCCAGTATATTCGCTAAGAAAACTGTATGGATAAGCACAATCAGAGACATAACAATAAAGCACCGGAAGATGAGACCCTCATATCAGAACATGCCTACCACCTTTCTGGGGAAGAGCAGAGGGCGAGTACATGTAGCACCAGATCTAATGAGGTGGCTGGGCTAAAACAGAGAGGATACAGAGCTGTGAAAGTGTCTGGAGGGGAAAGGAAAGTCTGCTGCAGCAAAGAACAATTCAGCATAGGAACCTGGAATGTTATGGACGTGGTCAAACATGAGATGACAAGTTTAAATATTGATATCTTGGGAATTAGTGAACTCAAATGGATTGGAATGGGATATTTTGCATCAGACAACCAACAGATCTTCTATTAAGGTCAAGAATCCTGCAGAAAAAATGCAGCAGCCCTCATAATCAATCAAAGAGTGGCCAAAGCAGTGTTTGGTTACAATCCAATAAATGACAGAATGATATTAATTCAAATTCAAGGCAAGTCATTTAACATCACAGTGATCCAAGTCTATGCTCCAACCATGGATGCTAAAGAGGCAGAAGTTGTCCAATTCAGGAAGGATATTCAATACCTCCAGGAAAAAATATTAAGAAAATATGTAACGGTCATCATAGGGATTGGAACTCTAAACAAGGGAACCAAAACATACCTGGAATAATGGGCAGGTTTAGCCTTGGGTATAAAATAAAGAAACAAAGACTATACCCAAACAAAAGAAAACAATGGAGGCAAACTGGCTAGCTTTAAAAGTAGCCCAGTAAAGAAGGAAAGGAAAGTTTTGTCAGAATGCTGAATTCCAGAGGATAGCAAGAAGAGACAAGGAGACATTTTATAATGAGCTTTGTAAAAAAAAAGTATATAGCAGAATGGAAAAGTCAAGAGATCTTTTTAAGAAAATTGGGCACCTCAAAGGAACCCTTCATGTCAAAGTGGGCATGATAAAAGTCAAAAAATGGTAGGGGTTTAACAGAAACAGATAATATAAAGTAGAGATGGAGGGAATGTGAATTCCCAGCTGAACTGTTAAAAATCCTAAAGAGTGATGCTATGAAAGGGTTGCTTTCATTATGCCAACAATTTGGAAAACTAAGCTATGAACAGTAGATTGGAAAAGGTCAGTCTATATCCCAACCCCAAAAAAGGCAGTATCAATTACTGAACAATTTTTACTCATTTCACATGCCGGCAAGGTATAACAAACAATGTATGGACAGAGGACTACCAGATGAAGGAGAGATACAAGAGATCAAATTGAGAATGTCCACTGGATCATAGAGGAAGCAGGAGAGTTCCAGAAAATGTTTTACCTCTTGCTTCATATACTATTCTAAAGCCTTTGGCTTTGTGGGTCACATCAAAATGTGGCAAGTTCTTAAAGAGATGGGTGTACCATCACATCTGCCTTCTCAGGAAGTTTGCAAGTTTTCAATTTTGCATGGTGCTTTGGGGAATGCACTATGGACACTGGAGTCTAAGCTCAAAGACAGGGCCCTCCAGCATTTGCAATGTGTTAATATTGTTTTTTGTCTTAAACTTAACCCATGTTTAGTGCAACCGGATATGTTGGCTCGTTAAAAAATAAACAATAATAATAATAATAATAATCTGTATTTGGACCAAGAAGCAATGGTCAGAACGGAATGTGGAACAGCAGAAAGGTTCAAGATTGGGAAATGAATGCTACAAGGTTATATATTTTTAAGGCTGGGCTTAACAATTCAAAAGCAGGAATTAATATTGCTGGGAGAAATATCAAGAACACAGATACGTAGATGATACTTCTCTGATGGCTGAAAATGAGGAGGACCTAAAGGGTCTATTGATGATGGTAAAAGAACAGTGTGAAAGCTGCCCTGCTGCTCAATGTTAAAAAGACAAAGATTGTAACAAACAGAAATCTCAATTCCTTGCATGATGATGAAGAAGTGGAGGCAGTGACAGGTTTTATTTTTGTAGGCTCCAAGATGGTAACTGCAGCCATGAAATAAAAAATGTTTGCTTCTTGGGAGGAAAGCTATGGCAAGCCTGGACAACCTATTAAAAGGAAAGATATTACACTATCAACAAAGGTCCACATAGTTAGAACTATGGTATTGCCAGTAGTAACATATTGGTGTAAGATCTGAACCATAAAGAAGACTGAGCATAGCAGTAGTGACACCTTTGAATTGTGATGCTGGAGAGAACTGCTTAAATTCCTTGGACTACAAGAGGATCCAATAAATCAGTACTACAGGAAATAAAGCCAAACTGTTCACTGAAAGGTATGATTATGAGGCTAAAGCTCAACTATTTTAGCCATGTCACGAGAAGACAGGATTCATTAGAGAAGACTCTGATGCTGGGAAAGATTGAAGACACACAGAGAAGAGGACAACAGAGGCGGAGATTAATAAATGAGGTCATTGAAGTAATGAACATGAGCTTCATAAAGTCTATAGGGGTAGTAGTTGACAGACGTGCCTGGTGTGGTGTGGCCCATATGGTCATGGAGAGTCGACATCACTGAATGACTAAACAACAACAACATAGTAGTTAAGTGGCTTTATATGAAAATATAATTGATACGTATAATATATGCAATTTGGGCTTATGTATTTATATGATATTAAAAAGAACATATTTTTATGTTGTTCACTTTGAGTAAGTGCTTGAAGTGAATTATTTTTTTGTTAATGTTTTGTTTTTTTCTATGTTTAACTAAGAAGACACCAGAGCCATTGTTCTTAAGGTTAATAGAAACCTTGGACCCATACTGCCTACTGGTGTTAGATTCATATCAAATATGTTATTATTTCTGTTCCTAAATTATTATTATTATTATCTTTCTTTATATCGCGCCAACATATTCCGTAGCGCTGTACAGGGGTTTAGTACATGGCAAAAAAAACAAAACTTAACACCTTATAAAGAATGGAGGGCCCTGTTTTTGAGCATATAATCAAATGTACATAGTGCTTGTTTCCAAGACACGGACACACATCTGAAAACTTGCAAACTTACAATCTAAGGGTTTAGGTGTGATACAAGAGGGTGATAAATGCAAAATGGCAACGTGAATGCAATTTGTTTAGTCAATTGGAGGGGTCTGTGTGTTGTACTGTAGATTGTGGGTGGTAATTATAAAGGCTGAAGGTGATAAGATTTTTCAAACAGGTGTGTTTTTAGTAATTTTTTTAAGGTTTGGAGGCAGGAAGATAATCTAATGGAGCGAGGCAAGGAGTTCCAAATAGTAGGGGCAGCACAAGAAAAGTCTTGAAGACGGGAGTGAGAGGAGGTGATGAGAGAGGAGGAAAGAAGAAGGTTGTTAGCAGAACGAAGGGGGCGGTTGGGAGAGTATTTTGAAAAAAGAGCAGAGAAATAAGGGGGTGCATTGTTGTTGATGGCTTTATATGTTAGGGTCATGATTTTAAATGTGATTCGGGAAGCTATGGGAAGCCAGTGGAGTGATTGACAAAGAGGAGCTGCAGACACTGTGCGTTTTGGTATTGAAGATGAGTCTAGCGGATGCGTTCATTATGGATTTGAGGGGAGACAGACGAGAGATGGGTAGGCCAGCAAGGAGTGAATTGCAGTAGTCGAGTCGAGAGTGTATTAGAATTTTAGCTGTGTCTTCTGTAAGATAATGACGAATTTTGGAGATGTTTTTTTAGGTGAAACTGACAAGATTTTGTTATCGATTGGATGTGAGAAATAAAAGAGAGGCCGGGATCCAGTAGAACCCCAAGACAACGGGCCTGGGAGGTGGGAGTGATGATGGCGTTGTCAACAGTGAGAGATATTTGAGGAGTGGAAGCTGTAGTAGAGGGTAGAAAGATTAGGAGTTCAGTCTTAGACATGTTGAGTTTGAGTTGACGGCCAGACATCCAGGAGGATATGCTAGAGAGGCAGTTGGAAACTTGAGCTAAAAGAGAGGGGGATAGATCGGGTGCAGATTTGAGTATCATCTGCATAGAGATGATACTGAAATCCAAAGGATTTTATGAGGGTGCCAAGGGAGGAAAGAGGCCTTCAAAGAAGTGGAAGGTCTGATAAATTGAAGTGATTATACAGTATTATCTTTACAAATCACAAAATACCTTCATTGTGCATGCATTATTATATCACTGTGTACCAACCATTTATATCTGAATAAATTATTCTAACCATGCTGATGTTTTCATACAATAACCTTTTATTGGTTTTAAATGTCATCATTATATGTACTGGAAAGCTTAAATGAAAATAGAACTCACCATAACCGCTGTATACGGATAAAGACTTAAAAAAGAAGTGTGAAATCTGATTACATTTTATACAATTAACTTATTTATATATATTTTAGGTATTGCTTGCCCACAAGCAGATGCAAAGATAATGAGGATGGATGAGTGTCCAAACAGCTAATTAAATGAGTTGAGCTTGGATTGAGTCAGGACAGACAAGCGGCTGAAGGGCAGATACATAAGGCTGAAGTATAGATACAGTAAATATTATTTGTGATCCATAATTAATGAAACATTTACCACTGAATTATAATTCAATACTATAATGTCTCCATATGACACTCAAGTGAGTGTAAAAAAAGTATATCACCCCAATGATATTACTGGTTCCAACACTTTAGTTTGGTACAGCTTAGCTAAATATACTATATACAGAAATTTTAAGAATGAATTCAAGCACATTGCTACCCCCAGCTAAAATGCCTCTGACTCCATCAATTCAGTAGCTGTTTCAAAATTGAAAAGAATGGAGTTTCTGCCATGCTTTGCAAAAGGTGGAAAGGGTGACGTGCAAAATGCATGTAGCAGGGGAATGAGGGGCTGTCACTGGCAGAGCCCTGAATATCCCCTAGTTATTTTATACCCAGTTCTTGCAAATTATACATGTACTCTGTTATTTTTTTCCTCTGAACTGTATTAACAATATTTATCAAATTTAAATAAAGAAGGTGCGTGGATTTGCCTTAAGAACCTCTCACACGCCAGTAAATATCCCACCAATGAACTTTCCTTACAAGTGACTGACATTAGATGATGCAGTCCTACAAAGCAGATACCAGTGATGTGGTTGTTGTAGCCTTATTATATATACAGTCATATTATTGTATGATTCCACCTCTCTGTAGCTTTAAATAAAATGCTCAGAAATAATATGTAGAGAAAAGAACAGACACCTTTAATTTTTCATATAATTATTGGTCCACAGAATATACTAACTTATATGGCTGAGGGGGTCTAAATACTTGTGATTGGAACTTAAAGGTGTCTGTTTTTTTCTCTACATATTATTTCTGATATATTATACACTGCTGATCACATTAGTTAATCCTTATGTTTGTGTATGTATGGGTATTGAAGCTTTGATATAGGTAATCCAGACCTATATAAGGAGACTCCTATTGTTGCTCACCTAAACAAACTCTTGATTAAATAAAATGCTACCAACTATAAGCTAAGGATCTTTCCTGTTGACTGGCCCCAACTTTAACCCAGAGCCCTAACCTCTAACCCCTAACCATAACTCTTAACCCAAACCCTAACCCTAAACACAACACTGGGAAATTCACTGAAATGTCGGCCGCTCCACCTAGTGGGCAACGGCCACTACTGCATGTAGCCAGCCAACAGCAATGGTCCTAAGCTAAGTATATGTCAATGTGACTCCTAACTTACCGTGTCCTTTTGTTATGTTTGTAAATAGTGGCATATCTGCTCTTTCTCCAAAGTCATCAGCATGGTTAACAAGAGCTTCCTTCACAGTCTTGTATCCAGCAAGCACCACTATCTTCTTAGGTCCAAATTGTACAGTAAATATGTCTCCATACTTTTCAGACATCTGGAACACATGCAGGACAGTTCCATGTAAAATTAAGTTTCCTTGTGTTTGTAGGTTACTCTTCTAAATGAATTTTATGCTTTGGGAATATATCACAAAGAGGACAGTACAATGTTATACATGAGAATAGATGCAAAACAATTGTTGTAATGTAAAAAAGGAAAAAAATGTTGAAGGTAGAGGGATGTGTTTTATTTGGGGTGGGTATGATACTGGCTTAAGAATAGGTAAACATTTTAATGTTTTATTGTTATAATATATTTATAGAAAATGAGGGAATGAAGAGATTAAAAATGTATACTACCCAATAACAATACATATTTATATCAAACAGATATATCATTAAAATAATGTATTATTCCAAAATAAAACAGAAAATAAATTATTCAAATAACCTAATATTCTAAAATACAAGGTAATAAATAAATAATCCTCAAACTGATCAGTAAAAATCTTAAATTAAGGCCACCACTATTACCTTAAAACAACCAGAAAAGTATAAATCCAACAAGTGCAAATAAAGTCTATAGGTATATACTGGAGTGGCTGGATCACAGAATAGTGTAAGTGTCCTTGTAAACATGGTTTTAATGATGGCTCCTGTTCCAGCAACAAGCAACTTTTCACCTCTTATTGCAGCCTACAGCCATGGAGAGTCCTGGGAAGCCTGGAGTTTGGTACAGCAGGGATCACAGCTTCTGGTGTGAAGACCTGTTTTCCCCCTATAAATAATGCTATGCATTTTGATAGACTGCAGCCCTGTTTGCTTTTGAGCCAAGCGGCAGCTTGTATTCCTTATCCTGCAGTAACACCATGTGGCCGTTTTAAGAATTACTTGCATTTATTTCTAGAGATGTCGCGAATAGTTCGCCGGCGGACATTTTTCCTTCGAACATAGCATGTTCGCGTTCGCGGCGAACTGCGAACATATGCGAGATTCGACCCTCCCCCAATACTTTATCATTGAGCAAACTTTGACCCTGCATGTCACAGTCAGCAGACACATTCCAGCCAATCAGCAGCATACACTCCCTTCCACACCCTTCTACCTCATGGACAGCAGCCATTTTGGAATCATAAGTAACTTGCAGTCTTACTGAGAGGAGGGACAGTTTGGATGATACTGCATCAATAGGGAAAACCATAGCTAGGCAAGTTTATTCAGTGTCCAGTGCAGTGCTGAAGGACTCTTGTGGATTATTATTATTATTATTACTACTATTTAATGTGCAGATGTACCAGCTGGGCATGCATTATTATTATTATTATTATTATAATTATTATTATTATATAATGTGTAGATGTACCAGCTGGGCATGCTCTTGTGCATTATTATTATTATTATTAGTAGTAAAATACTACTAATAATAATAATAATAATGCACAAGAGCATGCCCAGCCAGTACATCTACACATTATATAGTAATAATAATACACAAGAGCATGCCCAGCCGGTGCATCTACACATTATATAGTAATAATAATGTAGAAGAGCATGCCCAGCCGGTACATCTACACATTATATACTAATAATAATAACAATAATAATAATAATGCTCAAGAGCATGCCTAGCCGGTACATCTACACATTATATAGTAGTAATAATAATAATAATAATATAGAAGAGCATGCCCAGCCGGTACATCTACACATTATATAGTAATAATAATAATAATGCACAAGAGCATGCCCAGCCGGTACATCTACACATTATATAGTAATAATAATAATAATAATAATAATAATAATAAAGCAGAAGACCTCCCCTGTGTCTCCCCCCCCACTCCCTCCCATGTGTCTCTCTCCCCCCCTCTCCCCTGTGTCTCCCCCCCACTCCCTCCCATGTGTCTCTCTCCCCCCCTCTCCCCCCCTCTCCCACCCTTGCCTGTGTCTCTACCCCCTCTCCCTTCCTCAGTGTTTCTTTCCCCCCTCTCCTGTGTCTTTTCCCCCTTCCCTCTTCCCTGTGTCACTCCCCCTCCCCTGTGTCTCTACCCCCCTCTCCCTTCCCGTGTTTCTTTCCCCCCTCCCCTTTGTCTTTCCCCCCTTCCCTCTCCCCAGTGTCTCTCCCCCCTCATCTGTGTCTCTACCCCCTCTCCCCTGTGTCTCTACCCCCTCTCCCTTCCCCTGTGTTTCTTCCCCCCTCCTCTGTGTCTTTACCCCCTTTTCTCTCCCCGGTGTCTCCTCACCACTCCCTCCCATTAGTCTCTCCCCCCCTCTCCCCTGTGTCTCTACCCCCCACTCTCTCCTGTGTCTCTCCCCCCTCCCATGTGTCTCTTCCCCTCACCTCTCCCTTACCCTGTTTCTCTTCCCCCCTCTGCCATGTGTCTTCCTCCCCCTCTCCACTGTGTCTTCCTCCCCCTCTCCCCTCTCCTGTGTCTTCCTCTCCCCTGTGTTTCCTCCCCCTCTCTCCTCCCCTGTTAGCTTCTATACGCATACATACGATAACAAATCTGGGGGGGGGTTACCCCTTACCCCCCCCCCAGTTCCAACACCCATGTCTACTGTATAATATTGTATTGCATTATGTTATATTATATCACTAGCGACTTGCCTGGCACAAATGATGGGGCAATAAAGTTTAAAGCCATGGCAATGCTGTTTGCCACACAATGTGATGCTTTTTGTACTCTGAGGACCTTCAGCGCTCATTGTGAGCCTCTTCCCTCGTGTCCTTCATGTTTCGTGCTTTGCAACGATCAATCTTCGGCGCTCATCGCAAAGACAGTTATATAAGTACAGTGTTAAATATATAATTTTTTTGTGCAGTGTAAATTAAAAAATGTATTCAGGTCTCAGAGCATAATAAAGTGATTTAGATTTGTAACTGCTTTGAGAGTGCTATCGCTGGCAGCCAATGAGCAGTAATCCAGATATATAACTGCAGAGTAAAAAGTAAAACATTTTAGTGTAGTGTAAAGTCTACATTTTTATTTTCCATTACTAATTAATACTTAATAAATGAATGCACGATAATAACTATTGTGAATGAACAAATGTATTAGGAAGTGCGAAGCGTTAATGTATGTAAAGTAACCGCAGTGTAAAATATGCTATTAAGCGTATTTTTTTTATATATTTTTTTTTTAATAATCATTAATTAATTAATTACTAAAATACTAAAATACCCCCTCCTCTGTGTCTTTACCCCCTTTTCTCTCCCCGGTGTCTCCTCACCACTCCCTCCCATTAGTCTCTTCCCCCCTCTCCCCTGTGTCTCTACCCCCCACTCTCTCCTGTGTCTCTCCCCCCTCCCATGTGTCTTTTCCCCTCACCTCTCCCTTACCCTGTTTCTCTTCCCCCCTCTGCCCTGTGTCTTCCTCCCCCTCTCCACTGTATCTTCCTCCCCCTCTCCCCTCTCCTGTGTCTTCCTCTCCCTCTCCCCTGTGTTTCCTCCCCCTCTCTCCTCCCCTGTTAGCTTCTATACGCATACATACATACGATAAGAAATCTGGGGGGGGGGTTACCCCTTACCCCCCCCCCCCCCCAGTTCCAACACCAATGTGTACTGTATAATATTGTATTGCATTATGTTATATTATATCACTAGCGACTTGCCTGGCACAAATGATGGGGCAATAAAGTTTGAAGCCATGGCAATGCTGTTTGCCACACAATGTGATGCTTTTTGTATTCTGAGGACCTTCGGCGCTCATTGTGAGTCTCTTCCCTCGTGTCCTTCATGTTTCGTGCTTTGCAACGATCAATCTTCGGCGCTCATCGCAAAGACAGATATATAAGTACAGTGTTAAATAAATAATTTTTTTTGTGCAGTGTAAATTAAAAAATGTATCTCAGAGCATAATAAAGTGATTTAGATTTGTAACTGCTTTGAGAGTGCTATCGCTGGCAGCCAATGAGCAGTAATCCAGATATATAACTGCAGAGTAAAAAGTAAAACATTTTAGTGTAGTGTAAAGTCTACATTTTTATTTTCCATTACTAATTAATACTTATTAAATGAATAACTATTGTGAATGAACAAATGTATTAGGAAGTGCGAAGCGTTAATGTATGTAAAGTAACCGCAGTGTAAAATATGCTATTAAGCGTATTTTTTTTATATATATATTTTTTTTTTATAATAATTAATTAATTAATTACTAAAATACTTTACCTATTTGTAATTAATATATCCAGTGATCAATAACCTGAAGAGCTAACAATCAGTTTTGATTTTCCTGCAGCTTACAGTGTACATTTGGACTGTTGGTGACCCGAGGTGTAAGTGTCAGCAATGTGCGCAGTGCACGAGGGGAAACCGCTTGTATAGTCGTGTAACGCGCCATTTTAGATTTGTAATGTTATTAGTTGCAAGTTAGTGTTGTAAAATGGCGGCATTGTGTATGTGTTACACGGCTCGCCAGAAGTTTCCATTATTTATAATAGTGTATTTTGTACCTTGTCCGTTCCTAGGTAAAAGTCGTACATGGCTGGCGGTTTGGGGTCGTGTAGCCTCGTTTTCATTTTTTCCGGACGCCATTTTTTTTGTCGCTTAGCCGATTTACAAGTGCCAACTGGGGAAGACTTTACAGATATCACATATATAGTTGTGAGCAGGCGGGTTGTTGCTAACGCTGCGGGCTTGCGAAGCGAGGGCCAGAGTTGCTGGCAAGGAGCGCCGAAAGCTCCCACGTCGGCTGCAATGAGCCGCAAGCGGGACTTACACCATCAAATTTACGGACTTACCATCCAAAAATACGAGACTTGGAAAAAAAAACATTACGAGCTCACAAAAATACGACCTTAACGCCCGAACCGCACGCACTTAAAAACATTAAAAACACAATAAATACACACAACAAACACATAAAAAGCTTACCCACAGCAAGGCGGGCACCGAGGACCTCTGCAAGTGAAGTTACACCTCCATTTAAGTCCAAATTCATGAGTTTAGACACCCGAAAAGTGAGAGAAAAAATGGCCCTTGAAAAAAAGAAAACGAGGCTACAGGACCCTAAACACGCAAAACACATACAGAATTTCCTAAAAAGCCGTACGAGGTAAAGATACACTATTAACAAGGATGCTAAATCATCCACACCCGCGTACCACATACACATTCCCCGCCATTTTACAACACTAACTTACACAATGCGGAAGTACCCAGCTACCCTAACGGCTTCCCCTCACGCACGCAGCCTATTTACACTACACACTGCACACATTGCTGACACTTTCACAGCAGCTCCACAACACTGCAAACCTACATTATATGCTGCAGGAACATCAAAACAGATTGTCAGCTCTTCAGCACAATGCTTCCTGCATATATTACTTACAAATAGGTAAAGTATATTCATTTAGTAATTATTTCATTAGCATACAAAAATACATATACACAAAAAAAACATTATCACATTAAACGTAAAAGCCATTCACTGCGCGCCTCACAACGAGCGCCAACGCTGCTCATAGCATACAAAGTCTTGCAATAAGCGCAAAAAACACATCACCGCCGACCAAAGAATAACAGCAAAAGCGCCTATCAGAAAAAAAATACAACCAACAGCTTCGCAATGAGCGCCGAAGGATCTCTGACCGCCAACAAAATGAATGTCTCGTCCAAACCATTACCTGCCTTACAATCTTATTGCCGCCATTTGTTGATGGGCAAGTCGCTAGTAAATATATAAAGATCAAGATAATAAAAGTATCAGGAAATGTAACACAAAGATGCATGCACGTCTGAATAATACGACAAATACAGATTTTTGTCATAAGTGATATGATCGCAGTATTGGGTCATAAACCCTAAACACTGGAATCTGTTACATACAATTTACTGATGATGTCATTAATGGGCTTCAAGGGGGGGGATCTCTTTTCATACTTTTTGAGCGGTGCAAATCCAACATACGCAGAGAGGAAAAGCCACATCTGTGGGACACACACAAAGGGGTTCACTTTGGGAGAAAAAAACAAACAAATATGAAATATTTAATAATCATATTTTGATGTTACCAACAGATAAGGAAACAAAACTGAGGTTATTATATCTAATAGTAGAAAGCCTGGGAGTACTGGGAGTAATAATACTGCAGCAGGAGGTCAGGACTAATGTCACTCTATAGACACCCAGTCAGATAAAGGTCAGTACTAATGTCCCTCTATAGACCCCCAGTCATATAAAGGTCATTACTAATGTCCCTCTATAGACACCCAGTCAGATAAAGGTCAGTACTAATGTCACCTATAGACCCCCAGTCATATAAAGGTCAGTACTAATGTCACTCTATAGACACCCAGTCAGATAAAGGTCAGTACTAATGTCCCTCTATAGACACCCAGTCAGCTAAAGGTCAGTACTAATGTCCCTCTATAGACACCCAGTCAGATAAAGGTCAGTACTAATGTCACCTCTAGACCCCCAGTCATATAAAGGTCAGTACTAATGTCACTCTATAGACACCCAGTCAGATAAAGGTCAGTACTAATGTCCCTCTATAGACACCCAGTCAGCTAAAGGTCAGTACTAATGTCCCTCTATAGACACCCAGTCAGATAAAGGTCATTACTAATGTCCCTCTATAGACACCCAGTCAGATAAAGGTCAGTACTAATGTCCCTCTATAGACCCCCAGTCAGATAAAGGTCATTACTAATGTCCCTCTATAGACACCCAGTCAGCTAAAGGTCAGTACTAATGTCCCTCTATAGACACCCAGTCAGATAAAGGTCATTACTAATGTCCCTCTTTAGACACCCAGTCAGATAAAGGTCAGTACTAATGTCCCTCTATAGACCCCCAGTCATACAAAAGGTCATTACTAATGTCCCTCTATAGACACCCAGTCAGATAAAGGTCAGTACTAATGTCACCTATAGACCCCCAGTCATATAAAGGTCAGTACTAATGTCCCTCTATAGACACCCAGTCAGATAAAGGTCAGTACTAATGTCACCTATAGACCCCCAGTCATATAAAGGTCAGTACTAATGTCACTCTATAGACACCCAGTCAGATAAAGGTCAGTACTAATGTCACCTATAGACCCCCAGTCATGTAAGGTGTAACCCTTACACTACCTGATCGATACAACATCATACCTGATGTTTTAAAGCACGTTATTACAAACAATTTAGGAATGTTAGGTAATTTATGCCCTTTATGGCTTAAAACCAGACTCTGCATCAACTATGTAATTTTCCATGGGAGTTTTGCCATGGATCCCCCTCCGGCATGCCACAGTCCAGGTGTTAGTCCCCTTGAAACAACTTTCCCATCACTATTGTGGCCAGAAAGAGTCCCTGTGGGTTTTAAAATTCGCCTTCCCATTGAAGTCTATGGCGGTTCGCCGATGTTCGCCGGTTCGTGAACATTTGCGGCGGTTCGCGTTCGCGGTTCGCAAACCGAAAATTTTAGGTTCGCGACATCACTATTTATTTCCCTTTGTCTGTAAACAGTTCAAACTAGATTTTCCCACCCTCCTTTGTCCTGTAAGTTGCCTCCCATAGATCCGCCCTAAGGCTGGCAAGTCAAACCTACAGTATTCTCTGCCTTCTGATTTGCTCCTCATGGACCAATCAGCCACATACCAACAGAGACAGTTAGTTCTAATCTGGGTGGAGAATCTGTACAGTGCACTAAAATGTAAATGTGGGTAAATCCTTTGTTACCAAACTGTATAAATACGCTGCCTGTAACCAAGTAAAACCATGCTCTTTCTGGGACAATGGTGTGTCTCATTTAGAGGGAAGACTTTTTATTATTTTAATTAGCTAAAATCACTTTGCTTTCCGGGACCTCTGCTGCGCCCTTTGGAAGAAGGAATTGAAAACAGATTGAAATCTGCTGGGTAGGATTGGTCCCCTTGGCCTTTTCTAGCCCACTGAAGAAGCAGATGACACCGGTTATGCTGATCAAGTGACTCTCTGCTCCTACGCTGATGATCCTGATATGACCACTGGGCAACGAGTGGCCAATTCCTTCAAAGATTCCTGAGGGGGGATTCCTGTAGCTGAAGGCAGGACTTTATGGAGCTGAATAGTCCCCCCTCCCTAGGATCATCACAAATTGGTGGTAGCAGTGGGATCTCAGTGCAAAAAACAGTACCAATCATGGCATATGGTGACCTAGGCAAGTTTGAAGTCCAGTACTTTCAGCAGCTTGGCGGGAATGCAGAAGCCCATCAGCGATTTGGGATCTTAACACTGGGTCCACTAGAAAGCACTTTCTCAAAGAAGACAGGATAATCCAGAGGAGGCAGGTTGGGTTTATATAGCCTCCCTGGAGGTAAATAAGTATCAGCTTAACAGCCGGATCATACCATAAGGCATTGCTACCCATTATCTTAAAATAAACACATGCAGAGAAAGCACATGTAAAGAAGCACATAAAAAGATAATAACCAAATACACTAAAATAATATTTCAAACAATATGCAAAATACAAAAGCATTAATTATAAAATAAAGTCAAATAAAAGTTAAAAAAAATGCTCTTGATCAGTAAATTTTGAATATTTAAGAAATACAATTGTTAGAAGTAGCAAAAATGATTAAGTTTTAGCATTCTGTTACTTTTACAAGATTCCAAGGGTACATAAAACAAATATATAAGCTAAAAAAAAAGTAATTTAAAGTATAAAAACATATCAAGATATTGAAAAGATACTATGGCCCTTATTAAATTGTCCAAATTGTGGTTGCTGAAGCGCGTAACGTAGCCTGCAAAAGTTACTGCTATTAAATTGGCCTCTTTTAGCTACCCGCAATCGATCTGCGGGTAACCGGCTGTAAAGCAAAATCAGAACCCCAACCCAGCTAAGCCTTTGATCTTACAAGCCCGCAAAAGTTACAATCGCTAAAATTGCAAATCGATATTAAATTATTACAATTCACCAAGCCCGCAATTGCTTTCACACCCGTAAATGGGAAATGTAGCCAAAAATCCTACGCGTACTAGAGAGGTCCCGCGAGGGGCTTAAACACCTTTTCTTAGCACTGTAAATGCAAATATAAACACACTACTGTACTTTAAATTTGGGGAAAGCAATGAAAGACATTAGAACCAATTGCAAGCTCAAGCTCGCAAATCTGCAATAAAAAAAATAAATGTATGTGTAATCTCTGTGTTATATCAATCCAGGCAATCAATGGGTTAATATATATCATTGAACTAGCATGGAATAGAATAGTAGATTTATTGATTTTTTTCATATTGCATTATTTCTGTAATGTGAGTCCGATCGCAAATCGGACTTCTAAACACTAATTGATTGTGGTTTAAACACCATGTTTTACTGATGACGGTCTCTTTTACTATTGGCTGTTTTTAAATCTGTACTTATGGGCTTGCTTAATTGATCATGTTTACTCCCTGAAATGTAGTTGCGGTCTGTTTGAATTTAATCGCTCTGTAACTGTTGCAGACTTAGAGGCTGTTTGAAGGCAACTGCAGGTTTAAAATTTAATGAGGCCCTATCGGTTTAAACAGCCTTTATAATACTAGAAATGTATATATCTTCATTTATACCTGAGGGTTGCAGTGTTTTAAGAGTATGAATCAAGGTGGATTCTCTAATTATATATATATATATATATATATATATATATATATATATATATATATACACACCTATAATATGATTTGCTGGCTTTATACAGTGGATATAAAAAGTCTACACACCCCTGTTAAAATGTCAGGTTTCTGTGCTGTAAAAAAATTAGACAAAAAAAAATAATTTCAGAACTTTTTCCACCTTTAATGTAACCTATAAACTGCACAACTCAATTGAAAAAACAACTGAAATCTTTTAGGTAGAGGGAAGAAAAAATATAAAAATGTGGCCATTCCAAAACTTTAATCTTCTTCTGGTGTAGCCATTTCTTTGTTGATTTGGATGTATGCTTTGCGTCAATGTCATGCCGAAAGATGAAGTTCCTCTTCATGTTCATCAATCTAGCAGAAGCCTGAAGGTTTTGTGCCAATATTGACTGGTATTTGGAACTGTTCATAATTCCCTCTATCTTAACTAAGGCCAGTTCCAGCTGAAGAAAAACAGCCCCAAAGCATGATGCTGCCACCACCATGTTTCACTGTGGGTATGGTGTTCTTTTGGTGATGTGCAGTGTTGTTTTTGCGCCAAACATATCTTTTGGAATTATGGCCATATAATGGTTTCATCAGACCATAACACCTTTTCCCACATGCTTTTGGGAGACTTCAGATGTGTTTTTGCAAAATGTAGCCTGGCTTGGATGTTTTTCTTCGTAAGAAAAGGCTTTCGTCTTGCCGCTCTACCCCATAGCCCAGACATATAAAGAATACAGGAGATTGTTGTCACATGTACCACACAGCCAGTACTTGCCAGATATCCCTGCAGCTCCTTTAATGTTGCTTTAGGCCTCTTGGTAGCCTCCCAGACCAGTTTTCTTCTTGTCTTTTCATCAATTTTGGAGGGAGCTCCAGTTCTTGGTAACGTCACTGTTGTGCCATATATTCTCCACTTGATGATGACTGTCTTCACTGTGTTCCATGGTATATCTAATGCCTTGGAAATTCTTTTGTACCCTTCTCCTGACTGATACTTTTTAACAATGAGATCCCTCTGATGCTTTGGAAGCTCTCTGTGGACCATGGCTTTTGCTGTGGGATGCGACTAAGAAAATTTCAGGAAAGACCAACTAGAGCAGCTGAACTTTATTTGGTGTTAATCAGAGGCACTTTAAATGATGGCAGGTGTATGCTGACTCCTATTTAACATGATTTGGAATGCGATTGTTTAATTCTGAACACAGCTACATCCCCAGTTATAAGAGGGTGTGCAGACTTATGCAACCACATTATTTTTCTTTCTTTTTTTTTCTTTCCTCCACCTAAAAGATTTGTTTGTTTTTTTGAGTTGTACAGTTTATAGGTCGCATTAAAGGTGGAAAATGTTCTGAAATGATTTATCTTTGTCTCATTTTTTTACAGCACAGAAACCTGACATTTTAGCAGGGGTGTGTAGACTTTTTATATCCACTGTATATAGCTATATATAAAGCTATAATATAATTTGCTGTGCTTATATATAGCTATATAAATAACTATAATATAATTTGCTGGTCTTTCCAAATTGCTTAACACATTATTATATAAGTTCTCTGATGACCATTTCTATTTACAAGATGCACTATCTAATTCAAAGTCATGATTTATATTGTGAGATCACAAATCAGTAATAAACAAATTGCTCTGTATTGTATGACTTTATTGGTTCACAAATAAAACAGCATTGGTAGTAATGTTTGGAGATCAACAACAGGTAAGACTGCTTCTTAAAAAATCCTTTTTAATTTATATATATATTTCTATTTTTATTTGTTCCATTTTCAGGAAATCATTATTGAATAAATCCTTCTCGTATGTTATAACTAGCGACTTGCCCGTCAAAAATGGTGGCATAAAAATTTGAAGCTGTGCAATGCTGTTTGTCTCTTCTGCCACCCCCTCCCCTGTATCTCTTCCCCCCAGTGTCTCTTTCCCCCCATCCCCCCCAGTGTCTATTTCCCCCCATCCCCTCCCTGTGTCTCTTTCCCCCCACTCCCTCCCAGTGTCTATTTCCCCCCGCTCCCTCCTGTGTCTCTTTGCCCCCTCTCCCTCCCTTTTGTCGCTTCACCCTCTCTCTCTTCCCTGTCCCCCCCCCCCCCTCTCCTTCCCCTGTCTCTTTGGCCCCTTTCCCTCCGTTTACAGGTTTGAAAACATTTGCGTGCTTGGCAGCAGTTATACCCGTAACTTTTTTTCAAGCCCACAAGCCTTGAATTTTAAATCGCTATTGCTCAAAGCCTTGCAAGCTTAAAAAAAAAAGATACGGGTTAAACCGCTGCCATTTTTTTTCAAGCCTGTAACTCGTAAGCCATTGGAGGTCACCAAAAGACGTCAAATAAATAGCAAATTAGCTTCCAAGCTTGCTTACGGACTCCCTGCCTTAGGGGTAGGCGGGGAGCCCATAAGTTAGGTTGCAAGCTGATTTGCTATTCAGTTGGCGTCTTTTGGTGGCCTCCCAATGGTTTCTCAGTTACGGGCTTGAAAAAAATGGCATAACTCGATTTTAACCATCGCCATTTTTTTTTAACCCGTAACTCGGAAGCCGTCTCCCCCCACTACCTTGCGAGCCTCGCGATGAGCGCCGAAGGGCTTCGGCGCTCATGGCAAACCTCATAAAACCCGCAACTTGGGGCCTCACATACGCAAACTCTCAATTACGACAACTATATATATGATTATTCTGTGTACTGAACAGATCTGAAAGGAATGTATGTGCACTGCATTTTCTACAGTGTTGAGGATTAGTTATTTTCTTTTTAGGCAGCATCTTAGACACTCTGGATGAATTTGCGCTACACTGATAATATTTATATATGCTCTTTGCTTCTGGTACATTGGTTATTTTTCAGTACATTTTTGAAACATATTCACTATGTCTGTTTCTTGATTTTTAATGGATGATAGTTATGTGCACATACCCTAGACCAGTGGTGGTGAAGTCTGTTCTATGAGTGTCTCTGTATGTATTCAAATTCTCTTTGATGGAACCCAGATGAGTAACTCATTCTAGTCATGCACCTGGTCTCAATTTTAGGTCAGCTGAGTACATAAACATACAGTTACTGCAAACATGGAGCCCCATTCAATTGAGCGTCTTTGAGCGATTGCATGCTACTTTGCTATTCAATTGGCGTCTTTTTGGGGGCTCCAATTGACTTCCAAGTTACGGCCTTGAAAAAATGGCGATGGTTAAACTTGTAACGTACAGCCTCCTGAAGCCTTTGATCTCTCCCTTTTGCAAGAGTTACAATAGCCTTATCCACTACAGTCATTTGCAAGATTCCTATTTCTTACACCATTTCATCAAGAGTTACGATAGCGAAAATCGCAAATCGCTATTCAATTGCTCAATTTCCCCAAGCCCGCAAATGTATTCACACCCGTAAACGGCAAATGAAGGAGAAAATCCTAGATGTGCTAGAGAGGACCTGCACCTATTCATAGCACTGTAAATACTAAGAAAAGACTGCACTGTAAATAACGGGGAAAGCGATGATAGACATTAGAATTGATTGCACAACAGTCTCAAGTCCGCAAATTGGCAGTAAATAAAAGTTATTTTTGTGTTTAATTTCGGTGTTAAATCGATCTCGGGTATCAATGAGTTAATACATATCAGGCCACTCACATGGATTAGAACAATCATTTTTGGCATAAAGGTATACCAGCCAACAAAGAACAGTGTTTTTTTTATGGACCAAAATATATAATAATATTTGATTTGTTAATAATATTAGATTTTTTAAGGAAATACTGTGCATTGTTTCTTTCTCACAATCATTGTACATCTAGTAAATGTATTTGTTATTATAGATCTTGTGATTCAATAGTGAGACAAGTGATTAAATATTTTATGCCCTATAATTAAAAGTTTGCACTGTCATATGGCACGTGTTGGAGGTCTTTTTCTAACTTTCTAATCTTTATGATCTAATCACATTAAATATTAGAGCTCATAAAGTACAATTCAACAATATGTGTAAGAAATGAATATAATCCTATGAATGTTGTCTTCATAACATCTTGTGCATGTTTATTTCATACAAAATGTGTCTTACCTTCATCAGAGTCTGGAAAGGCTTTTTCATATCTATCATATGCAGGTTGCCAATCAGAGGAAGAGGAGTGGGCCCAGGGGGCATTCTCACTGCTGATTTCTGGAATCCATTGAATAGATAGACCAAAAATAGAATACATACTGTAATATATACTAACAGATCTACACTCACAAAGTTGGTGATAAGGCTCATGGTGGTGTGTGAAGCAGATATCCTAAGTGATCAATGTTCTGAAATGTATTCACACAGGTTTACGTATGTTAATATTTACTAGATATCCTCTGAACTATTATACACTAATACACACCTTGGCTTGTATCATTGCAAAATGGAATTTGACCCTTTTTTTGATTACATAACAAATGCATGTGATCGTGTTGTTGGGCACATGGCCAAATAACATCTTGTCCTCAAAAAGTAGGGTAAAAATAATCACATATATAATTGTGAGCGTACGGGCCGTTGCTCACGCTTGCGGGCTCGCGCAGCGAGCCCGCGGCCCTCGCTTTGCTGGGATGGAGCAGCCACCTCCTCCCCACAATGCCCCGGTTCGGGTCCCAGAGCGTTTATAACCCAGTGAGCATGCCTCCCTCGCAGTAGCGTTACGTATCGCCATGGTTACAAACCGCTGCGACTCATTTCCGCCCTTACTGCAAAGGCGCTCCATCCCAGCAACTGAGGCCCTTGCCCGCAGCGTACGGCCCGTTACTCACGCTTGCGGGCTCGCATAGCGAGCCCGCGGCCCTCCCGCTGCTTGCACAGCGAGCCGCGGCCCTCGCATAGCGAGGGCTGCGGCCCTCAGTTGCTGGGATGAACTGAGGCCCTTGCCCGCAGCCCTCGCGGTCTGGACCGGTGACATGGGTGGAGTCCCTGGAGACACACACCATTAGCACTGCACGCTTCTACACAGAAGCAGGAGGACTTAACAGCAGATCACAACGTGACCCCTGCTGTACATCCACAGAGGCACTGCAATCAGAGCCCCTGGAGGCCTGCCTCAGACCCTCCAGATGGAAACGGAGCAGGGAGCAAAGCACAGGATGCCACCACCACCCCCAGCAGGGTCCCCGACATTCACAACGGAGCAGAGAGAAAGGGAACAATTCCTGCAACTCACAGAGTGTCAGCACGACAGAACCCTGAGCTGGAGTGACAGCACAAAGACTGTGTGCCAAGACAGGTACTGGGGATGTAAATAGAGTCCTGCGGAGTACCATATTAAGGGGTCACAGAAATACCCAAGGCACCTTTAACCCAAGACAGCTAATACCCAAAGACACACAGATGCTCCCCAGCGGCCCACAGCAGGAGGGAGACAGGATGGGGGAAGGGAGGGACAGGATGGGGGAAGGGAGCCAGGAGAGGGGGGGGGGCATAGTGACACAGGGGAGGGAGAAGGGGGCAAAGAGAGACAGAGGGGGGAGAGACACAGGGGAGGTACAGGGGGAAGAGACACAGAGGTGGGAGATTAGGGGAATGAGAGACAGGGGAGGGAGAGAGGAGGGAATAAGACAGGGGAGTGATAGAGGGGGCAAAGAGAGACAGGGGAGGGTTAGGGGGGCAAAGAGAGACAGGGGAGGGATAAAGGGGGCAAAGAGTGACAGGGGAGGGATAAAGGGGGCAAAGAGTGACAGGGGAGGGATAAAGGGGGCAAAGAGTGACAGGGGAGGGATAAAGGGGGCAAAGAGTGACAGGGGAGGGATAGAGGGGGCAAAGAGTGACAGGGGAGGGATAGAGGGGGCAAAGAGTGACAGGGGAGGGATAGAGGGGGCAAAGAGTGACAGGGGAGGGATAGAGGGGGCAAAGAGTGACAGGGGAGGGATAGAGGGGGCAAAGAGTGACAGGGGAGGGATAGAGGGGGCAAAGAGTGACAGAGGGGGGATAGAGGGGGCAAAGAGTGACAGGCGAGGGATAGAGGGGGCAAAGAGTGACAGGCGAGGGATAGAGGAGGCAAAGAGAGATGGGGATAGATAGAGGGGGCAAAGAGAGACAGGGGAGATATAGAGGGGGCAATGCGAGACAGGGAAGGGAGAGAGGGGGCAAAGAGAGACGGGGAGGGAGAGAGGGGCAAAGAGAGACGGGGAGGGAGAGAGGGGCAAAGAGAGACGGGGAGGGAGAGAGGGGGCAAAGAGAGACGGGGAGGGAGAGAGGGGGCAAAGAGAGACAAGGGAGGGAGAGAGGGGGAAAAGAGAGACAAGGGAGGGAGAGAGGGGGCAAAGAAACACAAGGAAGGGAGAGAGAGGGCAAAGAGAGACAGGAGGGGGAAGGGAAAGAGACATGGGAGAGAGAAATATTTGGGAAAAAACTTGATCTTGCCGTCATTTTTTGACGGGCAAGTCGCTAGTCACATATATAGTTGTGAGCATACAAGCCGTTGCTCACGCAAAGCGGGGGACGCAGTTCCCCGCAAATGTGGTTCCTCGCGAAGCGAGGGGCCGCATTTGCGGTGGTGGAGCATCCCAACGTCTCCGCAAATGCGGGTCCTCGCAAAGCACTTAGGGAATTAGGCAATGAGCGCCGCAGGCGCTCATTGCTGGCGAGCCTCGCATAGCAAGGCGACCTGTTAAACCCACCTCGGAGCCAACCTTAACGTAACAAACACCCACACGCCGACCCGCGCGCAACTAAAAACAGTGAAAACACACCAAATACACACACAAACTACATAAAAAGCTTACCCATAGCAAGGGGGGGCACCCAGGACCTCTGAAAGTGAAGTTACACCTCCATTTAAGTCCAAATTCCCGAGCTCAGACACACGAAAATCCCCTAAGTGAGAGAAAAAATGACCGCCGAAAAAAAAAGGAAAACGAGGCTCACCTCGGAAACCTGCATTGACCTCAGAACCAACCTTAACGTAACAAACACCCACACGCACGAAAAATGGCGGAACCGCGCGCACCTAAAAAGAGTCAAAACACACCAAATACTCACAAAAACAACACAAAAAGCTTACCCATAGCAAGGGGGGCACCCAGGACCTCTGAAAGTGAAAATTTAAGTCCAAATTCCCGAGTTCAGACACACGAAAATCCCCTAAGCGAGAGAAAAAATGGCCGCCGAAAAAAATGAAAACGAGGCTCAAAGCCCCAGGACCACCAAGCCACCTACAACTTACCCAAGAAGGGATCCGAGATAAGCTCGGAAACCCGGAATAACCGCAGGGGATCCGAGATAAGCTCCGAGCCCTGCATTAACCCCACATTAACCATCGCAGTGGGGGTCCCGATTGCACACGATCGGGGACCCCCGCTGCAATCAAAATTAAAATTCCTGCGTTACAGGTCCTTAAAGGACCGTAAAGGTCCTTAAAGGACCCATTGTAAAAGAAAAAATATATACACTGTCACCCTGTCAATCATGGGGGTCAATACAGACCCCCATAAAACCCTCATTAACCCTGTCACTCATGGCTGTCAATATAGACCCCCATAAGCCCTTCATTAACCCTGTCACTCATGGGGGTCAATACAGACCATCCATAAACCCATCATTAACCCTGTCACTCATGGGGGTCAATAGAGACCCCCATAAGCCCTTCATTAACCCTGTCACTCATGGGGGTCAATACAGACCCCCATAAGCCTCTATTTAACCCCATCAGTCCCATAAGGGTATATTAACACCATTATGTGCCTGTTACAACACTACATTAACCACATAAGTGCCATGATGGTCCTCAAGGACCATCATGACACTAAGTATAAACACTATACTGCACTATACCACCCCAATAAAACATTAAAGTTCAACTATACACCCTCTACACTAACCTATTAACATCTACACTACCTACCCCCTATTAACCCCCACCACTCTAATTACAGAAAATAAAAAAGCTTAAAGTCACAACAACAAAAAACTACATTACACAAAATGAAAAAACCGAAGTCACAAAAAATAAAAAAAGGAACATTACAGAAAATAAAATAAAAAACATTACAACCCCCCTCCCACTACAGAAAAAAAAAATACACACCTGAAAAGGAAATACATATAATACAAATACATACAATACAAATACATACAATTACAATACAATACACCGCTATCTAATATACATCACACAATCTATCTAAATAAATAGCATAATCTAATATACATGCTATCTATATAATAATACAATCCCAATCTATCTAAATAAATACCACAATCTATCTACAATACATTCTATGCTATCTATATAAAACGCATACCCCTCGCTAACATACAATAAATGCTATCTCTATATTAACTAATCTAAGTCTAAGCTAAAATAAAATAATTAAGACCACTTACCTTTGCAGATGTCCATTGGGATCAGCCACCTACAAAAAAAAAAAAAAATGAGTGCAACACGTTTACAGTTCTAAAATAAACATTCTATACATTCTATACATTCTAAATATTCTACTCACCTTTCCGGCATGTCCCCTCCTCATTCTTTTAATCCTTCTCCGGCGCGGCACCTGTTAAAAAAAAAACAACATTAATACACATACATCAAAATAAAATAAACATAATCTACATTATACTTACCTCCCTGCGATGTCTCCGGCCTCCTCCGGATCTTCTGCCACGCCCTGTAAAAAAAAAAAAAATATATATATATACTTACATCCGCACTCCCGGACATCCCCGACGCTCCAGGAAACTTTTCCAGAAGAAAATAAGCAATGGCGCCTTCTGATTGGTTGAAAACGCTGTCTATCAAATTCACCCAATCAGGAGGTGCCAGTGTGTGAACCAATCACAAACGGATACACCCTAAAATTCCACTCTGATTGAATAATGCACCTGTCAATCTTTATTTAAACCAATCACAAGGCGCGGATGCCTTCAGCCAATCACAATGGAATATACCCCCACAGGGTGATTGGTTGGAGCCTCTGCGCATTCTGATTGGTTGCACTGACAATAGTCAATCACAATGGAATACACACTCATGTACTGATTGGTGAAGGATTTGCGCATTCTCATTGGCTACTGTTAATATCAATCAATATTACAGCCAATGGGAAGACGAAGATGTCTTCACCAATCAGTACGTGGCGGTATATTCCATTGCGTTTGGCTGATGGCAATAAAGCCTTAGGATTGGTTCAAATAAAGATTGACAGGTGTGTTATCCAATCACCGTTGTATTTTGGGGTGTATACTTTTTTCATTGGTTCACAAATGGGGTCTTCTCATTGGCTGAATTTGATAGACAGTCTCTTCAGCCAATCAGAAGCCGCCATTGCCAATTTTATTCTGGAACACTCCATAGGAAGGTCATTAGCGTCGGAGACATCCGCCAGGGAGGATGTGTGTCGCTTTACTAATGTAATGTTTTTTTTTACAGGACCAGTGCCGGACAAGACGCAAAGATGGACGACGGAACATGGAGGACATGACATGCTGGGACGTGACATGCTGGGACGTGACATGCTGGAACGGGACATGCTGGAAAGGTGAGTTTAATATTTAGAATATTCAAAATGTTTAGAAAGTTTAGTTATTTCATGTAAACGTGTTGTATTAATTTTTTTAATCTTTTTTACCCTAGGTTGCTGATCTGAAGAAACATCTCAAAGGTAAGTGGTCTTAATTATTTTATTGTAGCTTACAATTAGGGTAGCTATATATACAGTAGATAGCATGTATTGTATATTAGATAGATAGGGGGATGTATTATTAGATAGTATTGTATATTAGATAGTGGGATGTATATTACATTATATAGTGGCATGTATATTAGATAGTGGCATGTATATTAGATAGTGGCATGTATATTACATAGTGGCATGTATATTAGATAGTGGCATGTATATTAGATAGGGGTGTATTGTATTTAATTGAATTGTATTGTATTTAGTTGTATTGTATTTAATTGTATTGTATTTTATTTGTGTTGTATTGTATTATATGTATGTATTATATGTATTTCATTTTCAGGTGTGTAATTTTTTTAAAATATTTTGTAGTGAGGGGGGGATTGTAATGTATTTTGTTATTTTCTGTAATGTTCCTTTTTTATTTTTTGTGACTTAGGTTTTTTTTTTTGTTCTGTAATGTACATTTTTTATTTTTGGTGATTTTAGTTTTTCTTATTTTATGTAATGTAGATTTCTGTTTTTTGAGGAATTTAGTTACTTGAGGCACACAGTACACTCACATTGTGTGACAAACAGCATTTCAACACTTTCTTTTATTGACCGTCATTTTTTGACGGGCAAGTCGCTAGTAATAAATAATGGCTATATGCAGGTATTGCATACTGATTTAAAAAGTTGTAATGTTACAAAGAAGTAGAGAACATTCAAATATTTGTGAGTATGTCAGTGTGATGCCCAGGAGGGCCCACTGAACTCTTGAAGACTATAGACAGGGCCCTGAGGGGTCATGGACTGTTAATTCTGACCCCAGCGTGTGTGCTTGCTAATATCAAAATGAGCATGAAATGTGGTTTAAGTACTGTGTCAATTTGTCTTTCATTTATGACTCATGTTTAAAGAATTTATGTGTTAGTGACTTTCAGCATTATAAAGTATTGTGTCATCGCCATGGACTGGAAGAAGTTAACCCCCTGGAATGTTCAGTTCTCTCAGGGGGTTATAAAGTGATAAACTGACTTGGGGGGGGGGGTCTGTTCCTGGAGGGAGGAGGGAGACACTAATGGGGGTATATACTTGGTAGTTTTTAAAACTATGGCTTTAAAAAAATATAGTCTCTGTCTGATACACTAATACATTGGTGTGTGCCTGCTCTTGAACCTAAGTAAAAGGGATTAGGGAAAATGCTTTATTATTTTTTAATAAGCTAGTAAGAGCCTATAAATGAAAAAAAAAAAAGGGGGGGGGGTAGGAGAAAGCGCATCACTATCTAGTGCAGATTATTCAAAAGGTAAGCTATTGGATACACAATATGTGCAACTAGAATAATTGGACTCTCATCTTGACTACCCTCAAAAAATATGAGCTATATAAAAGTATTGGTGAGATTTTTCTTGTCAATCTCTGGTGGTATGGTCTTCCACTTTTGTTTTTAGATGTGGACAAAATTAATGAAGTAAATAGTAATGGTGATTCATGGAAATAGATCATACAAAGTCCCTGTAACGGAGCTGGGACCCGCAGTCCAAAATCTCCGCTGGTATACGATAAAATACCCACGAGGCACTACAGTTTCACCATCCCCGACCTCCCATATTGGACGACACACAATTTGGGAGTCAAATGAATACTGACTTTATTTTGTTATTGCAGAACTATATATACATCTCTTTGGCCACAGGCAATACACATGCCCATATTTGGCTACACACAATACACACAAAGAGAACAATAGGGGGGTCACACCTCCCTGGCAACTTTGATACAATCAGACACTGATTCAATTACACCTCTTTGTTCTTATCAGAGAATTAAAACACTTTGGAAAATGCAAGGATCCTTTACAACTTTCTTATCTCTTGAATCTCTGTAATAGGATTATCTATTAGCCTAGGTCTGCAAAAGTCTGGCTAATATTCTGCAGAGCATCAACCAGCATACATATTGTAGGATCATATTTTAACCAAGAATAATCATAAAACAGGGTAAAACAGTGATGGGTTCCGTTACACACCTCCCCCGTGACCATAAGCCGGCATACACGGTCTGATCCCAACGGATCGGCCTGGGGATGTCCGGACAAAAGTATTTGTTGGTCAATTCTCTAGTTTGACAACCCATCAGCATTACTGCAATTCACATTTACTCACATTTCCCATATCCCCAGATAGCTGGGATCTGAGCGCACAAAACCACCGAATAGCGCTCAGATCCTCTTCACACAGTTCAATTGCCATGTAGCTAAAGTCTTTCCCATAGTCTTTCCTTATATGAATGGGCTTCATGGCACAGTTATCTGGGGTATCATGGTTCACACAGGGCAAGTACAGAATGACCCCCCTGTATGTAAAGGGCCAGAATGAGTGACTTACACTCTGGTATGGCCGAACACTGGTTCCAAAGGGCAATATGTACCAGGGCCATAGTCGCAGGGCAGAAGGCTGGCAAACAGTCCTCTCCAAGCCAAAGTGGCGAAGGGCACTTCGTCACACATCTCTCCTTTGGGGGGAAGTCTAACCAGGTACCTGGATATTTTGCTGTGGTGATGGGGCAACACGCTGAGGGGACTTGAGGGGCAGAGGCCAGCGGCACTCTGCCCTGATGCCAGCTCTTCTGCTGGTATCACCTGCAGGACATCCTGCTCTGTACAAGGGACAAAGGGAGGGCAGAGGCCGACTGCACTCTGCCCCGCTGTCAGCTCTTCTGCTGGGGTACTTGGGACATATTTCGGCTCAGTAGCCAGGGAAACGTGGGGGTCAGTGGGGGTTAACATTTCCTCTGTTAACCCTGGGGCCACATTAGAAGTTAGCTGGGGAGGGGAATTTGTACTTACCCCCTCCTCCGGTTGTCCCAGTGACGGTAGTTGGGGATCTGGACAAGCTGTGGGCGCAGAGACCACGGTCCCATCTGCGCCGTCTGGGAGATTGGTGTCTCCCCTGGTTAGGGTAAACTGTTGCTGGGGGGGAAGGATGACACCTTCTGCCCCCTGTGTTTCACACTGCCGCTGGGGGGGAAGGACGACACCTTTGGCCCCCTGGGGTACCCACTGCCGCTGTGGAGGAAGGTCGACATCTTCTGCTCCCTGGGGTACACACTGCCGCTGGGGGGGAAGGACGACACCTTCTGCCCCCTGGGGTACACACTGCCGCTGGGGGGAAAGGACGACACCTTCTTCCCCCTGGGGTTCACACTGCCGCTGGGGAGGAAGGACGGCCCCTTCTGCTCCCTGGGGTACACACTGACGCTGGGGGGGAAGGCCGACACCTTCAGCTCCCTGGGGTACACACTGCCGCTGGGAAGGAAGGACGACACCTTCAGCTCCCTGGGGTACACACTGCCGCTGAGGGGGAAGGACGACACCTTCTGCCCCCTGGGGTTCACACTGCCGCTGGGGGGAAAGGACGACACCTTCTGCCCCCTGGGGTTCACACTGCCGCTGAGGGGGAAGGACGACACCTTCTGCTCCCTGGGGTACACACTGCTGCTGGGGGGAAAGGATGACACCTTCGGCCCCCTGGGGTACACACTGCCGCTGGGGAGGAAGGACGACACCTTCGGCTCCCTGGGGTACCCACTGCCGCTGTGGAGGAAGGTCGACACCTTCTGCTCCCTGAGGTACACACTGCCGCTGGGGGGGAAGGACGACACCTCCTGCCCCCTGGGGTTCACACTGCCGCTGAGGGGGAAGGACGACACCTTCTGCCCCCTGGAGGGCCGGTAGAGAGACCTCGGTCCCATCTCTACCTGCCATCTGGAGGTCATCCCAGGACCAGTCAATGAAGTCTGGTTCTGCTTGTCGAGTAGGTTGGGGCTGCACAAGGCTGAGCAGGTGTTGGTAGTCCTGCTCCAGCTCCCACTCTCTCGTTACCAGGTGGGTCATGTCTTTGCTCACCTCGCCTTCATCATCCCAGACATACATGCCCATCCGGTAGTCGTAGATGTCCCAAAACCTAGACCCCTCCGTGCTGCCAAGATCAATATCGTCCTCCAAGGCATCCCATAATAAACCCGGGCCATCATAATCATCCCCCTCCGGTAAGTCGTGTTCAGCCGTCCAGGGGGTAAGTCGAACGGTATACCACCAGAGGGCCTGGTATGCGTTGTCTAGCCAGATCTCTCGCCATACCAGGGTCTCTAGTCTTGTCACCCACTCATCCAGGGGCTGCTCTCCCAATAGATACATCCGCATCGCCACACGCTTCTGTAGCCGCTGCTCATCACTGGGGAGACTCTCACCTCGCCGCCATTGGGCATCTTGCAGGGCATCATACCAGAGTTCCATTCTGTCTGTTTCCCTGTAGTCTGCGGCCTCCTTCTCATCCTCATCATGGAACGCTGTCCGAAAACTAGCCGGTTCCATCCTGCTGTAGCCAGGGGCGCTGTACGGATACTAGCGTTGCCCTCAATCTGTACTCCACGGAATGGTGTCTCCTGTAGCTGTCCTTCTGACCGTGGGAACAATTCCACCACTTGCCAACAAATGTAACGGAGCTGGGACCCGCAGTCCAAAATCTCCGCTGGTATACGATAAAATACCCACGAGGCACTACAGTTTCACCATCCCCGACCTCCCATATTGGACGACACACAATTTGGGAGTCAAATGAATACTGACTTTATTTTGTTATTGCAGAACTATATATACATCTCTTTGGCCACAGGCAATACACATGCCCATATTTGGCTACACACAATACACACAAAGAGAACAATAGGGGGGTCACACCTCCCTGGCAACTTTGATACAATCAGACACTGATTCAATTACACCTCTTTGTTCTTATCAGAGAATTAAAACACTTTGGAAAATGCAAGGATCCTTTACAACTTTCTTATCTCTTGAATCTCTGTAATAGGATTATCTATTAGCCTAGGTCTGCAAAAGTCTGGCTAATATTCTGCAGAGCATCAACCAGCATACATATTGTAGGATCATATTTTAACCAAGAATAATCATAAAACAGGGTAAAACAGTGATGGGTTCCGTTACAGTCCCATAGATTTAAAGAAGGACTTATTATACACAATACTATTCCACATCAACAATGAAATAAAAAAAGGTAAATAAAAAATCGCTATTACGAATAATGATAAAATTGTGTCAGAAGTAGTACACACAGGCTAGTGTGGTTGTCAAGTACAAAAATCCTACTTTTATTGTGATAATAGGATAAACAAGTTCTCCGCTCTCAGCAGCTTCCTCAGTATCTCATTCCCTAGGAGAAAAACACATATTTGTGTATGTCCATATATGTATAGATATAAATCTAGGTATAGGTATAATTCTTCCCTGGCCCTTGATCTCTTAAATGCTTCAACCAGAAGTATTTTACAAAGTGCTAACCAAATCAAAGTGATGCTCCTTATGCAAACACACTTTTACAAAAAAACTAATAATACAATAGAGTGCAAAATTCCAATAGTGTGTATCTGACGAAATACACATGGTGGATTTAAATTTGAATTTACTGGTCTATATGTGTTGTTGAAGCATTTAATGTTTCTATGTTACTCTCATCAGCTTCCTCAATATCTCATCCCCTAGGAGAAAAACACATATTTTTTATTTTGTATGTGTATGTCCATATATGTATAGATATAAATCAAGGTATACATGGACTATTCGTTACAAGGGATATTCAATCATTATAATACAATATAAAAGCATGAAAAAGTTATAGTAATAATATACATATCAATAACGGTATATTCAATCACATGATTAATCCGTATCACTTATATAATAAAAAAGTTAAAATACATTAAGCAATATCAATACATTCTAAAATACAGATAATAAAGTCTAAAACATAAATGATTTATAAAAATGTATAAAATGCCCCATGACACTGATATTCCCCTGGTAGTGTAATATAAATGGCGATAGTATATATGTCTAGAAAATAACATTCTTTGTATCCCTTACCCATTAAATACAAATACATATTCATATAAATACACCCACAATCCACGAATGTGGATATAGAATAATGATAGTGAAATATGTAGATTGGAAATCATTAGATTATAGGAATATAAAAAATATAATACAGTAAACGTTATAGTAAAACATCAGAGAATAATACTAATGACTCCTCAATATTGCAACATACATATAAGGTATTGAACTTGAATATAACAGAATACAGTGGAACAATAAAAGCACAGGTAAAAAATAGACATGAATAATGAAACAGGAAGCCTGAAACACTTACATAATGGTAAATACTTCTAAAATGGTGAGAAAGGTATGGTGTGCCAAGTAACCCCAAATAAAGAAGAATGTGTGTGTAACAAGTTAGTGATGATAACTCTAACCTATTATGTGAATATACATAATAACATACATTACAGGTAATAAAACTAGTGAGACTTGTGTGTGTTCAAACAGTGAATTGTGCCCAAAACTCTGTCTATTCAATTAATGCTTGGGCCCTCAAAGGAAGTGATGTCATCAGTTGCTAGGGTGATTAGACAGACGAATGTTTATCATCAGTTGCTAGGTAGATTAGACAGACTAACTTAATGTGTATAAATGCTATAACAGGGCAATATACATATCTATCTATTATCTGGCCACTAAAAATGGTGAAAAATAATATGAAAATATGTGTATAATGGGAAAAACTACCATTGGTATGATACTATAGACTCAAAATGACTATATAATTAAAGAAAAGGGATACAATGATCTAGTTGGTTCCTATAATTGTTATACAGAGGATAGTCCTCCAAGGGACAAAAGATTTATAGGATATATGAGTTGAATCATGGGTATGATGACAAAATAGAATGAATGAATCCCATGTAGAAGTCAATTGGGTTGACCAGATTAAAAAAAATATATATATGTTTGAATATGAGCTAGAATTGTTAAGAAAAAAAAAAATATATATTTAAAAAAAAAAAAAAAAAAAAAAAAAAAAAAAAAATATATATATATATATATATATATATATATATATATGTGTGTACATAGATAATAACCAATATCGGTATAGATGTATCTATCGATGGATATTAATATAGGTAGGGAATATATGTATATATATATTTCAAACTATATTTTTATATATATATATATATATATATGTACATGGATGGTAAACAATATCTGTATAAAAATATCTACCAAGGCTAGAGATATACTAATTGTGACTAGCGTATAATATATATATATATATATATATATTAAAAATAATAAAAATAATAATAGTATCTTGAATAAATATTTTTTTTGTAAATACAAAAAGGGCCTATGGGTTCATGTACAATAAAACCCGAAAAGCTGATAAGTGTATGGCCCCCTTACTGAACCTGATGGCTATTTGAAATATATATGCTTGCATAAGGTACAAACTACTGCTGGGTAGGGAATGTTCAGTCTGAAAAGTTGGGTGGTTAAAAAAGCTGCCAAATTGATGTCTTGATAAAGGCCATCTGGTTCCAGTGTTCCAAGTTTGTAGATCCATCTGGTTTTAGCTTGTCTGAGTCTTAGAGTTCTATTTCCACCTCTCTTTTGATTCTTGATCCATTCTACAGCTTGAACTGTCAATCCTTTGGTGTCTTTGCTGTGTCTTATATTCATATGTGCCGAGAACCCATTTTTGAGGTAGTTTTTGTTCGTGTCCGTTGGTTTCACATACAATTTGGAGATTGTTTTATCCTCTCTCTCTTCAAAAATAACATCAAAGAAAGGAATAGACTTGTTGTTGTAGTTCATCGTGAATTGAAGGTTCATGTTATTATCGCTGACATATTTGAGGAAAGAGTTATGGTCCCCTTCCACTTTCTCTTCCCAGATAATAACTTTCTCTTCCCAGATAATCATCAATGAACCTCTTCCAGTAGTATAAACAAGTCTTCCCACAGGCCCATGTACAAGTTAGCTACGCTGGGGACAAATTTGGTTCCCATTGTTGTTCCAGTTTTCTGTAGAAAACATTTACCCTCAAACAAAAAATAATTATGAATAAGGGTGAATAGAATGGCATCCAAAATTAATTCAGATTGAATCGGTTTAACTTTTTCCTCTATGTCCAGCCATCTCTTTGATGCTCCTGCTCCCAAATCAAGGATGAATTTATACAGTGATGTCACATCTAGAGTCATCCATCTATATGTTCTGTTCCACTTGATGGATTTCTTACTTTCCAATACATGGGGAGTATCCCTAATGTATTATCTAAGATTTAGGACTAGAGGTTTTAAAAAATAATCAACGTACTCGGACAGCTTTACAGTGAGTGAGCCAATTCCTGAGACTATCGATCGACCTGTTGGATTTATCAGAGTTTCATGGATCCTTGGGAGATGGTAGATAATTGCACATTTGAGGAATGGAATTTCCAATAATACCAGTTCTTTTTTGTTAAGTATACCATTATTGTTGGCTCCAATAATTAGTGTCTCGTATTCCCTCGGGAAAGTCTTAGTAGGATCATGGTCAAGGAGTTGGTATGTCTCCTTGTCATTGATCAGATTATTAGCTTTTTTTTTTATATATAATCTTCTCTGTTTTGGATGACAATACCACCTCTCTTATCTGCTTGCCGGATGACAATCGTATTATCCTTCTTAAGTGTTTCTAATTCTTTATTTTCTTTATAATTAAGGTTTGGGTTTTTGATATGTTTTTTGGAACAGATATTTTCAAACTCCTTCATCATTAACTTCTTGAACACTGATATAAAGTTACCCTGTGAGGCTACCGGGTAGAATACAGACCTGGGTTTATAGGAGGAATGGATAATACTCCTATCATTTGTCACAGAGATATCCTGTGTTCCCATTTCTTCTATCATAGGTTCTTCCTATAGAATCTAATACTCTGTGTGCACGAATACAATCCTCATCTTTTTCATCTAAGACCTCTGGGCATGATGGATGGGGTTCAGCTACTGATTCCATAGTAGGTCTATTAAAGTGCCTTTCACGGTGAGGCTCCTGACAAACTTATTAAGATCCACAAGTAATTCAAATGCGTCATGTTTTGCATCTGGAGCAAATGAAAGTCCTATCTTAAGTATATTTGCCTCAAATGGGTTTAGTTCTTTGTTTGACAGATTGAAGATTTTGATACTGTTGATTATTGCTTTTTTCTTCTTTTGTAATTGGACACGTCTTCCCCCTCGATTTCCTCTCCTAGTTCTTTGAGGATTTCTCTTCTTTTTATTCCTGATTTGGGTACTCACAGAGAGGGTTGTGGGGGACTGGAGTTGGGGTCAAGTAGCTTCAGTTTCCCATCCTGGGCTAAAAAAGGATATTTGTGCTTTCTATCGTAGTGACGAGGATGTAAGGGTTCTTCACCATCTTTAAAATATTGTTGCCAATCTCTGTTGTATCTGTGCTGGTATTGATATCGTTCTGGCTGATGCAAATCATATCTATAATGAGTTCTTCTTGCGTCACCTGATTGAAATTGTCGCTTAGGGACATATGCACGCACATTTCTCTGTGGATAGTTATTTTTTCTCCAATCATAATTATTAATATTGTTTATTCTTTCTCTTCTTGGATTTCTTGATTTGGGGTGGGACTGTATGCTTGATTCCACTTTGGGAAGGATATTCTGTGACGTCTTGTTTTATATATGATTTAAATCACCATGTGACTGATTGGACCAGTGTCCCTTCTCATAGCCTACAAGGTCTCTGTAATTTTTTTTCTCTTTTTCTCTTGTAGATGTTATATTCCAGTTTGTTGATCCTGGTTTTGGTGTCTTTGTCTATTTTTTTAAAGTTTCTGGAGTCCCTCTATAGTCTCTTTTAGATTCTTGATGCTCTCTAGATTGCTCCTCCTGAACCTAATCCGTATTTCTATCAGTAGGAGTGAGCATTGTTCCAGTGTGTCCTGCTATTCTTTGATCATTTCGGGTCTTGTATATCTATAGTACAGTCCTTAAACAGGTCCTACCCAATAGACCTACAGTTTAAGAAGAATCAAAACCTCAAAAACATACTGGCACCAAGTGACCTATGTTCACATGTTACACACACCAGTGGACTTATTTGCCCGTCAGTGGGTACTTTTCAATGTGGAACAAAAGCTTGTAGCATATGCCCCCATTTAAAGAGAAAAGAAAAAAACAAGATTTACTCCACAATTCATAAGAAAAACTTCAAAATCCGGGACCTTGCTAATTGTAAGACGGAGTTCGTTGTGTATGTATTCATGTGTTCTTGTGGCCTGCAATATGTAGAGAGGAACACGAGATCACTCAAGGCACGCTTCAGGGAACATCTTTACCACGTCAACAAAGGCTACCTCAAAAATGGGTTCTCAGCACATGTGAATATAAGACACAACAAAGACACCAAAGGATTGACAGCCCAAGCTGTAGAACGGATCAATAATCAAAAGAGAGGTGAAAATAGAAATCTAAGACTCAGACAAGCTGAAACCAGATGGATCTACAAACTTGGAACACTGGAACCAGATGGCTTTAACCACATAACTTTTCAGACTGAACACTCCTTACCCAGCAGTAGTTTGTACCTTATGCAACCATATATATTTCAAATAGCAATCAGGTTCGGTAAGGGGGGCATACACTTATTAGCTTTTCAAGTTTTATTGGACATGAACCCATAGGCCCTTTTTGTATTTACAAAAAAAATGTTTTCAAGATACTATTATTATTTTTATTTATATATATATATATATATATATATATATATATATATATATATATATATATATATATTTATATCTACACATTTTTCTTTTTTTTAAATTTAATCTGGTCAACCCAATTGACATCTACCATGGGCTTCATTCATTCTATTTTGTCATCATGCTCATGATTTAACTCATATATCCTACATTTCTTTTGTCCCTTGGAGGACTATTCTCCGTATAATAATAATTATAGGAACCAACTAGATCATTGTATCCCTTTTTTTTAATTGTATAATAATTTGGAGTTTATAGTTTCATACCAATGGTCGTTTTTCCCATTATACACATATTTTCATATTAATTGTCACCATTTTTAGTGGCCAGATAATAGATAGATACGTATATTGCCCTGTTATAGCATTTACACACATTAAGTTAGTCTGTCTAATCTACCTAGCAACTGATGACGCACATTAGTCTGTCTAATCTACCTAGCAACTGATGACATCACTTCCTTTGAGGGCTCAAGCATTAACTGAAAAGGCTGAAAAAAAAAAGTTTTGGGCGCAATTCACTGTTGGAACACACACAAGCCTCACTAGTTTTACTACCTGTAAGGTAAATTATTATCTATATTCAGATAATAGGTTAGCGTTATCGTTACTCACTTTTTACCTACACATTCTTCTATATATGGGGTTATTTGGCACACCATACCTTTCTCAATATTTTAGAAGTATTTACCATTATGTAAGTGTTTCAGCTTTCCTGTTTCATCATTCATGTCTATTTTTTACTTGTGCTTTTATTGTTTCACTGTATTCACTGTGTTCTATTTAAGTTCAATACCTTATATGTATGTTGCAATATTGAGGAGTCATTTGCATTATTCACAGTTTTTTTGCTATAACGTTTACTATATTATATTTTATATATTCCTATAATCTAATTATTTCCAATCTACATATTTCACAATCGTTATTCTATATCGACATTGGTGGATTGTGGGTGTATTATATGAATATGTATTTGTATTTAATGGGTAATGGATACAAAGAATGTTATTTTCTAGACATATATACTATCACCATTTACCGGTATATTACACTACCAGGGGAATATCAGTGTCATGGGGCATTTTATACAGTTTTAGACTTTATTATCTGTATTTTAGAATTTATTGATATTGCTTAACATATTTTAACTTTTTTATGATATAAGGGATACGGATTAATCATGTTATTAAATATACCGTTATTGTTATGTATATTATTACTATAACTTTTTCATGTTTTTATATTGTATTATAACTATTGAATATCCCTTTTAACAAATAGTCCATGTATACCTAGATTTATATCTATACATATATGGACATACACATGCAAAATAAAAAATGTGTGTTTTTCTCCTAGGGGATGGGATATTGAGGAAGCTGATGAGAGTAACATAGAAACATCAAATACTTTAACAACACATATAGACCAATACATTCAAATTTAAATCCACCATGTGTATTTCGTCAGATACACACTGTTGGAATCATGCACTCTATTGTATTATTAGTTTTCTTGTAAAAGTGTGTTTGCATAAGGAGCATCACTGTGATTTGGTTAGCACCTTGTAAAATACTTCTGGTTGAATCATTTAAGAGATCAGATGGGCCAGGGAAGAATGAAAAAAAAAAAAAAAAAAATCATTAATTAAAATAAATCATTAGACACTTTGGCCCCTATTTAATTGTCCAAATCACTATTACTGTATATACTCGAGAATAAGCCGACCCGATTATAAGGCGAGACACCTATTTTACCACAAAATACTGGGAAAACGTAATGACTCGAGTATAAGCCGAGGGTGGGAAATGTGCTGCCCCCTGTGTCCCTCTTGTGCCCTCTGTGTCCCCCTCTTGTGTGCCCTCTGTGTCCCCCTCTTGTGTGCCCTCTGTGCCCCCCTCTCCCTCCCCTGTGTCTCTTCCCCCTCTCCCTCCCCTGTGTCTCTACCACCCTCTCCCTCCCCTGTGTCTCTTCCCCCCTCTCCCCTCCCCTGTGTCTCATCCTCCCTCTCCCTCCCCTGTTTCTCTTCCCCCCTCTCCCTCCCCTGTGTCTCTTCCCCCCTCTCCCTTCCCTGTGTCTCTTCCCTCCTCTCCCTTCCCTGTGTCTCTTTCCCTCCCCCTCCCTAACCTGTGTCTCTTTCCCTCCTCAACCCCCTCCCCCTCCTCAACCCCCCTCATCATCAAACTTCCTTCTCAATCTCCCTCCTTAACCCCCCTCCTCATCCTCACCCCCCCTCCTCAACCTCCTAAACCTCAACCCCCCTTCTCAACCTCAACCCCATCCTCAACCCTCCCATCCTCATCCTTACCCCTCATCCTCAACCCCCCTCCTCATCCTCAACCCCCCTCCTCATCCTCAACCCCCCCTCCTCATCCTCAACCCCCCCTCCTCATCCTCAACCCCCCCTCCTCATCCTCAACCCCCCTCCTCATCCTCAACCCCCCTCCTCATCCTCAACCCCCCTCCTCATCCTTAACCCCCCTTTCTCATCCTCAACCCCCCCGCATCATCCTAAACCCCCTTCATCCTCCCTCCTCAACCCCCCTCATCCTCAACCCCCCTTCTCATCCTTACCCCCCTTCTCATCCTAACCCCCTCTCATCCTCAACCTCCCTCCTCAACCCCCCTCATCCTCAACCTCCCTTGTAAACCCCTCCTCATCCTAAGCCCCTCTCATCCTCAACCTCCCTCCTAAACCCCCCCTCATCCTCAACCTCCCTCATTCTCAACGTCCCTCCTCATCCTTCCTCCTCATCCTTCCTCCTCATCCTTCCTCCTCATCCTTCCTCCTCATCCTTCCTCCTCATCCTTCCTCCTCATCCTTCCTCCTCATCCTTCCTCCTCAACCTCCCTGCGCAACCTTCCTGCGCAACCTCCCTCCTCAACCTCCCTCCTCAACCTCCCTCCTCAACCTCCCTCCTCAACCTCCCTCCTCAATCTCCCTCCTCAACCTCCCTCCTCAACCCCCCTCCTCAAACCCCCTCCTCATCCTCCCTCCTCATCCTCCCTCCTCAACCCCCCTCCTCAAACCCCCTCCTCATCCTCAACCCCCCTCCTCCACCCCCCTTCTCAACCCTCCTCCTCCACCCCCCTCCTTAACCCTTCTCCTAAACCTCAACCCCACCATTCCCATCCTAAACCTCCCTCATCCTCCCTCCTCAACCCTCCTCATCCTCAACCCCCCTTCTCATCCTAACCCCCCCTCATCCTCAACCTCCCTCCTCAACCCCCCTCATCCTCAACCTGCCTCCTAAACCCACTCCTCATCCTAAGCCCCCCTCATCCTCAACCTCCCTCCTAAACCCCCCTCATCCTCAACCTCCCTCCTCAACCTCCCTCATTGTCAACGTCCCTCTTCAACCCCCTCCTCATCCTTCCTCCTCATCCTTCCTCCTCATCCTTCCTCCTCAACCTCCCTGCGCAACCTCCCTGCGCAACCTCCCTCCTCAACCTCCCTCCTCAACCTCGCTCCTCAACCTCGCTCCTCAACCTCCCTCCTCAACCTCCCTCCTCAACCTCCCTCCTCAACCTCCCTCCTCATCCTCCCTCCTCAACCCCCCTCCTCATCCTCCCTCCTCAACTCCCCTCCTCAAACCCCCTCCTCATCCTCAACCCCCCTCCTCAACCCCCCATCCCCAAACACCATCTTCAACCCCCATCCTCATCCTCAACACCCCTCCTCATCCTCAACCTCCCCATCCTCAACCCCCCCTCCTCAACCCCCCCATCCTCATCCTCAACCCCCCCATCCTCAACATGCATGTCACGTCATTAGCATTGGCCGGGTCCCAACGCAGCCGGAAGGAGCGCGGAGGAGCGGAGGAGCAGCCGCTGATGGAAGGTAAGTCAGGGGCAAGGGAGAGGGGGATGTAATTAGAGGGGTAAAGTGAGGAGGGGGCTTTAGGATGAGGAGGGAGGTTTAGGATGAGGAGGGAGGTTTAGGATGAGGAGGGAGGTTTAGGATGAGGAGGGGGGTTTAGGATGAGGACGGGGGTTTAGGATGAGGAGGAGGGTTTAGGATGTGGAGTGGGGGGGTAGCAGGGATGGAGAGATAGGGAAGAGAGACAGGGGGTAAGAGAGACAGGGGGGGAATAGAGACAGGGGGGAAAGAGAGACAAGGGGGTGGTGACTCGAGTATAAGCCGAGGAGGCCCTTTTCAGCCTTAAAAAAAGGGCTGAAAAACTTGGCTTATACTCGAGTATATGCGGTACTTGTGCTAGTAATGTAGACCAATGAATGTTACTGATTTTAATTGGCTATATTTTGCTATTTGCATTACAATTGAGAGCTACAGGCTCAAAAGCACTGCGGTTGTCAAAAACTCCGTCCACTCTCCGCCTTTGATCTTTCAAGTCCGCAGTTGTTACCAGTGCTAAAGACGTCATCAACAATTCAACAAGCCCGCATTTGACCTAAAACCCGTAAATGGCAAATGTATCAAAAAGTCTACGAGTCCTAGATAGGACTAATGTACTTAAAAATACTGGGAAAGCAAATAAAAGCATTAGAATTACTCAATTCATTTAGACTCAAGCTCACAAATCTGCAATAAAAAATGTATTTTGTTTTTATGTTTTATTTCCGTGTTATATCGATCCCGGGAATCAAGGAGTTAATAAATGGAACTCGCATGTACTAGAACAGTTGATTTATTGATTTCTCCATTTCTGGATTGCGAGTCCGATTGCAAATCGGACTTCTAAACACTAATTGATTGTAGTTTAAACTTCATGTTTTACTGACGTCATGATGATGGTCTCATTTACTATTTGCCCTGTCAAATTTGTAACTTACGGACTTGCTTAATTGATCATTGTCATGCCCTGAAATGCTAGGAAAGGGGTTAATGGTTTGCTTGTTGGGGCTGTGAGCCTGTAATTACGGGCTTGAGTCAATTAAATACATCTATATATGACAAGGACCAGAGCATGACCTATAATGAGTGGGAGAGGGTTGCCAGGGACCTTCTGAGACAGTTGCCTGACACTGGAGCTTCAGGCCCGATGGCCCAGCAGGACCCAGCCTCCGTGTCAGGTGAATATGACATACACCAACATGCCACCACATGTGCATCACACACACTACATATCTACATGATGACCAACAAGGACACTGACATTTCAGCTCCATGGAATTAACAAGGAATAGATGGATGCTGTCATTCCTGGGCACAACAACAGTAATCAAGCAATAAAGAGTCCATTCATTGGTGTGCTCACAGCAGCCTATACAGTTACAGAACGCAGCTGAAATCAAGATAGTGTTAGGAGATAAGAACGATCAAGACCATGAACCAAAGAAAAGATCATATCTAGCATATGATAGCTAATCTGAGCTGTGATTAGGAGAATCATCTAGGTTTAAGCCTAGATGGCAGAGAGTTAGGAATGAACACATATCAATGTATTATTCATCAAACTAATGATATATACCTTTCTGTTCTATCTTTCAGCATCCAGTAGGAGGTCTGGGATCAGTGGCGAGCCAGCAGGAACCGGTGCAGGGGGAGGAGGAAGGAAGAGGATTTGAGGGCCCAGGCTCGAAGGGGGAGGTAATATGGGTGGTGTGGTCACCATCCAGACCTACGGCAACCACGCCGGGATTCAACCCCACTGTCCCTCTCGTCCAAAGACTGAAAATCTCGCCAGGGCTCTCCAACGGGACATATGTTGACCACACCAGCCAGCCACCGCCCCCCCCCCCCCCCCCCCCACAGCAGTGCACTGGCCTGGCCCACCACCGGGCCTATTCACATCACCGCAAGTCTGGCCCCAGGGTCCAGCTGAGCCCCAAACTCTCCCCACTCCATCACTGACACCTCCTCACCTGGCCATGCCCCACAGGCCCCCATCCCCCACATTAGGCCAGGCTGCACAGGCGGAGATGCTGGCCCTCATGCAGCAGTAGGTGGACTTACTTTGGGGGATCCAGGCCAGAATCTCCGCCAGTCATGCAGAGCTCATGCGCAGCCTGGCAAGGCACAATAGGGAGGAGAGGAGGCATCATCTAATGACAGAGTCCGATCTGGCTAGGCTGCTCAGGATTGGACTGGTCCCCATCCCCGCCTCCTCTACCCTAGAGGCATTCCCAGAACACCTGCCACACGGTCCCTCCTGTCCTCCCACCATGCCACTACCACTGCCTGCAGTCCCTATTATTTTTCAAGCCTTAGTTTGTATGTATCGTTTTCTTTTTCTCTTTTTTGTTTTAGGTACAATTCAGGCCCATGAAGGCATCTTCTGCATCTGTAAGCATTGTGGAGGAAATGTATTAGGTGTAAGGTTTTCACAGGGCCTCTCAGGTATTCCTTCAATGACAGCCCCTCATTAACATGTAGCTCCCACAATATTAAAGCTATCGTATAGCCAGATATGCTTGTTTGTTAGCTTAAATGTAGACTAATACCACTATGGCGGTGAACTTGCATAGTCTCACAATGGCATGTTAATGACAGCCAGCATTAATATATGCACTAGTGAAGCATGAGGGAGAAGAGAGAGAGAGGCAGCATGGAGCAACTTGGACGCCAGGAGCTGGGGTGTTTTTATTCTTCACTTCAATCAATGTAGTATTGACGGCAGGCTCTTATGTATTTATTATTCCATAGAACTTGTCACTACACTATGTTAGTCTACTCAGCATATATACTGCTTGCTGTGTTTGTGTGTAAATATATGAATATTAATATGTTGTATCTAAATATATTGGTATGTATGTGTGCAATTGTATGTATATTTACTGTGTTTACTGTGTTTGTGTGAACATAATTGTTTGTAAATATGTGTATATACAGCTTGCTTTGTGTGTAAATATATTGCATGCTCTGTGTGTATGTAAATATATGTAAATACTCATGACTTGTATTTATTTCTGAAAATGCTTTATACGTGTTTTTTGCATGTTGTTTGTCTGTATATATAACTTCCTGTGTACATATATGCATATAATGTTTGTGTGTGTGTGTAAATACATATATACGATTTCTGTTTTTTTATGCATATAAATATATTTAAATATATGTATATTCATGGGTGGACAAAATAGTTAACACTTATGCCAGGAACACATTATGCAAACCTGACAGACAGTTTGTATGACACTTTTCTGGTTCTCATATATACTGCATATATAGTCTCATAGATCTAGTCTGTTTGGCTCCTATACTGTAGAAGAAAATATATATTATATACTTTGTGTTATATGATTTTATCTGGCTGTGCGTTTATTTGTGTAAATGATGATGAGTTATTTTGAAAACTTAATTTTAACCCCACTATTACATTTCTAGAATAACAGGCAAATATACATAAATATACGGTCGGATCACTGAGACCAGCACCTCCCTATGACTGTACTCGTGACATGGCTGCAGCAGTTTGGTCTGTGATTGGAGGTAAGCTTGATTTAATAGAACATTATTACACTACATTTAGTTGATGGTGTAGAGATACGTTTGATTTTAATGTCTATTTTTGGATAGGGGGGAGAGAGTGATAGAGGGGAGAGCGGAGAGGGAGGGGGTGGATAGGGAGAGGGATAGACAGAGAGGGATGGAGAGATGGATAGATAGATAGATAGAGACAGAAAAAGGGATAGAGGGAAAGATGGATAGCTAGAGGGAGGGAGAGAGAGAGAGGGATAGATAGAAGGAGAAAGATAGATAGATAGATAGATAGATAGATAGATAGATAGATACTTTCTATATCTGAAATCCAGTTCAGTTATGTACATTAATTCCAATATGCCTGGGATATGCTTTTTCTATGAAACTGAGCTATCTACCTTCTTGTAGAATAGAAAGCTCCTCTTAGAATTACACATTTTAATATTATCTTGCTATGTTTCTAGTCTATAGGAGGACACGTTGTGAGCAAAGGGGCAGTAAGTGGTCTAAACCCATTTTTTTCTGCAAGGAACACAGAGCTCAGCTTAAAATTTAAATGTACCAATGGCCTGACCTAATCAGTATATATGATGCAAACATGCTGTATACAACCCTGCAAAGTTATGAAACCAACAAATGAGATTAATGCTTTGAATGAAGAGTAAAGACACAATCTATTTACTAGTAAAAGAGGGAGAGGTGTAAAAAGGGAAAGGGATAGAGGGAGAGAGGTATAGATAGAGGGACAGATAGGGAGAGAGTGATAGATAGAGGGATGGATAGAGGGAGAAAGGGATAGATATAGAGATAGAAGGAGAGGGGTAGATAGAGAGGGAAAGGGAGAGAGGTAGGGATAGAGAAAGAGAGGGTGGGATAGATGGGGGTATAGAGAGGGGGGCATACATCTGGATCTAATAAGTATTCATATGCATTTTATTTAATTATTTCATGTCATCAACAAAATGGAGGAACTTCCCAGCAAAAGAAAAGGGGGCAGAACCAGCACCACTTCACCCTTGTCAAGAAAATGCAGGCACTTATCAGCATAAGAATAGTGACAAGAACCAGCACCACCTCACGCTCATCAAGATAATAAGTAAGTAAAGTGACAGAAAAAACATAAGTGGGTGGAGTCTGTGTAAGTGGGTAGGGCCTATAGAGTTAACATATTGTGAAGGGGAGGAGTTTATACTGTTGGTTAGAGTAAATGTAAGGGGAGGGGCCAGATGTCTTCCGCCCTACCAACTTGGAAAGTCACCAGCCGCCACCGCTCCTCCGCCTTTTTTTAGTTGACTACTTTTTTCAGATTTTTTTTTTTGTCACCACACTGTATTTGTGAAACTGGATTGGATTACACAGTCCAGAGGTTAAATCATCTATTTCATTCAGCAGATATAGACAAGTTGTAAGTGCTATGCACAATAATCGTTTCTTCAGTTAAATTAAGTGATTTATTTATTTTTATTTTTTTTTATTTAAAAAAATCAAACAAAAATACAAGACAAACAATTACAGAATTACATACAATTATAGATTTACAACATACACATTCTGAAAAGCTACTCCAAATTCCATTGTTAAAGATATTCTCTCCCAATTAATACATTATTTTAAGACCATGTAAGTACAAGTCTATCTCTTTTATCAAGTGATCAGAGAGATAGAAGAAAAAAATACACAGTCTCTTCCACAATTACCGCTTGTCAGACATAATAGTACATATTAAACACAAAAAAAAAACAGTTAACCTGATGGAACGTGAAAGCGAGAGCATTGGCGTCGTTGATTAATGTTTATTTAAGCCCTATGACTGAATCAGAACCAAATTAATTATTAATTTCCTCTACTTCTTTATTAATTTATCCTCCCATAGTTTCCATTTTTAAAGGCCATACAATAATTTCATTATTAGCTAGATCCTTTTCAAAGTCATAATTATTCTGTACTTATTTCATTCCAACTTGGAGTTTAATTAGATTTCCAGTTTCTAGCAAGAAGAACCTTAACTGTATTTACTATTACAATTATACTGGCATAAACCTTAGCAGGGAAATTTTCTACAATTATATGAGATACACTATCCTTACTCCAGTTTAATTCAAATTCCTTTTTTAGTTGTTCTTTCTGTTCTTTAGAAATATTCATTCAAAGTATATCTGTTTTAGATCTATTCAATTTATAATACAACATTAAACTATAATCATCAATTACTTGTTGTAATGCCATTAAGGAATTTTTCAGATTGATTACCGTTAAAATGATATCATCTGCATAAACAATTATTTTGAATTAACTTTGTCCGCATTCAATGCCTTTGATTTTGTCTGTAGATCTAACCAATTCTGCTAATGGCTCAATCAGTAGGGCGAATATTATCGGGGACAGTGGACATTCTTGTCTAGTTCCGTTGGAGACAGGGAATTTATCGGTTATAACACCTAATCCCTCGACAAAGGCAGATGGGAGATCATAAAGAGCCCTAATACTTTTTGTTGTGAACTCTCCAAATCCAGATTTCAATAGAGTAAATTCCATGAAATCTTACCCGACTCTGTTGAAGGCTTTCTCGGCGTCCAAGGAAACAACTACTATAGGGAGTTTGTTATCTTTAGCCCATGCCATCATAGAGATCAACTTCCTTGTGTTATCAGTACTCTGTTTTTGCGGGATAAATCCTACTTGATCTTTCTTAATTTATCTATAATCAAATTCATTCTAATAGATAACATTTTAGTGTATGTTTAATGTTTGAATTGAATAAGGAAATCGGGCAATCATGTTTACAGTCCTTAGGATCTTTATCTATTTTGGGAATATTAATAATTGAAACATTCAACATCTCTTTTGGGGATCACCCTTCTTGTTTGATTTCTTCAAATGCGTTTTTAAGATGTTTGATTATTTTAGATTGAAAGACCTTATAGTATTGGTTGACAAAACCATCAGGACCAGGAGCTGTAAATAATTTTAGATTGAGAATGTCTTCTTTAATCTCTTCTTCTGTTGTCTCCAGATTAATTGTTTTTGCTTCATCTATAGTTAATTTAGGTAAATTTAGTCTCTCCAAAAATGAGTTAATTTCTAATCTAGATGGTTTTATCACTTTAACGCTATTTTCCAAATTCTATAACTCTTGATAATAGTTAGTAAATACTTTCCCTATTTCTTTATGTTTAAGACATAAGTTGCTATTTTCATCTCTTACCCCATCTATTTTATTTCTAGATATTTTTGTACTTAATTTTTTAGCCAACATTTTACTCACTTTGTTACTTACTTTGTTATTCTGATGATACAGTTTTTTCTTTATGTTCCAGAGCGATTTATCAGCTTTCTCCTGTAGAATCTTATTTATACCTAGTTGTAAAGTATGAAGTCTTTCTAATTTTTCTTTAGTAGGGAGTCATTTATTCTCTTTATACACTACGTCCAATTCTATATAAAGATCTCTCAATGTTTTGCATCTGGTCTTATTCTGCTGAGCTTGTCATTTTATGAATATTCCCCTGATATAGACTTTGTTGGAATTCCATAAAAGAGTTTTTGATACAACCGAGTTTTAATTAAGATCAAAGAATTTTGTCAATTCATCTTCTATTGATTTGTTTCCCCCCTGTTTGCCTTTAAAGATATTTTTTTTAATTAATTTTCCATAACCTTTTAAGCAGTCTAGGAGGAGTATTTGTTTTAAAAGTAATTTTCACCATTCCATGGTCTGTCCATGTAATAGGAGCTATTTTGACTGCCATGATATTGTGTAATGAGTCTACAAAAAAGTAGTCAAGACTTGAATAGGATTTAAATCTGTGTGAGTAAAAGGTGTAATCCTTTTCAAAAAGGTTCAGAATAGTTATCTTATATAAAAGGATTTAGAGTTCCTTATATTTTGATGATCTTGCTTACCTGACATACTTACTCCCCTGTCCAAATACAAGCTCATATTAAAGTCTCCACAGACTGCTAAGGCACCTTTTTTATAATTTAAACACTGTTTCAGAGTGGCATTTAAAAATCTATTCTGATTCTTATTTGGAGCGTATAAGTTCAGGATTGTACTATAATACCTGACCAGATGACAAATCTACCTTCTGAGTCCGTATAAACAAAATCTGTTTTTACATTTAATTTCTTATTGAAAAGTATTGAAGTCCCTCCCCCTTGTTTTCTTTGTTAAGGTTGAATTCTAAGCAATCGTATATGTATTGTCAATATAATTAGGAATTTCCCCGTTTGCCAGTGTGTCTCCTGAAGCCAGAGTATATCTGCCTTCTCATTATAGAATGATTAAAAGGCTATTCTTCTTTTGGATGGATGATTCAGGCTCTGAACATTCTGGGAAAAATGTTTCAAAGTCATAAAATCTATATAGGATCAATATTCCCTTGTTTATCTTATGCCCAATGCCAATATTTAACTCTCAAGATCCACCACGAACAATAACAAACAAACATAACACATACTTTACACTTTCTATTTATGTATTTAACAAGGATTTTCCTCCGCTCCCTCCAAGACCCCATCCAAATCCCAAATAATTTGGGGAGGATGAAAGCTAGGAAGAAGCAAAGCATCTTACTATTTGGCGACCAGATCATGCTTGTGAAAGCTAGCTGTACAACAATTTAGTTATATTTATTGATTAAAAGGTAGATCTAGAATTTGAAGATTCTGCACCACTTATTCTAACCACATCAATTATTATTCATAAAACAAAAGAGTGAACTCTTTCTAGGAGTAATAGTAATAATTAAAATACCTCCAATATATCCAAATAATTCCTGTATTGTGAAATATATCTTGAAACTCTATTTAAATTTAGATTTCAGTGACTCTAATTAAACTATTTATCTCAAAATTAGTGATATCGAATTTTTAAATCTTTACTCCTAGTGTATTCTTATGACTTTGAATATTTAGTCCAATTAAGTCATACGTTAAGTCATTAAGTTAAGTGTGCTAGATATAATACATTCATATAAATTAACAAACTATCCATATCTGCACATATAATTTACTAATTGAATCTATTTTTATTAAATTAATCCTGAATGCTTTCTTTCTATGTGAAACTACTCCATAAATCATACAACTAACTAATTAGCACACAAGTTTACTTGCTAATAATTTGTGCTCTCAAAATCCACCATATTTAGGTCCAGGATGTCCCACTCTCCTCAAACTTAAACAAAATTAATGTGGAACAGGCATTCATCTGTATCTTAATCTTAAATTAATCGTAGGCAATAACTGCCATAATATGTTTTCAGCTTCTTTGGCTGACCTTGCTATATATTTATAATTGGAGAATACAATAATTAGTTTAGTGGGGAAACCCCATCTGTACTTGACACTATTATGTCCCAAGATTTGGTTATTTCGAAGAACTCTCTCCTTTGGCATAAGTTTCTGCCGTTAAACCTTGAAATATCTTAATCCTCTTGTATGGGGTGTCAAAGTATCTTCTTTTCAAATGCCACTTTCCAAATTAACAGCCCTATTAAATTGCAATTCGGCCAATTGAATAGGGCTCTATTTAAGCACATAGCATATTTTTTTACAGAAGTTTTTAGTTAGTGAACTTCTATCCAAAAGCAAAGCCTTCACTAACTAAAAACTTCTGTAAAAAAATATGATATGTGCTTAAATAGAGCCCTATTCAATTTGCTGAATTGCAATTTAATAAGGCTGTAAATCTTTTTCTGAAAGAGAGGCTAACCTAATAATTACATCCCTCAGTGGGTTTCCTGTCACATATTTTGACAGGGGTACTCAATGCAATATATCAAAAGTAATAGTATTTTATTTATTTATTGCTGCCTAGCAGACTTGCTATCAAATGTTCCATTGTGTGTAACACTTTCAGGTATACCCCTGATTCTCTGGCTTTTACATCTTGTTTGATTCTCCAAATAATTAGATTTAGATTTCAAATAGTATATCTCTTTTTTCATTTCTTTGCAATCTTTTATCAAATCTTGTTGGGCTATTACAGTTTGTTCTTGCTTTTTCTCTATTTCAATAGTTTGTTCAGTTAATAAAATAATAGCACTTGTGTTATTTACAACCTCTTTTGATAACTTTTGATAGATTTAATAGCCATCTGAAATTCAGTAAGCAAAGATCTCATTGTAGTAATTGGCAGCCTTATAGGTGTGAGACTTTCATCTGATTGCGTAATATCCTGAGAAGCAGTTTTACCATCTTTTAAATCTAAATTTAAATATGAATCTATTGTTTTGATATCTTTCCCAAAACTTTTCTCCATAGGGGAGAAAAAATTACTGGGCACTTCACTATTAGTTTTTTTTTTTTTTTGTCTTTAGCTTTTAGCTGTTGTCTTATCTCTTGTTTTAGTTGAAGCCATGTTGATGCATTAAATCTACTTTACCAATCAACCTTCATTAAGCAATTTTAACCAATCTTAAGTAGCGAATTGAAAGGTACAGAACTTTTAACTCATCCAGGTCTTAAGTAATATCCACTAGGTAATTTACTAAAAAAGATATTCCAACCTCTATATCTATACCAAAGATTAAATGGATGACCAAACAGTTACTTATATATTCCTGTACAAATTTAAGCAATTAACACTTTCCCCATCCACTTTACAAAGTTTCCACTAGATTGTTGCCTTCTAGATTAAAGATATAAAATAATAAGCGTCTTTGAACCTGAGTGCAATAAATACTGATTCGAAAAATAAGAAACTCTTTATATCTTCGCTCTAGAGGCTTTGATGAAATCACCAGTTTTTCCTGTTCTATAATTTTAAAAATTAGAAACAGCGATTTAAGCTTATTGACCCATTTTCATTAGCCAAAACTGTCATATATGATTAGCTTGTTATCTGGGAGCTGAAGAGTCCCGATGGCATATAGCCAACCTCCAAGGATAGAAATGAAAAACAAAAACACTACAGTCCAGGTCTAGTTCCAGAACGCCATCTAGGAGTTAGCCCATCAACGAGATTCTCCTGCCCTTCTGGGGATTAGAGGTAGTATAGTTCTATGCTCAATGAGCTTAGATTTTCAATCCCTCAGTGTTATCATTCTTCAGCTTGTATAAGAGTTAATGTTAATTGATGTTCTCCTTTGCCTTCTAGAGGTCAAAAATTTAAATACAGCACTTTTTCTCAATGAGCTTCCATCCTTAGAAACTTAAATGTTATATTCCTTCAGGCTTTGCCTATTATTATTTAATTTTACTTAGTTAATTTTCTCAATGTGTCCTCATTAACACCATTTATCCCATGATCAGCAGTGGATTAAACTTTGTTTAGTCTGGGATTTATTTTAAATGATTCCCAAAGGTAATTCCTCTCAATATAGAAGTAGCAAATCCCAGTATTATTGTTCCCAGTAATCTACCAGGTCGCGGGTTCCCTGGTGGCACTGTTGTTAGGATGCAGGTGCTCTCCCCATAGCATCCTGGGTTCAAATTCAGCCAGGGAACCAAGATGTCACACTGGCAAGCACTTAGATGGGAGACCACCTGGGAATACCAGAAGCTGTATGCTATGGCCCACTGGAGAAGAAACTGACAACCCACTCCAGTATCTCTGCCATGAAAACCAAAGTGTATCAGCATGGTGTAATGTCCATGAGGTCACAGAGAGTTGGACACAACATAATTTACAATCTACCAGGTAGAGTCTTTTATATTATATACGGATATTTTACTCCACTAGGTTTCTCCCCACCAGGCTCTTTCATCAAACGCCTGCTTTACTGGAGATTGCCACAGCTATCTCCAACCTCCCCTGCAACAATAGCGTTCTCCAGGTAGGTGATGTCAGTCAGCTATCCACGCTAGCTCTCAAAGCGATCTGGCGCCATTAGCCCGGTAGCTGTTCATTTCCTGGGTGTGGTTTCCCTCCCCAAGTTTCCCAGGAGTGATTTCTGATGATCCTTTTTTCCATTAGATTCCGGTTGTAGGGACCACATGTGACCCTGGTAGTTGCTATGCATCATGATTATTCTAGACTATGACATTACCCCCCTGTAGGTGTCCCCTTTTTCCCCCAAGCCTCTTGCTCTCTCGGGATCTGACCACACCACACCCATTAATGCACCATTTCTGATTGTGCTCTGTGTATGAAATAAAGCTTTGTTATACCGTTCTAACCGTGTCAGTGAGTTTTCAATAGTTCGGGTTATTGGACATCCACATACATCACATTAGTGTCACATTCCTAAATCTGTAAACTAATGAGCCTTAGTTACCATGCAATAGAACAATACATATACAAATAATAATAGTCATAATAGCATTAGATATCATATAATACTATATATCATATATAATAATAATAATAAAGAGTTAATGCACATGCTAAGTCAAATTAGTGATACTGTGGAGTATGAACATTCCCCTGAGGGCCTAAAAGGAATATGACAGGTGATACTGGAGTGGGTTGCCAGTTGCTTCTCTAGCGGACTGTGATTTATCTGACCTCTCTGCTATGACCTGCCCACCTAGAGTGACCCTACATGGTATAGCTCACAGCTTCATTGCAGTACACAAGCCCCTTCACCACCACCACCACCACTTAGCAATGTTGAACGGGACCAGGGGAACATACACCACACTAATCTACTCTAACCCATCAGGAGGGGCCGCAAAAACACATGGAGGCTTTGCAGAGGCACATGGAGCGACAGCCAACTCACCACCATCAGGGATAATCAGCTATGCCCATCCTGGTAAGTCCGACACCATTGCTGGTGGCCATGTGCCAAGATGTATAGCCATTACCATTTTGTGACCTCCCATTATGTTTTGCTATTCATTAAATTACATTAGTGTGGATTGCTAAGTGGTGGTGGTGGTAAAGAGGCTTGTGTACCTGAATGATGCTGTGAGCTATACCATGTAGGGCCACTGTAGGTGTGCAGGTGACAGCAGAGAGGTCAGACAAATCACAGTCCACTAGAGAATAACTGGCAACCCACTCCAGTATCTTTGGCATGTAAACCTTGTGGAACTGCACAGCTAAATGGGCTGCAGTCCATAGGGTCACAGAGCGGACTCAACAACAAATATTAAAATGTTCCCCGGGTATATGATATATGTGATGAGGCTGTAAAATATGGCCACTATTTCTGTTCTCAAATGTAGATGTAATGAGCGAGATGTATATATCCAATTATGTATATTTCAGGGTCCACATTAGAGCCTCTGTGAGTGAGAAAGGGTTAATATGGCATGAGTTTCATGTTTTTGTGTTACTATTTAATCAGGTTGTGTCTCTTTAATTGCTTTCTGCATGTGGCAGCATGGCTTTTCATATTGGCATATGCATGACCATAGCAACATATGATGAAAAAAATATTTTAGTAATTATAATGCTTTCCATGCTTTCCCTATATTTTAACGTGCACTGGTGTGTTTATATTGTCTTTTACAGTGTTGAGATTGTCTGTAAACCCATTGCAGGTCCTATTTGGAGGCCGTAATGTTTTTGACTCTTTTTGTCGTTTGCTGGTTGCGAGCTTGACGCCATGGTGTCTTTGGAAATTTGTTGCAATTTAACAGCAAAATTGAAACATAGCAGTTACAGGCCCAATGCGCAATGAGCGGCAAAGCCGAAGGCACTCATCGAGAGGCCTGCAAGGCCTTGGGATGGTGTGAGGAAAGGAGACACAGGGAATGGAGAGGGGGGAGGAGACACAGGGGAGGGAGATGGGGGGAAGAAACAGGGGAGGGAGATGGGGGCGAGTGAGACAAAATTTATATAGCCCTATAATGCCGTCATTTTTGATGGGCAAGTCGCTAGTTCACCTATAATCTTCATCACCCTCCGAATCTACATAACTCCATTGTTTTCTTATTACTAAAACTCTGGTTTCAAACTTGCTTTATTGGCAGTCCAAGTAGGAACCAAAACATATTTTAGCTTATTAAAGATCATGGGAATATCTTCACTATCTAATACACTGAAAGGCGCCGTGGCCGGATTTATAACTACGTGGATAAAACATCTGCCTAGGGGTCCCTCCCTGTGAACTGTGTCTCATTTACATAACAATACATTTACATTTCAGTTTGTTAATGTTTCACACATAGCTTGGGTTTTCTCTAGCTATGTGTCATGAATAGGTTCTTTTGTGGGAGAAGAGGTCTGTATATATAAGTACCAAGTGATATATATACAGTATATATATATATATATATATATATATATATATATAGTACATTTGTGTTCATATTTGAGTGTCTAAAACAAGTTAAAAAATGTGTTTCCTGCTCAGAAATAGAAAAATAGAGCTTTATGGTCACAACCATAAGCGCTGTGGGCCTCATTTAATTGCTATTTTTTAAATCCAGGCCCTAAAGTGGAGAGAGCAAGTTACTTTGCTATTCAATTGCCTCCTACTTGCAGGATGCGATTGGGCTACTTGCTGCAGGCTACTTTCCATTGCGACCCGTCAAATCGCAGCTTACTTCCCACAAAGCCTTTGATCTTTCATGGCTGCAAGAGTTGTGGCTGCAAAAATCACAAATTGCTATTCAATTGCTCTGATTACCCCTTCTGCCAAGCCCGTAAATGGCATAAAACCAACTCCATCCTACTTGTACCAAGGAGGTGTTGCAAGGGCTTACGTATCGTCCCCACTGCTCCCAAATTCAACCCCCATGATGGGGGGGGGGGTGATCTGGACCCCCGGAAGGTCCCCACATTAACCCAATGCTGCGGGAGTCCCGAACGGGAACCCTGCAACATTTAAAAATTCCTTAAAGAGGACTCGGAACACACGTGGTTAACCCCATGCTGCAGGGGTACAGTAAGTACCCCTGTGGCAACCAACATTAACCACCATGCTGCAAGGTCCCCATCGGGACCCCCAGAGGGTCCCCACATTAACCCTTGCAATGGGGTTCCCCTATAACTAATTAACCCCCCTCTAACTAATTAACCCTATTTAACCTTCACCATACCTAAGTAACCTTATCACTAACAACTTAACCCAATCTAGACCTATTTAACCCCATCTAGACCTATGTAACCCTATCTAGTCCTATTTAACCCTATCTAGTCCTATTTAACCCTAACTAGGCCTATGTAACCTTAACTGGGCCTATTTTACCTCAAATGTACCCAGTAACCCACTATCCTATAAACCCCTCCTACCCTACCCTATTAACCCCTACACTACCTACCCAACTCCTACCCTACATTATTAACACCTACACTACCTACATAACCCCCTAATAAAATCCCTAACACCCCCCTAATTACATATAAAGAACCCACCTAATTACAAAAAATAACAAAACCCATCTAATCACAGAAAAAAAACTAGATCACTACATAAAATAAAAAAAGGAACATTACGGAAAATAAAAAACTACAACCTAAAATAAATACATCACTATCACAATAAAAATAAAAACCAACACCCAGCAATAAATAAATAGTAAATTATACCACTTACGTTGCCCAAATACCCTTCCAGCAATGATGGTCTTCTGTGCTTCATCCCATGACAATGGCCCAATCCAAAAATGCCTTCTGATTGGCTGAAATCGCTGTCAATTATATTTGAGTCAATCAGAAGGCACCAAGGTCTGAGGCATTCAAAATGGGATACACACTTATATATCATTCTGATTGGCTGATGTAGGGGTTATGTAGGTAGTGTAGAGTTTCGTAGGGTAGGTAGTGTAGGGTTAATAGGGTAGGGTAGGAGGGGGGATTACTGGGTACATTTGGGGTTAAATCGGCCCAGTTAGGGTTAAATAGGACTAGAGAGGGTTACATAGGTCTAGAGAGGGTTACATAGGTCTAGATGTGGTTAAATAGGTCTGGTCTAGATGTGGTTAAATAGGTCTAGATATGGTTACATAGGTCTAGATATGGTTACATAGGACTAGATATGGTTACATAGGACTAGATATGGTTACATAGGACTAGATAGGGTTACATAGGTCTAGATATGGTTACATAGGACTAGATATGGTTACATAGGACTAGATAGGGTTACATAGGTCTAGATAGGTTTAAATAGGTCTAGATAGGTTTAAATAGGTCTAGATAGGGTTAAATAGGTCTAGATAGGGTTAAATAGGTGTAGATAGGGTTAAATAGGTCTAGATGGGGTTAAATAGGTCTAGATAGGGTTAAATAGGTCTAGATGGGGTTAAATAGGTCTAGATGGAGTTAAATAGGTCTAGATTGAGTTAAATAGGATCAGATAGGGTTACGTGTCTAAATGGGGTGAACTAGGTCTAGTTGGGGTTAAGTGGTTAGTGATAGGGTTAATTAGGTATGTGAAGGTTAAATAGGGTTAATTAGTTAAAGGGGGGTAGACCTATGTAACCCCATCTAGACCTTTTTAACCCCTTCTAGACCTATGTAACCCTATCTAGTCCTATGTAACCCCATCTAGACCTATGTAACCATATCTAGTCATATTTAGCCCCATTTAGACCTACTGAACCATATCTAGTCCTATTGTATCCCATTCTGGAGGACCCTCATGGCACTTATAGTGGTATTATAGGCTTTTATGTTCAGGCCGTAGATGCTACTTCCGACGGCAGGGTTTGCGTTATCGGGAAGGGGGACTAACTTGCGACCACGGCCAATAGAATAGGCACGTAAAAGTAGAGCTACACGAGCATGCAGCTAAAAAGTAGCAAATCGTGAATTTAGTTGCACGTAACAGCCCCGAATTGAATAAGGGCCTTTGTTTGGAGAGGGGTCAACAAGGTCTATAGTGAAAATAATACCATCCCCACTGTGAAGCATAGTAATGGCTCACTGATGTTTTGGGGGTTTGTGAGCTCTAAAGGCACGAAGAATCTTGTGAAAGTTGATGGCAAGATGAATGCAGCATGTTATCAGAAAATACTGGCAGACAATTTGCATTCTTTTGCACGAAGGCTGGGACGCTGTTGGACTTTCCAGCATGACAATGACCCTAAGCACAAGGCCAAGTTGACACTCCAGTGGTTACAGCAGAAGAAAATGAAGGTTATGGAGTGGCCATCACAGTCTCCTGACCTTAATATCATCAAGCCATTCTGGTGAGATCTCAAACGTGTGGTTCATCCAAGACGACCAAAGATTTGGCATGACCTGGAGGCATTTTGCTAAGACGAATGGGCAACTACACCACCTGCTAGAATTAGGGGCCTCATAGACAACTTTTACAAAAGACTGCATGCCGTTATTGATGCTAAAAGGGGCAATGCACAGTATTAAGAAGGGTATGCAAACTTTTAAACATGGTATTTTCCTTTTTTTCTTTGTTGCCATGTTTTGTTTTATGATTGTGTCATTCTGTTATAACCTGCAGTTGAATATGAATCCATAAGAAATAAAAAAATGCGCTTTGCCTGCTCACTCACATTTTCTTTAAAAATGGTACATATATTACCAATTCTAAGAGGGTTTGCAAACTTTTGAGCACAACTGTAAATCACAGATAAACACACATCAGATCACATACACACTCACATACACACAACCAATAGGTCATTAATTTTATGTGTGGGTCCTTTATGCGCCCAAGCTGAGAGGCCCCCTTTGTATATGTAGTGTGCACTACTGTTTTTTGCTTTGATGTATGTAAGCATTCACTCGCACACATCACACAAATACACACAGCACGTCACACCGCACACATCACATACACATTACAAACATCACACATATATACATCACACACATACATCACAGACAAACACACATCAGATACTCACACACATACACACACCACATATATATACACACAAATACATATACACACACCACATACACACACACACACACACACAAACAAACACACACCTCATACATACGTACACACATAAACATACACACATAAACATACATACACGCACATCCATCGCACACATCACATACATATACTTACACACACACACATACCACATACATATACACATACATATACACACACACCACATACATATATACACACACACCACATACACACACTACGTACATACACTACGTACATACACTACGTACATACACACATCATACATACACACACAAATATAAACATACACACATACAACATACATACACACAAACTTCATACATGCATACACACACATCACATACATACACACACGTTCATCGCACACATCACAAATATATACTTACACACACATACAAACACACACACACACACACACACACACTACACACACACACACACACTACATACATACACACACCACATACATATACACACCACATACATATATACACACACACCACATACATACATACATATATACATACACACACACTACATACAAATACACAAACACACATACATATACACACCAACCACATATATACACACACCACATACACATCACACACACGCATACATCACACACACCATTTAGACTTATTTTGTTTTCTAGAGGGCAGCTAGGCAGAATATAAAGCCTATATATATATCACTACCTGTTCATGGACTCCCAGGACCAGGCTCCTGAGGCTCCTTCTCCTCATGGGCAGAAGTAGCATGCTGGAGGAAATGGTGAGGGCTGGGGAGGAGCCATCAGGGCTGGGGGAGGAGTCAACTTCCGGCACCTTGCTGATGCAGTCTTGTGCACTCTGTGTAAAATGTCCCCTACTCAGTGCCTGTGCCTTCAGACAGTGCTGTGTTCTAGAAAGTGAAAATGGGGCGCCCCTCTCAGAGGCCTGCCTGTAGGATACTGCCTATAATGCCTAATGGATGATCTGACCGTGATGTTTTGTGAAGTATATACAGCTCATTGTTCAGTGGATATACAGTGTAATACAGAGGTCCAGTTGGCATTGATCTGACTAAATATATCACAAGTTTCATCTAAGAGCAATATCTATAGACATTAATTAATATCATTTTTATGAAGACCTGCTGATAGTTTTTGCTGAACAGTATGATCTGACTTCTAGTTGTTAAAATCTGTGTTTGGGCATATAGAAAACTGTGTTTATAAGATAGCATTACATTTTAGACAGAGCCAATAGTAAATGAGACAGTCATCATTACATCAGTAAAACATGGAGTTTAAACTACAACCAATTAGTGTTTAGAAACATGGGGCCCTATTAAATTCCAGCCTCGTAAATAAGAGGCTTCTACTTAAGCCCTACGTACTGCAAAGTTTCTCTAACTTACAATGCTATTAAATTAGCCCTGCTGCGAGCAACGTATGAGCTACGCAGCAGGGCCGTACGTATCTACACTGCGTAAATGTACATGAGGAGTGACAGCCTGCTAGATGATATCGCAGGCTCCCACTCCTCATCAATTGCTGCGGGGGTCCTAAAAGGGACCTCCGCGGCAGTCCCCCACATAAGCCCTGCCGTGGGGGTACTCCGAATACCCCCCCCCCGGCACCTAAAATTAACCCCCCCTCAATGCGGGGGTCCCCGTCGGGAACCCCGAAGTGTCCTCACATGAACACCTTGCTGCAGGGGTCCATAGGAACCCCCGCAGCCCCCACACATGAACCCCTTGCAGCGGGGGTCCCCGATCTGCATAGATCAGGCCCCCCGCTGCATTTCAAACTTTTAAATTCCCCGCCGCGGCTCCTTAAAGGGGCCGCGGCACACTATTACCCAATCCCGGCCGCGGCACTTAAAATTAACCCCCCTCTATGCTGGGGGTCCCCATCGGGACCCCCGAAGTGTCCCCACATAAACCCATTGCAGGGGGGGGGCCCGATCTGCATAGATCAGGCCCCCCGCTGCATTTAAAACTTTTAAATTCCCCGCCGCGGCTCCTTAAAGGGGCCGCGGCACACTATTACCCAATCCCGGCCGCGGGACTTAAAATTAACCCCCCTCTATGCTGGGGGTCCCCATCGGGACCCCCGAAGTGTCCCCATATAAACCCCCTGCAGCGGGGGGCCCCGATCGGCACCGATCGTGACCCTGCTGCAATTCAATTTTAAATTTCCCGCCTCGCGGGTCCTCAAAGGACCGTAAAGGTCCTGAAAGGACTCGCACTAAAAATATTAACCCCAGGCAACTATAATTACCCCATTAACTCATGATGGTCAATCCAGACCACCATAAGGCCTAAATTAACCCATTAACTCATGATGGTCAATCCAGACCACCATAAGGCCTAAATTAACCCATTAACTCATGATGGTCAATCCAGACCACCATAAGGCCTAAATTAACCCATTAACTCATGATGGTCAATACAGACCACCATAAGGCCTAAATTAACCCATTAACTCATGATGGTCAATCCAGACCACCATAAGGCCTAAATTAACCCATTAACTCATGATGGTCAATCCAGACCACCATAAGGCCTAAATTAACCCATTAACTCATGATGGTCAATCCAGACCACCATAAGGCCTAAATTAACCCATTAACTCATGATGGTCAATCCAGACCACCATAAGGCTCTATTTAACCCCATCAGTCCCATAAGAGTATATTATTACCATTATGGGCCTATTACAACCCAACATTAACCACATAAGTGCCATGATGGTCCTCAAGGACCATCATGACACTAACTACAAACACTACACTATAACCCCCAATAAACCATTTAATCTAAACTAACCCCCCTCTACACTAATCTATTAACACTTACACTACCTACCTACACTACCTACCCCCTAATAAACCTCCCCAACACTCTAATTACAAAAAACAAAAAACCTACAGTACAGAAAACAAAAAACCTACAGTACAAAAAACAAAAAAACCTACAGTACAGAAAAAAAATAAACAATTACAACCCCACCCCCCACTACAGAAAACAAAAAAATACATTACAACCCCACCCCCCACTACAGAAAATAAAAAAATTACACACCTGAAAAGGAAAGACAGATAAACACAATACAATACATACATATAATACATTACATACATTACATACAATACATGACATTACATATAATATATTACATATAATATATTACATATAATATATTACATATAGTCCAAATCAAATACCCCCTATCTATCTAACATACAATCTATTCAATTTAAAATAAATCCTAACTATATCAAATACATCCCCCTATCTATCTAATATACAAAAAATCCTAACTACATACACAGACCCTTATTCTAAACTAAAATAAAATAATTACAGTCCTAACTACATACACAGACCCTAATTCTAAGCTAAAATCAATAAATTAAGACCACTTACCTTTAAGATGTTGCTTCAGATCACTAACCTATGGGTCAAACAAAAAATAAAAATTAGTACAAAACATTAACATCAAATAAATAAACATTCTATACATTCTAAATATTCAACTCACCTTTACAGCATGTCCAGTCACTGTTTAGCTCTTCCGGCGCGGCCCTGTTAAAAAAAAAAACACAATACATGAATACATGAATACAATATACAAACAATAAATAAAATACACAAATAAACATCTAAATATACATTTAACTTACCTCCCCGCGATGTCCCCGGCCTTCTATCCTTCAGCCCCGGCTGGGCCGCGGAACCATCCGCGCTCTAAAAAAAAAAAAGAAAAAAAACTAACGGAGGTCTGCACTGGCAGACCTCCCCGACGCTAATGAACCTCCCGGAGTCGTTTCCGGGAGGAAATTGGCATTGGCGGCTTGTGATTGGCTGAAAAAGCTGTCTATCAATTTCAGCCAATCAAAAGTCGTCAATGTGTGAGCCAATCAGGATGGGATACACCCCAATATCCCACCCTGATTGGCTAAAACACTTGTCTATCTTTCTGGGAACCAATCACAACGCTCAGATGCCTTCAGCCAATCACTATGGGATACACCCCCACGGAGTGATTGGTAGAAGACATCTGCGCATCCTGATTGGCTCCTACATTGACGACTTTTGATTGGCTGACAGCTTTTTCAGCCAATCACAAGCCGACAATGCCAATTTCCTCCCGGAAACGACTCCGGGAGGTTCATTAGCGTCGGGGAGGTCTGCCAGTTCAGACCTCCGTTAGTTTTTTTTCTTTTTTTTTTTTTAGAGCGCGGATGGTTCCGCGGCCCAGCCGGGGCTGAAGGAGAGAAGGCCGGGGACATCGCGGGGAGGTAAGTTAAATGTATATTTAGATGTTTATTTGTGTATTTTATTTATTGTTTATATATTGTATTCATGTATTCATGTATTGTGTTTTTTTTTTTTACAGGGCCGCGCCGGAAGAGCTAAACAGTGACTGGACATGCTGTAAAGGTGAGTTGAATATTTAGAATGTATAGAATGTTTATTTATTTGATGTTAATGTTTTGTACTAATTTTTATTTTTTGTTTGACCCATAGGTTAGTGATCTGAAGCAACATCTTAAAGGTAAGTGGTCTTAATTTATTGATTTTAGCTTAGAATTAGGGTCTGTGTATGTAGTTAGGACTGTAATTATTTTATTTTAGTTTAGAATAAGGGTCTGTGTATGTAGTTAGGATTTTTTGTATATTAGATAGATAGGGGGATGTATTTGATATAGTTAGGATTTATTTTAAATTAAATAGATTGTATGTTAGATAGATAGGGGGTATTTGATTTGGACTATATGTAATATATTATATGTAATATATTATATGTAATATATTATATGTAATGTCATGTATTGTGTGTAATGTGTGTAATGTATTATATGTATGTATTGTATTGTGTTTATCTGTCTTTCCTTTTCAGGTGTGTAATTTTTTTATTTTCTGTAGTTGGGGGTGGGGTTGTAATGTATTTTTTTTTTTCTGTAGTGGGGGGTGGGGTTGTAATTGTTTTTTTTTTTTCTGTACTGTAGGTTTTTTTGTTTTTTGTACTGTAGGTTTTTTGTTTTCTGTGCTGTAGGTTTTTTGTTTTTTGTAATTAGAGTGTTGGGGAGGTTTATTAGGGGGTAGGTAGTGTAGGTAGGTAGTGTAAGTGTTAATAGATTAGTGTAGAGGGGGGTTAGTTTAGATTAAATGGTTTATTGGGGGTTATAGTGTAGTGTTTGTAGTTAGTGTCATGATGGTCCTTGAGGACCATCATGGCACTTATGTGGTTAATGTTGGGTTGTAACAGGCCCATAATGGTAATAATATACCCTTATGGGACTGATGGGGTTAAATAGAGCCTTATGGTGGTCTGTATTGACCACCATGAGTTAATGGGTTAATTTAGGCCTTATGGTGGTCTGTATTGACCACCATGAGTTAATGGGTTAAATAGAGCCTTATGGTGGTCTGTATTGACCATCATGAGTTAATGGGTTAATTTAGGCCTTATGGTGGTCTGTATTGACCCCCATGAGTTAATGGGTTAAATAGAGCCTTATGGTGGTCTGTATTGACCATCATGAGTTAATGGGGTAATTATAGTTGCCTGGGGTTAATATTTTTAGTGCGAGTCCTTTCAGGACCTTTACGGTCCTTTGAGGACCCGCGAGGCGGGAAATGTAAAATTGAATTGCAGCAGGGTCACGATCGGTGCCGATCGGGGCCCCCCCGCTGCAGGGGGTTTATATGGGGACACTTCGGGGGTCCCGATGGGGACCCCCAGCATAGAGGGGGGTTAATTTTAAGTCCCGCGGCCGGGATTGGGTAATAGTGTGCCGCGGCCCCTTTAAGGAGCCGCGGCGGGGAATTTAAAAGTTTTAAATGCAGCGGGGGGCCTGATCTATGCAGATCGGGGCCCCCCCCCTGCAATGGGTTTATGTGGGGACACTTCGGGGGTCCCGATGGGGACCCCCAGCATAGAGGGGGGTTAATTTTAAGTGCCGCGGCCGGGATTGGGTAATAGTGTGCCGCGGCCCCTTTAAGGAGCCGCGGCGGGGAATTTAAAAGTTTTAAATGCAGCGGGAGGCCTGATCTATGCAGATCGGAGACCCCCGCTGCAAGGGGTTAATGTGGGGGTGCTGCAGGGGTCCTGATAGAGACCCCTGCAGCATGGGGATGTGTATAGGGTGCAGGGGGGAGCCTCACACTGCTGTCTCGGGCTGTTCCGAGGCAGCACGTAGAGGCTTTCGGATCCCTTGCGTGGACTTTTTGTCCACGTAGGGATTCTTACGATATGCGAGACTCGTGCATAGATTTAAGGCTACGTAGCTCTCTCGGAGCCTATTCTCGGCCATTTTCTCGCAGTCATATCGTAAAGCAGGCTGCGAGAGATTCGGTTCTCGCAAACAGCAGGAAAACTGCCTTTTGCGAGCACCGAGAGAACTACGAGGGAGAATTTAATAGGGCCCATGATTTGCAATTGGACTCACAATCCAGAAATGTAGAAATCAATAAAAAAAATAAAGCTCCTGTTCTAGTCCATGTGAGTTCCATGATATGTATTATGTATTAACTCATTGATTCCCATGATCAATATAACACGGAAATTAAACATTTAAATAAATAAAAATAGTGTAGATTAGCGAGCTATAGACTGTTGTGCAATTAATTCTAATGCCTTTCATTGCTTTCCCAAAATTTCTAAGTACATTAGCTTGTGTTTATTTGCTTTTGCAGTTATATGAACAGGTGTTTAACCCACTTTTTTATTTATTTTTTATACATTTGCCATTTACCAGGTTTGAAGGCAATTGTGGGCTTGTTGAATGGTTGTAATTAAAAATGAATTTTGCATCTTTAGCACTGGTAACATTTGCTGGCTTGAAACATCAAAGGAGGATATAGGACGGAGTTGCGTTTTTTGACAACAGCAGTGCTTTTGAGCTTGTAAATCGCAAATCGAATATGAGTAGCTAAAAGTATCCAATTAAATATCAGGACAAATAAATAAGGCCCAAATGTGTGCAATAATGAACAGTACAGTATTTTGAAAAATGCTGCTGTTTTAAAAATTCAAACAAATATATATATAATCACATATTTTAATTGTCAAACTGCGATTCGTCGTCACGCCCTGCGACAAATCGCAGTTTGACAACCGATCGATCACAAAGCCCCGTGCAAGCGCATGTGCACTGTGTCGAGGAGTGCGCATTGTGCAGTGATAGCAATGGCCAGGGGCACGCATGCGAATTGCGCTGCGTTATCCGCGCATGCGCACTGCGCAACGTCAGACAGGAGGGAGAGAAGGGAGGAAGAGACACACAGGGGAGGGAAGAGACACACAGGGGAGGAGGGGAGAGACATACAGGGGAGGAGGAGAAAGACACATAGGGGAGGGGGGAGACACAGAGGAGTGAGAGAAGGGGGAAGAGACACAGGAGAGGGAGAGGAGGGGGGAAGAGACACAGGGGTGGGGAAATGGGTGAAAGAGACACAAGGGAGGTGGGGTAAAAGACACAGGGGAGACAAGGAGGAAAATGACACAGGAGAGGAGGAAGAGATACAGAGGAGGGACAGGGGGGAAAGAGACACAGGGGAGTGGGAAAGAGACACAGGGGAGGGGGAAAGAGACACATGGGAGGGGGGGAAGAGACACGGGGAGGGGGGAAAGAGACACAGGGGAGGTGGAAAGAGACACAGGGGAGGGGGAAAGAGACACAAGGGAGGGGGGAACAGACACAGGGGGTGGGGAAGAGACACAGGAGGGAGACACAGGGGAGGGAGAGGAGGGGGGAATAGACAGGGGAGTGAGAGGAGGGGGAAGAGACAGGAGTGAGAGGAGGCGGGAAGATACACAGGGGAGGGGAATGGGGGGGAGATACATGAGGGAGGGGGGAACAGACACAGGGGAAGGGGGGAAAGAGACAGGGGGGAAAGAGACACACGGGAGGGAGAGTTGGAAAGAGACACAGGAGGGAAAGAGACACAGGGGAGAAGGTTAGAGACACGCGAGGGAGAGGGGGTTAAAAACACAGGGGGAAAGGAGACACAAGGGAGGGAGAGGAGGGGGAAATGAGACACAAGGGAGGAAGTAGACAGGGGGAGAGACTCGCAATGAGTGACCAAAGGCGCTCATTGTGAGGCCCGTTATAAGCGCCAAAGGCGCTCATCGTGAGGCCAGTAAAGTAGACGGGGGAGAGGCTCCCATTGTGTGGCAAACAGCATTGCCAGGCTTCACTTTTTATTGGTCATTTTTGACTGTCAAGTCGCTAGTCGATATATAATAGTGAAAAGTGAGTATGCAAACAATCTTTTGAGTTTGTATTATGGATATTGTGTGCCAGAGTGTGACTGTCTCAGTTTGTGACTGACAAGTTTTGCTTATTTTAAATTCAAAAACAAATGTACTGACCATCACTCCCAGTCGCTCGCATCCTTTGCCACCAGGGATTTGATGTTCTAGTTTTTCAACATGCTAACAATATTACAGTGGTGTTTTGTGTTTCTTCTTTCTCAGATAATGAAGATTATTTTTAAAGCCAAAATTCCCAACTGATGGGAATATAATTGACAGTATGTTTCCATAATCAAACTTTATTTGCACACAATTTTATAATACGATCTTTACCATCTTTTTATGGTAATAATATGTAACAATATTTTTGTTAGGTTATTCAGAATACAAAGTCAAAATGCATTTTATCTGTCCTTTTCTTCTGTCTCCAATTACATAAAATGTACATGTTCATCTATTAATATTGGAAATCTTAAAATATCAAAATAAAATTATGAATCCAACTTCTTCCATTAGGATAATTCTCCTCTAGTAGTTAGGAATTGCGCAGAGCTCATAAGGCTTAGGAAATAAGACAAATCCAACATCAGCTGTCAGGTGAAGGTCTTCTTTTGTGATTCCGACTGGTGGACGGAAAGTAAACTTCTGGAGGAGACCAGTGAAAAATAAGAAGAGCTCCATTTTTGCCAAACTTTCCCCAACACAAGCTCTTCTTCCTAAATACAAATGGATACCAAAGGTATATGTCAAGTGAGAAAGGTGTATGCACATCATAAAGATAACCTTTGTGGATTGTTTTCTTACAATATACTGTAATAGTCAATATTTGCTATCAAAGTATTCATAATATGAAAATCGCCATTGACATGCAGAATTATGGACCATATACACATGGTTAGTTTGCTGATTTAGAATGAATACTTGTATTGCTGATACTTATTATTATATTGTAAATAAACATTTAATAGATAACACTGATTAAAAAAAAAAACAACTTTTAATCACAATTATATGCATATGCTCCACCTTTGCTAGGTCCCTGTTGCCACTCTAGAAGCCTCACACAATCAAAATGTAAGATGGCAATTCATAAAGTTCTTCAATAATGCTTCTTGTGTCCTCAAGAGTCAAACCATTGAGTTGTGAATAAGGAACAACTGTTTTCTGACTTCAGACATGGGATCAAACTGATCTTTAGACTTTGGTATATATATTTTTTTTTTAAATAGGTTGAGACCTACCTATTGAGAAAGGCATAAACGCATCTTGTTTAACGAACTTCCCATTTGCATCCAGAAAATGATATGGGTTAAACTTGTATGGTGTTTTCCATTGAGATTTGTCATACAGAACTGAGGTGAGGAAAGGAATGACGTCAGTGCCCTGTTGAATATAAAATATTAATTTTATAAATGCTGTAGTGAAGTACAATGCTCTGTGTAAAAGGGTCTACGATTAGCCTAAACATGGGAGGTTCCAGTCTCCTATCAAAATGTTATATTCCACAAGCCTTGGTAGTTTTATAGTTTCTATAAGAAAGCTAGACTATATACTAAGGCGAAGAAGATAATGTGTCATGTATTATGGATAGCATTAATTGACAACAGTACAACCCATACCAAGAGCCCGATTCAATTGAACAATTGTAAGTTACTGGAGCCCGTAAGTTAATTTGCTATTCAATTGGCATCATTGTGTAGGCTTCAAATGGTTTACGGGTTACAGCCTTGAAAACCTTTCAGTTGTTAAACCCGGAACTTACAGCCTCCCGATGCCTTTATTCTTTCCTGTCCGCAAGAGTTACAATCGCAAAAATCGCAAATCGCTATTCAATTACTACAATTCCCCAAGCCTGCAAATGTTTTCACACCTGTACATGGCAAATGTAGCACTAAAAAATAATTTCAGGGTTATATCGATCTCGGGAATCAATTAATTAATACATATCAGGTCACCCATATGGACTAGAACAGTATTGGCATTCATTTTTATTATTTTGTATTTTGAAGGATTTGAGAATCCCATCGCATATCGAACCCCCGAACCTAATTGATTGACATGTAACCTCCATGTGTTACTGTCATAATGATGGTAATCTCATTTTCTATTGGCTGTTTCTTAATGGGTGGTTACGGCCTTGCATAATTGATCATGTTCCCGCCCCTGAACTTCTACGTACAAGTGCATGGTTTACGGGATCAGCGTTCGGTCCATTGCTTGTTCAGATATATAGCACCAGAATCGGAGACGACGGCAAGCGCGCAGCACGCCCGCAGCCATACGGCCTGTATCCCGTGAGGTGCGGGCTTGGAATTGAATTGGGCTCCAAGATTGTGCAGGAGAGTAAATAGTTGGTTCCCAAGATAACTTTGGGTGCTAGGCTGATGGAGCCATATGGAGAAAATGTGTGGAGTGGTTGTATCTAAGTAATGCTGTATTATGCAACACATATATTTGTGTTTCTGAATCTTAGTTGTCCCGTACTTCAGTACTTGCACCCATATTGCACTGCATAACTTACTGAAGTGAACCCATGGTAAATAAACATGTTGCTTTAGCAGTTAAGCACTTGTCCAATTAGGCAACAGTATCTCAATCCAGTAGCTAGGCTATATAAGTCCTCAACAGGAATTAGCCCTGTTATAAAATATTAACAATCTCACCTTTGGGATGCAAAACCCACGGAAATACACATCTCTTATAGTTGCATGGGGTACATTCATTGGAACTATATTAGCAAATCTCTGTATTTCATGTATGACAGCGTCGGTATATGGCATGTTTTTCCGATCATCTACTGCGGGCATCTGTCCAGGTTTAATAAATTCCTTGATTTCTTCTTGTACCTTTTCTAAATGAAATATATATTATGTTAATATTAAATGCTATAAAACATGTATGTGGTCTTAAAATATCTTCCTGACATGCTTAACAATTATTATTTTGAAATTAGTATTTTGTAGGGTCAATACATCATTGTTAATAAGCTCTCGCTGATCTGTGACAAGTTACTGAACTAGCAGGAAGGGAACAGATATTATAACCCCAAGGCTAGAGGAGAATGTAATCTTGTTTTAGTGTGCATTTATGATTACTTGGAGGTCTTACTCCTGTCCTGTCCACTTACAATTAAAAATATACTGTATATGTCTGACAAAGAGCATAAGCAAACTTTGTAAAAGTGATTACGCTAGTTTTTAATCAGAAAATACATTTTGAAGATGCTTCTGGACCCCTGCGGCACCAAAGATACATTGATGGAAATTGTGCATTGTGTGTGAGAGCTGTGGTTGCATCTATTGATGCAACCTGACTCCTTCTCGGGCTGTGATGGGGAAGTGGTTTACGGACCTCTACAGACACCTACCTTGTAAAGAGAAGTTGTTAGGGAGAGCCCCAAACTATATTGCAATGGGGCCATCCATTTACTAATTATCCAAACATTCTCAAAATCATTTTTAAAGCCCTTATAGGTTGGTCCTCTCATTCAATCTCTTGGCTGGAGAGAATTAATGTGGTAAAGATGAACACCATACCCAAATTAATGCACCTTTTTTAAATGATTCCAATTGCAATTAAAACGATAGCGGTCATGAAACTACAGAGAGCAATCTTCCACTTTATCTGGAATCTGGAATCATGAGAGGCTTAAAGTGAATAGACAATCCATGATAGCCTCAAAAAGGAAGGGTGGTCTGTCTACTCCAGACTTGCTAACCTATTATAAAGCATCCCGTTTGGCTCAACTGTCCAAATGATTTATCAGGGACAACTGCCCCTGTTGTGTAGATATAGAAAGTGACATACTCAAAGAACAGAATCTTATTATCAAGCAAGTGCCTTGGATATGCTTAAAAAATAAAATCAGACTGGCTGACCTACCCCAAAGTATCATTCATACCATTAGCCTACGGAAATAAACTAACCGGCGTACGCCATGACTAGAAGCAGGGTCGTGACTCACTCCTTTGAGCTACCCACACAGGAGTCAGTGTGTGGAATTTAACTGTCCATTCTCTTGGTGGATACATTGAAATTTGCACATAGTAGCAGACATTTTGTTATAGGGCCGAATTGGTCTCCAGTGAGATTCAGGGAACAATATCGCCCACCCCAGAGAGAGTGGTTTTGATTGGCATCCATACACACCAACATAACCTCCATTAGTCCCTCAGCAATAGTCTCTCTAGGAAATCCACATTTGAGAACTGCTGTCTACACAATGCTAATGGAAGGAAGAATATTTTGGCCATATCCAATTGCTTAATTGATCAAGCGACAAAAGATAAGCCTATAAGCATTATTAGAATATAAGGGAGCCTGGGAAAAGGAATTGGACATAACTTTGGAGGAGGCAAGGTGGGCAAAAATCCTTAAAAGTGCTTCAAACTCCTCCTTAAATGTAACTATAAGAGAGAATACCTATAAGACTATTTTTAGATGGTATCTTACACCAGAAAGATTATGCAAGTCAAAGGATTCTTTTCACGGAAGGTTGTGATGAATCGGGTACATTGAGACATGCACTGTGGGACTGCACCAAAATAGGTCATAAATGGCACGAGATGAACAATAAATGAGAGAAATGAGTGGTCTCCCCTGTCCCTAGGAAACCTGAGGACGCAATCATGGGACTTCCCATTCAAGGGTTTCCAAAGGAATTGCAGTTCTTGACAAACCAGGTTTTCCTGGCCTCTAGAATCATAATATCCAAAAATTGGAAAGAAGTTGTGGCCATGTCTGATGAGGTTAAGATGAAGCTCCACCATATATTTAAAATGTCTGTATTTTCAGCAGATATAGATGAAAAAGTGGGCGGCCTGATGGGATCTATGGACACTTAGAGTGGGTTGGGTCTGAGGAAAAGCGGGGGAAAATCTGGTTGGCGGAAAATACTCCTACCATCTCAACATCTTTTTTTATATATATATATTGCGCAAAACAAAATGCTGTTATTAAAAGCTGTTGTAGTTTATTGCAGAGAGAAAATAATGAAAAAGGTGGGTAAGACACATGAAGAAGTTAATATTTGCTATATTTTATATCATGATTGTATGTTACAAATGAACACTATGTGCTCTTTTAGGGCCTCATTCTATTAGCGGCCGCAGCCGTTGCGGGGCCGCAAGGACCGGCCGCAAGCTATTCGGCTATTCTATTCCCTTACGGCCGGGGATTCCGGCAGGCTTGCGGCCGGTGCCTTGCTATCTCTTGCGGCCGCTCGCGCCAGAGGAAAGCCTTTGATCTAAAACGGCCGCAAGAGTTTCGGCCGTAAGAAATTCCTATTTGCAATTCAATTGCTCCGGGAACCCTCTCTGCAAGGCTAAAAACGAGCCGCTGCTTACTTGCAGGAAAGAGGTCCCGCTAGCACCAATTAAGCACATAAAATAGCTCAAATAAAGCCATCCTGCACTTTGAGAAGACTATAAAGGGATTTTAGGTGTTAGAAAAAATAGCACATAATTATCCTATACTCAAATCCGTAAAATATTTTATTTTTAATATCCGTAAAATATCCATGTAAAAAGTCCCGAGGGCTTGGAGCACCTCAGACCCGCCCACGCCGCAGCCGGAAAATAAACAGTTAATTTGAACTCGGGTTTGGGCTGATGTGCAAGCTTGAGAGTGGGTTTCTTTTAATCCTCATGTCCCCCAATATGATCCCTAGCATTTACAGAGCTGTACAGTGCAGGCTTGAATTTATTTTTGCGTTTTTAGATTTCTGAGATTACGGCCGGTTCCAAGATATGCGGCCGGCCGTAAGAGGAGATCCTTGCGGGGCCGTATAATAGAATCGCGAGTTAACAGAGCCCCCGCAAGGAATCGCAGCCTTACGGCCGATTTACGGCCACTAATAGAATGAGGCCCTTAGTGTCTAAACAAAACAACTAAGTCAGAGGTGCTCATCAGAGAATTAACTAACCTTAATAGGTTAGTTCTATGGACATGATAAGCTACTCTGAGAGCAACCTCTTTTAGCTCACTTGTGCCCTTCACATGGAGAAATATCCCATGGTATATCAGTGTGGTCTCACTCAAAAGAGTGACCCAGCCCCGAAATACCAGGCAATTCTACCCTGAACAGGAGAAACAGCAAACCCCAGATTCGTTACCGGCCTCTATGGACCTCGTCAGTGAGGTAGAGCTGAACTCCCTAAGGCAGTGAGCAAGCGGTCCACATCTGGATTCCCCTTTCACCCTTAGGGAGACTAAACCATAAGGGTAATTTGCATAAACAAAACAACTAAAGTCAGAGGTGCTCATCAGAGAATTAACTAACCTTGATAGGTTAGTTCTATGGACATGATAATCTACTCTGAGAGCAACTTCTTTAACTCACTTGTGCCCTTCACAGAGAGAAATATCCTGGTCCCACTCAAAAAAATGTGACCGACTCTTAATAAAGAGAATTAAAAAAATATATATTATTTCAGAGAAAAGTTACCCAGGACCTCTGTCAGAATGATGATATTACTACTCTACCTCAGTCCTGGGGGCCCTCCTTAATCTGAGCAATCACCAGACTTAAACAGGCACAGAAGACTAAAGGTTTGCATAAGTAGAGCAGGGATAAGTTACAATACATTTCTATTGAAAAAGTTACAGTTTGATCAGAGCTCCAAGTTTAATATGACTTGTGATGCCATGAACTATGTCATAACTCATGTAATTGCTTAAAAGTGGAATAGGGTGTTAAAGGACCACTGTATGAAAAAAAAAATTGCCTATGTATGAAGTATGCCAAATAATGAGAACTGAGCATTAAATAAAAGTAAAATGTTTTATTTTTATACCTTATGACCATATGCCTCTATGTACAGCTCTGATCAATCACTACATGTCTTCCTTTGCTGCTGAGTCACTATAGGAGGCTTCTATGTGAATTATGCGGGTGTTAGTGCACAATGTTCCTCCAGGCTCTGTGAACAGCCATGCCCACTCCAGAATTTACATATAATTTACATAGCAGTATACTAGAGTGACTCAGTAGCAAAGGAGGAATTTAGCACTTGATCAGAACTGCAAATGGATTGCCAGGAAATAAAATAAAGTATTTTAAATATAATACGTTTAATTTTTTTAAATAAAATGCTCAATTCTGATTCCTTGCCATACAGCTTACAGGGTCAGAATGCCTTAAAAAACACCTTACAGTTAACATTTCTGCTTTGATGCTTATGATTACAACTTTAAATATACATAAATATGCTTACTTTGTATCTCTGGATATTTCATCATCAGTAACAATCCCCAGCTCAGAGTAGATGAGGTTGTCTCAGTTCCAGCTGAGAATAGGTCCATCGTAGCGTTCAACAAATTATCATCATGAAAGTGCGTGTCTGAGTTGGTCACCTCCTTAAAGAATAACACTAGAGGAAAAAAGAAAGGAGAAAGACAGATGAGAGAACATAGGCATCTGGTGCAATCACCATTACAATATTAATCTTGCATACAATGGACATATACTGTATATGGGGACTTTGGGAAAGAGAAAGTGGAAGGGAAGAGGCAGTGAGTGCAAATTGAAGAAATTGGTGAGTAAAAGTGAAAAGAAGAAGAGAAAAGGAGGGATGAGTGAAAATAAATTAAAATGGAATGGGGGAGAAACAAAGTAGAGCAAAAGGAATGAGGGAGCTGTTTCAGAGAGAAAAAAAGAAAAGAGAGAGAAACTAGATTAATAGGAGACTGATCTGTAGGACAGGATAGGAGAGAGTAAAATTAGAGCTCAGTGGAGAGATAGATTAAATACATTTACCTGCTCTTGCTTCATAATGAATGTGTCAATGTACCCAGTTATGTTACTTGCATTGAACTCCTGTCTATGTTCTTGGACAAATTTCTTCATTAATGTATAGAAAAGGTCCATACTCTTGATAACACTTTTATCAGCACCAAGGAAAGATCCAAGAGTTGGGTAAGAGTTATACAGCTGGGGGAATATGTTTAAATTACAATCTTCATATTACGACTACACCATAAAACTACAATGATATTCCTGGCATAAAATAATACAGTCTATATTTCCTTAATTTAATACAAAACAATTACTTGTAGAGCATGGGATTCATCAGTTTATTTTCCCTTTAGTAGAGCAGCATGTCCCATGCTGACTAAATAAGGCTCATTCTTCCTTGCAATAATTTACTTTTCCAGAAGCCTGCAGGTTTTGGATTAAACATGGAAACTGGACGTTGCCATATATTATTACTTCTGACTGTGGGCATACACTATAGCATTACTAAGGAAAGATGCTGGTGATCTTGCACATTTTTAGCCCAGTATATAGCATTTACACTTCCAAGTCTTAAGGGTATCTGAAAGATTAGCTTTTCCAATTTAGTACTTCTAGACACCATTGGGATTTTAGATAAATTTCCTTAGCCTTTCTCATCGCTAATAAGGAAAGGCAAAGGTTACTTAGCTGAAATATTAATAGTATATTAATATATATCTAATATATTTGAATATGAAAATGCCATTTCCCCTGGGATGTATATAGAGAATACATAACCGGTATATGTATAAAATAGTTATAAATAAACGATAATAATAAAAATAGTTCAAAATTGCCTTCAGGGCATTCTGGTGAAATTTGTAAACCACATGGCTGAAGACTATGATTTATAAATGGCACCAGAACAATGAGATGACATTGTTTGTGGGTCATATTACATGATTACCCTTTATTTATATATTTATTTAATATTATATAATTTAATCATTTTATTTTCCTGACAAATACATTTAATTTAAAAAAAAAACTTCTTCTGAATTTGTGGATGAAAATTCTTAACATACCCCTTTAAGGAAGGTGTTTTTTTTATTAATACTTTCATAGCATGGGTGGAACACTCCCCTTCACAGAATACTTTTCTTTGAACCAAAGTGTTCAGAGTTCAGCTTGATCAATTACCTCAATAGTTGGGGGTCCTACCCATGCATGTTTTTAAAGTATTGAAAAAAATGTGTGGCATAAGAAATCTCACATATCTGATGCATTTTATAAGCAAGCTTTTAAGGAATTAATTTGGATTTTTGCTTTTTTAAATATTAATGTAGATTTCCTGCTCACTACCATGAACTCTTTAGTCAATATGGCACCGCTAAACAGGTCATCATGTCCAAAACTGGTTTCAAAACACTTACCTGGAAAAAACAATCTCAAACATAATTAAATAATTAGAAAAATAGAAAGATTACCTGTCCTAGTGGACTACCGGCAGATTGAGTGGTTTTATTTACTAAGTCAATTAGAGTTAGAAATGTTGGGTCATCATATTCAAACCTGTTTCCAAAAAGAATCGAGCAGATGACATTGGACACCGCACTGTTCAAAATAATCTTCGTATTTAATGGTTTACCTGTGACATAAACAATTAAGACAATTTAAAAGAAGATCTTTAATGATTATCGGGGGTGTTATCCAGCAAGAGAATCAGATCAACCATGTACATTCAGCCTTATTAAATTTTGATTCAGTAAATTTAAAAGGGCTCTAATTAAGCACACAGCATATTTTTTTTACAAAAGTTTTTAGTTAGTGAACTTCTATCTAAAAGCAAGGTCTTCACTAACTAAAAACTTCTGTAAAAAAATATGCTGTGTGCTTAAATAGAGCCCATACCACAATGTGATATGCAGTTTTATTTAAATAAGGCTTTATGTCCTTAATCCAGTAAATTCAAACTAAATAATATGTTTTCACTAATATGTGCACCTGGACTAAACTATATGTGAAAGACAAAACCAGTAACATAAACAAGTTTAATATGGCCAACTAGTCATGTTTGTCACATTTTGTTAAGTTACACAAGCAAAAAGTTTTTAGTATTTTCCCTAAAACAAAACACTATACTAAACTAGTAACTTGCCCGTCAACAATGACGGCAATAAAATTGTAAGGCTGGCAATGGTTTTGATCCTCTGAGCACCTTTGGTGCTCATCGCGAGCTGGGCAAACTCTTCCTCCTTATCTTCCCATACAGCAAGAACCGCCAGGTAGGAGGATATTCAAATATAATTTATGACTTAAACAACAACATTTAAGGTCAATTATTTAACACAAAGTTAAATTATTTTTAATATCAACCAACTTCAGGTATCCTTACTTATATATACAAGTTACATTGCTTGCATTTATGCAAACAAGTGTCTCATGAATACTTATGAACTGTGTTCATGTGATAATATGGATTACAATTTGCTTTTCGATCTTTGTGTTATCAAAAATATTGCACACAAGGGTTATAATGCAGTTAGTCCTATTGCTCACCCTAATCAAGCAACCTTAGATGAATATTGGCAAACGGGAGTGGCACATAAATACTGAATATCTCATGAATGATTAGTGCAGGAAAATATGGTTAGTACAATGTACAGACAGTTTTTAAAGTTCTTTAAGATGAAACTAACTTGTTGTTGGGGTAATACATTTTCATACATGTTTGGATTCCAATGTTTATGTAATCTAATAGAATACTGAACGCTTTCATCTTACCATTATGAGAATTAAGATGCTCAAGAAGAGGGTTTAATTCATCTTGAATCCTACTTTCTATCGTCTTTTTTCCCATTCCAAAATCTCTGAGGGTTGAAAGTGCAAATCTTCTCATGACTTTCCATGATTCTCCATGAGCCAGTATAATGCCTGAATAATGCAACATAGAACATGAAGAATATCAGACGGTAGCACCATTTACAAACCATGAGTCTCCCTCTGAAAATTGGTGTATAGTTAGCTCTGCGGCCAAAATAAAATTCCTTCATTGTTGAGACATAGAGCTTATGGAACCCCATGGGGTTTTGTTTCAAAAACACACACACATTGTGTACTCACCAACACTCAGATGGATGTACACCTCCAGTATGGCATTGCTGTTATATGGTGTGTGCTGTATAAATAGCTACTGAGCTATATGCTCAAAGACAAGGTGCTCCTTCGTTGAATAATGAGATAGTACTGGTAAGTCTCAGGGTGCTCACAAGACTTGTCTTTGAGCATATAGCTCAGTAGCTATTTATACAGCACACGCCATATGACAGCAATGCCATACTGGAGGTGTACACCCATCTGAGTGTTGGTAAGTACACAATGTGTGTGTGTGGTTAACATGATACAGGCACGCTCTAATAATAAGCAACTTGACCTATGAAGTGTGGATTGACTAATATCTACGTCTTTATGTGGTTTATCTACCTTAAATGAATCTCAGCAACTGGACTACCCCATTTCAGATTAAATTTATAGAGGCATTGAAATCACCTGACTTTCCTACTTGCATATATTATCTCACCACTAGGGGAAGACAACACATTACATGCTAGAGCCCTCACTTCTGTTCCTTCTCTCCCACTAAATGAAAAACCTTTCTAACTTTCACTTCCCTTCTGACCCTTGTTATTCCTTATCTGTTTACTCTTCCCGCAGTTTCTGCCCCTTCCATTCCCTTTAGATTGTAAGTGGCTAGTTTCCAGTCTTGTAGGATGCTTTGGGAAAAAGCACTTTCTGCAAAGATTCTTTTTTTTTATAATTAACTTTTTTATTGAAAGAATAAACAAATAGAACATCGTAAGTTCAGCAAATCATATAACAAATCTCTCAAGTAGCAACAAGATATATCAAAAAGTTTCTTTCAAAGTTTTTCTTTTTTGGTTAGAATAACACATGAACATGTAAAACATATATATAAAGTCACACAAGGTCTTGAACATATATACATTCCTCAAAGCAGACATGTGTCTAGGAGTTACAGTAAGGTGAAACCATAGATCAAACATCAGGTCAACCCATAAAAGTAGTTCACACGAACCTTATTGTGGACCTCGTAGAGTCCATAAGTCCCAGCAGGAGGCCCATCGACGGTATCTTTCATCAATTTCAGCTGAAAGTGAGCTCATAGCCCGAATGAACCTGATTTTGTGAAGTACTTCAATGTGAGTAGGGGAGGTAAGTTTCCAGTGTTTAGCTATGATGCATCTCGTGGCCAAAAATATCTGTGTTGCTAAACATTGTTCTGATTTGAATAGCCCCGTAATTGGAAGGCCTAGCAAAGCTTCCTCAGGCTTTTGTGTTACTGTTGTCCCTAAAAGTGTTTCTAATAGGTCGTATGTTGCTGTCCATATGGGTCTTATTTTCGGACACTCCCACAGCATGTGAATCAGTGTACCAGTGTCTGTGCAGCCCCTAAAACATGTGTCAGGGTGTGTTTTGTTCAGAAGATGGAGTCTTGCTGGTGTAAGGTACCACCTCATTATTGTCTTAAAAGAGTTTTCTTTTAGTGTCACGTTTAGTGAAGAGGTATTGGCTTGTTTTAGGATCTTATTCCATTGGCTGTCGTCTAGAGTTACCTGCAAGTCAGCCTCCCATGCAGTTTGGTAATGTGGTTTAACCCTGTTGGTGAGAGACACCATTTGATTGTAAATGATGGCTATATTGGCCTTACCTCCGGGATTGTTGATACAGCATTTCTCAAAGGGAGATTTGGTGTGATATTTGTTGATTTTCGTAGAGTGTGTTAGTGTCTCATTAATTGCCATCAGATTAAGCCACTCTCTATGTGGCACCTGAATTATGTCAGTGATAATTGACGATGTGTTGCTTTGTGAGGTCACCCAGGTATCTGCCACAATTGTTATTTTGTTCTTTATCCACCATTTCATCTGGGTAAATTTATTGAGGTGCTGACCTTTGTGTGATTGCCATAGTGGAATCAAGCCAGAACCCACGCTCAGGAGGTCCACCCTTCTGTTCAGGTCTTTCCATAATTTCAAAGAGTGGCTAATACAAATTGGTAACTCTCCTGTTCGTAGGTCCCGACCTAAGCTAAGCCATAAAACCTGCGATAGTACCCAATGCTTGTCTTCTAGAAGTTGCCTCTCTATGTCTGCCCACACCGGTATGGCCTCTTTTTTAAACCAGGTCGTGGTTTGAGCTAATCTAGTGGCCTTATAATACTTGATTAGATCAGGGAAGGCTAGCCCCCCTTTCTGTTTAGGCGCACACATTGTGGTTCTATTAATTCTTGGTTTCTTGTTATTCCATGCGAACTTAAAAAGTGTTTTTTGCAACACTCTAAGGTCGGGTAACCTGATCGGGGTTGGGATTGTCCTAAATAGGTATAATAATTTGGGAATCACATTCATCTTGATGGAATTTATTCTGCCCAACCATGAGATGTTAAGGAAGGACCACTTGGAGATATCTGCCTTGATTCTGTTAAAGACAGGAGGAAAATTTGCCTCGTATACCAACGCTATAGACCGCGGAATATGAATACCCAAATAAGTTATCTGTTTGGGTGCCCATTTTATGGGAAAGCTGTTTTCTAAGTTCTGTTTCACCGTTTGGGGTAGTGTAATGTTGAGGGCTATGCTCTTGTTAGTGTTGATTTTGAACCCTGACACTCTGCCAAAGTCTGTGAGCAATTGGAATAAATTAGGCAGGCTTGGTATTGGATCTGTAAGTGACAGCATGATATCGTCTGCAAAAAGGTTGAGCTTATGCTCATTAGGGCCAATCTGCACTCCTTTAATGTTTGGACAATTTCTAACTGCCGCTGCCAATGGTTCAAGACTAAGGGCGAAGAGCAAGGGGGAGAGTGGGCAGCCCTGTCTAGTTCCCCTAGTAATATTAAATTGTTTGGACACAAATCCCTGATATATAATACATGCTCTGGGATCGCTGTATAAAGGCATAATGCCCTTCAAAAAGCCGTCCCCCAGACCAAACTTCGCCAATGTTTTCCACATAAAAGTCCAGTCTATCCTATCAAATGCCTTTTCGGCGTCTAAAGATAGGAGCATTAGCGGTATATCCTCTCTGGTAGCCAAGTCTATCAGGTTAAAGATTCTCCTGGTGTTGTCGGGTGCTTCTCTACCTGAGATGAAGCCTACCTGGTCCGGATGGATCACGTCCGGCAACAATGGGGCCAATCTGTTTGCCATTATTTTGGAATATAGTTTGAGGTTTCTGCAAAGATTCTAAGCTCAAAACAGGTTCCTCCATTTTTGGAAGGTTGTTAATACTGTATTTTTCTTTGTTTTTATCCCCTGTATAGCGCTACGGAATATGTTGGCGCATTACAAATAAAAGTTAATAATAATATATTGTCATTGGGAAAAACTGGAGATATTATTAATTGAGATAGTATTGTCCCATCTATTTTACTATATCTGGACTTAATTATATCCAGATTTAGTTTGAAACAACATTGGTACATCCAATTTTGGTGGGAAAAGCCTTTATACAGCAACTTTTTACAGTATATTCACAATTCCCCAATTGCACTATTTTTTTTTTGTAATAAAGTTATGTTTTATGTTGCTACAAACAATATATATTTATATATGTATATATATTGTCAAATCAGATTATTTTTTTACTCTTCTCTCTTGCCTTTGGAAGAGTTATTGTTACTTAATTTATTTACTCCTGATGTTCTAATAGAAGGGTTTATTCGCTACACAATTTAAGATTTTATCTTTACTAATGTAGAGCAATAACCCTGATCGAACAAAAAAAGCGCCACACTGCAACCAACTTGATTTTCATTATTTACAAGATGGCAGGCTTCAAGCACCAAAGGTCAAAATTATTATATTAACCCTTTTAAGTAGAGAATTACATTTTCAAAACGTTGCTTTACAGTGGCAAAATAAATTTGAACATTTTGAATTTGCTGAAAAACACTAAAAAGCAATGATTGAAGTTAATTGACAAAAATATTTTACCATTTAAGCTTTAAAACTCCAGTATTTTCAGCAAATAAAAACAGCTCAACACATCTTAATGATAAGAGGGTTAAAGGAACAGTGTGCTTATAAATGTATATTATCCACTTTTAAAGAACCACTCTTGAAAATAGGCAACATGTTTTTTGATTGAAAAAAAATGCAACTTCTAATGTTTCACAATTTCATATATAAAATTAGGCTTTTGTAATATGTATTATTGTAGTTTCCTGTGATCTATATCCGTAGGTAGGAGGCGATTTTGAATACACAGGAGTTGTCTATTGGCACAATGGGAATCTGGCTCCTACAACTGCAGTGTATTCATAATGAAAGTTAATTAGTTTACAAGGCCACAACCTATTAAGTGACTGCAAGAAGCAGGCTCATTAAAGGAAATCAGACAATCCAGCCCTCAATTGTTTCTCAACAATATGTATACAAGTATATGAGGGCTTTGAACCTTGAAGTCAATTTACTTCTCCCTGAGCAGCTTCCTTGTACCAACTGGTTGAGGGGACGTATAAGTGGAGAGTCAGACAATTTTCTGTCAGCTGGAGGTACAGACAGAAGTGTAGGAAAACACCAATAATACTCTAATACACACAACCTACTTTCTCATTTAGTCTACAATGCCAATTAAAAACTCTACTTACCCAGAATCTGTTACTTGGGGTATACCATCAGACATAAGGTAACTGCTGTTTTATTATTTTTAGCATTTTTTTAACCAGATTTATGCTATAGATGCATGTTATCATCTATGTACTGTATTTATTATAGGGGCAGAAATACTTTTTATGTTTTGTCTGATAAACTACTATTTATATTACCTTACTAAAGTGGACTTGCTTTTATGTAAGATGGTATTGTTTGTTTGCATGTTATGTAAAATGTTTTGCATAAATCCACTGTAGTATAATAGCTAAGTCCCTTTTGGATCAAGACCTTGTTGTGGTGGAGGAACATGTATACTTCAATGAAGCTGTCAACTATTCCATGTAGGGTCACCCAAGATGGGCAGGTTAGGTCAGACAAATCATGGTCCACTGAGAAGGGCACTGGGAACCCACCCCGTATATTTGCCAAGAAAATGGATAAGCACAACCAGAGGCATAACAATATAGCACCGGAAGATGAGACCCTCAGATCAGAAGATGCCTACCACATTTCTGGTGAAGAGCAGAGTGCGAGTACATGTAGCACCAGATCTAATGAAGTGACTGGGCTAAAACGGAGAGGATACAGAGCTGTGAAAGTGTCTGGAGAGGAAAGCCTGCTGCTGAAAGGAACAATTCAGCATAGGAACCAGGAATGTTGTGGACGTGGTCAAACATGAGATGACAAGTTTAAATATGGATATTCTGGGAATTGGAGAATTCAAATGGACTGGAGTGGGAGATTTCACATTTGACAATCATCAGATCTTCTATTGTGGTCAAGAATCCTGCAGAAAAAAATGCAGCAGCCCTCATAATCAATCAAAGAGTGGCCAAAGCAGTGTTTGGTTACAATCCAATAAGTGACAGAATGATTTCAATTCAAATTCAAGGCAAGTCATTTAATATCACAGTGATCCAAGTCTATGCTCCAACCATGGATGCTAAAGAGGCAGAAGTTGTCTAATTCAGGAAGTATTAAGAAAAGATGTAACGCTCATCATAGGGATTGGAATGCTAAAGAAGGGAACCAAAATATACCTGGAATAATGGGCAGGTATAAAATGAAGCAACAAAGACTATACCAAAAAGAAAGAAAACTAAGAAGGCAAACTGGCTAGCTTTGAAAGTAGCCCAGCAAAGAAGGAAAGGGAAAGGTAGTAGAGATAGGAAAAGTTTTGTAAGAATGTTGAATTCTAGATGATAGCAAGAAGAGACAAGGACACATTTTATAATGAGCAATATAAAAAAGAATATAGCAGAAAGGCAAAGTCAAGAGATCTTTTTAAGAAAATTGGGTGCCTCAATGTGGGTATGATAAAAGTAAAAAAATAATAGGGGATTAACAGAAGCAGAAAAGAAAAAGTAGAGATGGAAGGAATACACAGAGGAAGTATACTGGAAATATATTGACATCATTGATAACCCCATTAGTTTGTCCAATGATCTAGAGCCAAACATCTTGGGGAGTGAAGTAAGATGGCCCCTAGGAAACCTTGCTGATAACAAGGCTGCAGGAGTTGATGAATTCCCAGCTGAACTGAAAAATACCCTAAAAAAGGGATGCTATGAAAGTGTTGTTTTCATTATGCCAACAAATTTGGAAACCTCAGCAATGAACAGTAGATTGGAAATGGTCAGTCTATATCCTAGCCCCAAAAAAGGCAGTATGAATGAGTGTTCTGAACAATTACTGAACAATTTCAATCATTTCACATGCCAGCAAGGTAATGCTTAAGATGCTGTAAGCTCAGCTCCAATAATATATGGACAGAGAACTACTAGATGAAGCAGAGACACAACAGATCAAATTGAGTATGCCCACTGGATCATAGAGAAAGAAGGAGAGTTCCAGAAAAACATTTACATCTTGCTTCATATACTATTCTAAAGCCTTTGACTTTGTGGATCTCCTCTGATCTGCAATATGCAGATTACATTAAGTGTTAATTGATCCAGAGGAAGGCAAACAGAAGAAAAAAAACAAGTGAAACTTTGCTATTTGTCTCAAAAGGGAAAAAAATAATTCATTCCTGACCCCACATACTGGGGATCTGATTCCTCCCTGGATCAATACTCCCTCTCTAATTATCCAGGATAACCCTGAATGCCATTTTTTTTAAATATAACAAATCCCTTTTTAAAGTTATCTTCTGAATCCCCTGTCACCACCTCTTTTGGTAGAGAATTTGTCAGATTCACCACCCTTACAGTGAAGAACCCCTTTCTTTCTTTAAGGTGGAATCTTTTTACTTCTAACCTCAAAGGATGCACTTTGGTCAGTTGAAAACCTCTGGGCACAAAACGTTCACTTGACAAAACCTTATATTGACCCTGGATACATTTATATAGGGTAATCAAATTCCCTCGTATACGCCTTTTTTCTAAAGAAAATAAGTTTAATTTGGTTAGTCTTTCTTCATAATTTAGCCCCTCCATTCCCCTTATTAGTTTTGTTGTCCTTCTCTGTACTTTTTCCAATCCTAAAATTTCCTTTTAAGGAAAACTGTACTCCATAATCCAAATGAAGGCGTACTTGGGGTTTGTATAGTGGCAGAATTGTATTTGCTTCCCTGGCTTCTATACCCTTCTTAATACATGCTAGTTGATTTGCCTTCGCAGCTGCTGCTTGACATTGAGCTCTATTACCTTGATGGTTATTCACAAGTACTCCCAAATTCCTTTCAATATCTGATACCCCTAGATTTGCTTCATAAAGTTTATAAATTGCATGGCTATATTTCCTTCCCAGATGCATAACCTTACATTTATTTGTATTAAAATGCATCTGCTATTTAATTGCTCATTTCTCTAATTTATGCAAATTCCTTTGGAGGGGAAGCACATCTTTATCTGAGTTAATTACCTTAGATAACTTAGTGTGATCATCAAAAATGGAGACAGTACTTTCCAGTCCTACTTCTAAGTCATTAATAAATATGTTAAAAAGGAGAGGACCTAATACTGAACCCTCAGGAACCCCACTTACCACATTAGTCCAATCTGAGTATGTTCCATTTACAACAACCCTTTGCTTCCTATCTTTTAGCCAGCTCTCAATCCATGAGCAGATATTTACTGCAATTCCTGTATCCCTTAGTTTGCACAATAGTCTCCTGTGTGGTACTGTATCAAAAGCTTTTTCAAAATCCAAAAAGACTACATCCACTAAGTTGCCTTGATCCAAGTTCCTACTAACCTCCATATAGAAACTAATTAGATTTGTTTGACATGACCTATCGGTCATAAATCTGTGTTGACTCCTATTTATGATATTGTTCAAATAGACATATTCTTGTATATTATCCCTTATTAACCCTTCTAAAAGATTTCCCACAACAGAAGTGAGGCTTACAGGTCTATAATTCCCCAGATTTACTCTTGCTCCCTTCTTAAATATAGGTATCACCTCTGCCTTTCGCCCATCATTTGGTAGCGACACAGTGTTGAGTGAATCTTGAAAAATTAGATATAATGGTTTGGCTGTTACAGAACCCAGTTCTCTCAGTACCCTTGGATGTACCCTTGTGTAGATATTGTTATTGTTTTTTGCCTTCAACTTAACCCATGTATAGTGCTACAGAATATGTTGGCTCATTGCTCAATAAACAATATTAATGTTAATCTGTATTTAGACCAAGAAGCAACAGTCAGAACTGAACATGGAACAGCATGTTCCGTTCTGACTGTTGCTTCTTGGTCCAAATACAGATTATTTCAGGAAAGGAGTGCTACAAAGTTATATATTTTTAAGGCTGGGCTTAACAATTCCAAAGCAGGAGTTAATATTGCTGGGAGAAATATCAAGAAAACAGATACCTAGATGATACTACTCTAATGGCTGAATATGAGGAGGAACTAAAGGGTCTATTGATGATGGTGAAAGAAGAGTGTGAAAGCTGCCCTGCTGCTCAACATTAAAAAGACAAATATTGTGGCAAACAGAAATCTCAATTCCAGGCATGATGGTGAAGAAGTGGAAGCAGTGACAGATTATTTTTTTTCTAGGCTCCAAGATGGTAACTGCAGCCATGAAATTAAAAAATATTTTTCTTCTGGGGAGGAAAGCTATGGCAAGTCTGGACAACCTATTAAAAGGAAATATATTACACTATCAACAAAGGTCCACATTGTTAGAACTATGGTATTCCCAGTAGTAACATGTTGATGTGAGATCTGGACCATAAAGAATATTGAGCATAACAGTATTGACATCTTTGAATTGTGATGCTGGAGAGAACTGCATAAAGTCCTACAAGAAGATCAAATAAATCAGTACTACAGGAAACCAAGCCAAACTGTTCTCTGGAAGGTATGATCATGAGGCTAAAGCTCCACTATTTTAGCCATATCACGAGAAGATGGGATTCACTAGAGAAGACTCTGATGCTGGGAAAGATTGAAGACACACAGAGAAGAGGACAGCAGAGGCGTAGATGAATAAAGGAAGTCATTGAAGTAATGAACATGTGCTTCATAGAGCCTAGAGGGGCAGTGGCTGACAGATGTGCCTGGTGTGCTGTGGTCCATATGGTCATGGAGAGTCGACAGGACTGATCGGCTAAACAACAACAACATAGTAGCTAAGTGGCTTTATATGAGATTATAATTGACATGTATAAGATATGCAATTTGTGCTTATTTATTTATATGATATTAAAAATAACATATTTTTATGTTGTTTTCTTTGAGTAAGTGCTTGAAGTGAATAATGTTTTTGTAAATGTTTTATTTTTCTCTATGTTTAACTAAGAAGACACCAGAGCCATTGTTCTTAGGGTTAAAAGAAACCTTGGACCCATCCTGCCTACTGGTGTTAGACTCATATCAAATATGTTATTCTTTCTGTTCCTAAATAGGAAAGAAGTGGAAACTCTAAATGTCTGATAAAGTAAAGTGATTATACAGTATTATCTTTACAAATCACAAAATACCTTCATTGTGCATGCATTATTATATCACTGTGTACCAACCATTTATATCTGAATAAATTATTCTAACCATACTGATGTTTTCATACAATAAACTTTTATTGGTTTTAAATTTCATCATTATATGTACTGGAAAGCTTAAATGAAAATCGAACTCACCATAACCGCTGGATACGACTTAAAAAAGAAGTGTGAAATTTGATTACATTTTATACAATTAATCTATTTATATATATTTTAGGTATTGCTTGCCCACAAGCAGATGCAAAGATAATGAGGATGGATGAGTGGCCAAACAGCTATTTAAATGAGTTGAGCTTGGATTGAGTCAGGACAGACAAACGGCTGAAGGGTAGAGAAATGAAAGCTCTCCCTGTGTCTAATGAGATACATAAGGCTGAAGTATAGATACATATCATGTGTGATCAATAATTCATGAAAAATTCTACCACTGAATTATTATTCATTACTATTATGGCTCCATTTGACACTAAAGTGAGTGTAAAAAAAAGTATATCCCCACAATGATATTACTAGTCTTAACACTTCAGTTTGGTGCCGCTTAACTAAATATACAATATACATAAATTTCAAGAATGAATTCAAACACATTGCTACCCCAAGCTAAAATGCCTCTGACTCCGTCAATTCAGTAGCTGTTTCAAAATAGAAAAGAACTGAGTTTCTGGCATGCTTTGAAAAAGGTGGAATGGGTGTCGTGCAAAATGCATGTAGCAGGGGAATGAGGGGATGTCACTGGCAGAGGCCCGAATATCCCCTAGTTATGTTATACCCAGTTCTTGCAAATTATACATGTACTCTGTTTTTCCTGTGAACTGTATTGTTAATACAGTTCACAGGAAAAACAGAAATAAAGTCAAATGAAATAAAGAATTTGCTTTAAGAACCTCTCACACACCAGTATATATCCCGCCAATTAACTTTCCTTACAAGTGACTTACATTAAATGATGCAGTCCTACAAAGCAGATACCAGTCATGTGGTCGTTGTAGCCTCATTATATATACAGTCATATTATTGAGTGATTCCTCCTCTCTGCAGCTTTAAATTAAATGCTACCAACTATAAGCTAAGGATCTTTCCTGTTTGCTGGCCGCACCTTTAACCCCAAGCCCTAACCCTTAAGCCTAACTCTTAACCATAACTCCTAACTCAAACCCTAAACCTAAACCCAACATTAGGAAATTCACTGAAATGTCCGCCCCGCTACATAGTGGCAACGGCTACCACTGCGTGCGGCCAACCAACAGCAATGGTCCTAAGCTGAGTATATGACAATGTGACTCATAACTTACCATGTCCTTTCATTATGTTTTTAAATAGTGGCATATCTGCTCTTTCTCCAAAGTCATCAGCCTGGTTAACAAGAGCTTCCTTCACGGTCTTGTATCCAGCAAGCACCACTATCTTCTTAGGTCCAAATTGTACAGTAAATATGTCTCCATACTTTTCAGACATCTGGAACACATGCAGGACAGTTCCATGTAAAATTAAGTTTCCTTGTTTTTGTAGGTTACTCTTCTGAATTCATTTTATGCTTTGGGAATATATCACAGAAAGGACGGTACAATGTTATACATGAGAATAGATGGAAAACAACTGTTGTAATAATGGAAACATGTTGAAAGTAGAGGGATGTGTTTTGTTTGGGGTGGATATGATACTGGCTTAAGAATAGGTAAACATTTTAAAGTTTTATTGTTATACTATATTTATAGAAAATGGGGGAATGAAGAGATTAAAAATGTATACTATCCAATAACAATACATATTCATATCAAACAGATAATATATCATTAAAATAATGTAGTATTCCAAAAGAAAACAGAAAATAAATTATTCAAATAACTTAATATTCTAAAATAAAACAGATAAATAAGGTTATAAATAAATAATCCTCAAACTAATTAGTAAAAATCTCCAATTAGGGCCACCACTATTACCTTAAAACAACCTGAAAAGGGATAAACCCAACAAGTCCAAAGAATGTCTATAGGTATATAATACTGGAGTCGCTGGATCACAGAATAGTGTAAGTGTCCTTGTGTTAACATGGGTTTGATGATGGCTCCTGTTCCAGCAACAAGCAACATTCCACCCGTTATTGCAGTCAACAGCCATGGAGAGTCTTGGGAAGCTTGGGGTTTGGTACACCTGCAGCCACATTAAATTTGAAGCCAGTAAGTACATCGTGAGAGCCGCAACAGCTGCAGGCTTGAAATTTGGCCAAGTTACAGAGTTATTAAATTAGAGTAGGGCGTGAGTTATGAGCTTGAGACGCAAACTAATAAACCATTTGTTGAACGTTGGATGCGCGGCCATGAACATGATCAATTAGTCAAACCCGTAGTTACTGGTTTAGATGGAGTCAATGGCAACAGAGATTGTCATTATTACGTCACTGAAAAATGGTATTTCAAAGTCTTACGGGTTTCAATTACGACTTACGATCGGACCCACATTCCACAATTAATGTAATATTGATAAAGCCGTAAATATAATAATAAAGTGCCTTGCAAAGGTATTAACTCCCCTTGACTTTTTACCTATTTTGTTACATTATAGCCTTAAGTTCCATGTTTTGTTAATCTGAATGTCATGTGATAGATCAGAACACAATAGTCTAAGTTGGTGAAGTGAAATGAGAAAAAAATGAACATAAAACTATGTTTTAGAAATAGAAAACAGAAAATTGTCATGTGCGTATGTATTCACCCCCTTTGTTATGAAGCCCATAAAAAGCTCTGGTGCAACCAATTACCTTCAGAGGTCACATAATTAGTGAAATTATGTCCACCTGTGTGCAATCTAAGTGTCACATGACCTGTCATTACATAGACACACCTTTTTTGAAAGACCCCAGAGACTGCAACACCTCAGCAAGAGGCACCACTAACCACAGCAATCGATCTGCAGGTTACATGCGGAAAAGCAAAATCGTAACTCCAACCCAGCTAAGCCTTTGATCTTACAAGCCCGCAAAAGTTACAACTGCTAAAATCGCAAAGCACTGTTAAATTGTTACAATTCCTCAAGCTCGTATTTGCTTTAAACCCGTAAATGGGAAATGTAGCCAAAAATCCTACGGGTACTAGAGAGGACCCGCAAGGGGTTTAAACACCTGTTCGTAGCACTGTAAAGAAAAATATAAACACACTACTGTAATACGGGGAAAGCGATGAAAGACATTAGAATCAACTGCACAACAGTCTCAAGCTCGCGTGTTGTATCCATCCCAGCAATCGGAGGGTTAATACATATCATTGAACTTGCATGGAATAGAATAGTAGATTTATTTATTTTATCATATTGCATTATTTCTGGAATGTGAGTACAATCTCAAATCTGACTTCTAAACAATAGTTGATTGAGGCACGCAGGAGTTACAAAATAAAAGCAATGGCACTCAGCATGCGCCACTCAAAATTGGAGCAGAGACACAGAGAAGAAACACACAGGCAGGGAGAGGAGAGGAAGGGAGAGGGGGGAAACAGTCACAGGGATCAGAGAGTGGGGAGGCGCGAGGCACGAAAGTGGCGGGTTGCATGACGTTTGCAATGAGCTCTCATTGCAGGTCTTGCGATGAGCGCCAAAGGCCCTCATCACCAGGCATTTTAACTGCACGGGGAAGAGGCTCATGATGAGTGTGAGCATTGTGAAGCACAAAAGTTGCGGGTTGCCAAGGCCTGCAATGAGCGGCAAAGCCGGTATTTTGGGGCTCGAGATGAGTGCCGAAGGCGATCATTGCAGGGTGCGAGGCACGCAAGACATGAAAAAAATGGCAGACGAAAAAACGTAAAAGTTCTCAAACAGGATCAAAACAAGGCCGAAGCCAGTAACACTTAGCCGAACAATGTGAAGCACACGGGACTTAGAGAATACATGAGGCCGAAGCCAGTAACACAGCTGAACAATACGAGGCACGCAGGTGTTTAAAAAGCAACAGCCCTCACCGCGTGCTACGCAAAACTTGAGCAGAGATACAGAGTAGAAACGCCCAGGCAAGGCAGGGAGAGGAAGGGGAGGGAGAGGGGGGAAAGTCTCAGGGATCAGAGAGTAAGGAGGCGCTCAGCGTGAGGCACGAAAGTAGGGGGTTGCACGACATCTGCAATGAGCTCTCATTGCAGGGTTCGCGATGAGCGCCGAAGGCCCTTATCACCAGGCATGTTAAATACACGGGGGGAGAGGCTCACGATGAGCGTCATCATTGTGAAGCACAAATGATGCGGGTTGCCAACACCTGCCATGAGCGGCAAAGCTGGTATTTCAGGGGTCACGATGAGCGCCAAAGGGGCTCATCGAAAGAAACCTAAAGTAGACAGGTGGAGAGGTTCACAATGAGTACCGAAGGTGCTCATTGAGAGGCATGAAAGTGGCTGGTTGATCGAGGATTGCTTCGCCACTCATCGCGAGGCCCTTAACTTAGAGGGGTGAGAGTCTCACATTGTATGGCAAACAGCATTGTCAGCCTTCAAATTTTATTGCCGTCATGAGCGACAAAGGCCAGCTGCGCTCATCGCGAGGCCCGCAGTGCTGAAGGCGCTCACTGCACTGTATGAGGCACGCAAGACATGAAAGTGGTGGGTTGGTCGAGGCCTGCAATGAGCAGCAAAGCCATTCATTGTGAGGCTTGCGATGAGCAATGAAGGCGATCATTGCGAGTCCCCCAACTTACAAACAGCATTGCCATCCTTCAAATTGTATTGCCGTCATGAGTGCCGAAGCCTCGCAGTTATGAGTGCCGAAGGCCCACTGTACGGGCTCATCGCAAGGCATGCCCCACTTTGCTGCAATGAGTGCTTCCTGCACTCATTGCAGGACACGAGGCACACAAGACTTTACAATTTAAAAATGATCAATGCAGCGCCGTAGCCACTCATCACGAGCCCCGCAAGACTTCAAAACAGCCTACACATGAGCACAGAAGGCACTCATGTCAATGGCCGAGATCAGCGCCGAAACCCGTAGCACTTTGCAGCTGAACACTAGGAACGCAGTTTACGATTTTAAGGGCCAACATTTTTTCTACCGCATAACTCAAAAGACAAACCAAAAAATCCAAATAATTGAAAAAAAAAAACTTAAACACTCACACACAGCACAGTGGGAGAGCCAGGGAGCCTGTAAGTAGGGTTGCAAGCTCAAGCTGATTTGACGCATAATTGGCGTTTTTCGTTGATCGAAAATCAGCTAAGCGAGAAAAAAAATGGCGGCCAAAAAAACGTAAAAATTCTCAAACAGGATCAAAACGAGGCCGAAGCCAGTAACACTTAGGCGAACAATGCGAGGCACGCAGGACTTAGAGAATACATGAGGCCGAAGCCAGTAACACAGCCGAACAATGCGAGGCACGCAGGTGTTTGAAAAGCAACAGCAGTCAACGCGTGCTACGCAAAACGAGCAGGGACACAGAGAAGAAAGACGGTGGAGAGGGTGGAAAAAGACAAAGGGCTGAGAGACAGAGAAAAAGAGAGGGAAATAAGGAAAAACAAAAGACACATAGCAGGGAGAGGGGGAAAACAGACACCGGGGTCAGAGAGTGGGGAGAGGTTCGCAATCAGCGCTGAAGGCGCCTATTGTGGACCTTGAGAAGAGCACCAAGGCGCTCATCAATGGTCGAAAGTGGCTACTTGCATGACGTCTGCAACTATACGGGGGGAGCTCCGAAGGTGATCATTGCGAAGCACAAAAGATGCGGGTTGCCAAGGCCTGCAATGAGCGCTCATCACAAGGCCTGTAAAGTAGACAGGGGAGAGGCATGCAATGAGCGCCAAAGGCGGTCAGCGCGGGGCTCGCAATGAGCACCAAAGGTGCACAGAGGGGGTAGAGACTCGGGACCTGCATGTTAGAGGGGGGAGAGCATTGCATGGGGTGGCCAACAGTATTGCCAGGCTTCAAATTTTATTGCCGTCATTTTTGACGGGCAAGTGACTAGTTTACTATAACTTGCTGGACAAAAGTGATGATTTATATTGTGAGATCACATATCAGTAATAAACAAAGTGTTCTGTACGCCGCAATTGCGAGCCTATGCAAAGGCTTCTCTCTCCTTCCCTTCTTCTGTGTCCTCTTCCTCCCTCTTCTCTCCTTCTCTCTCCTCTCTGTGAGCCTAGCAGTGAATGCCTTCAGCACCAATTGCACCCCCCGTGTCTTTTCCGCCACTCTCTCACTTGTGTCACTTTTCTCACTTTTCTCCCCCTGTGTCTCTTCCCCCATGTCTCTTTCCTCCCACTCCCTCCCCAGTGTCTCTTCTTTCCCCTCTCTCCCTCCAGTGTCTCTTTGCCCCACTCTCCCTCCCCTTTGTCTCTTCCCTTTCTCTCCCTCCACTGTATCTCTTACCCCCCTCTCCCTCCCCTGTCTCTTTGGCCCCCTCTCCCTCTGTTTAGGGGTTTGAAAACTTTTGCAAGCTTGGCGGCGTTTATACTGTAACTTTTTTTCAAACCCACAAGGCTTAAATTTTAAATTGCTATTGCTCAAAGCCTTGCGGGCTTGAAAAACAAGTTACATGTTTAACCGCCGCCATTTTTTTTCAAGCTTGTAACTCGTAAGCCTTCGGGAGGCTGCCAAAAGATGGCAATTGAATAGCAAATTAGCTTTCAACTTTGCTTATGGACTCCCTGTCTCAGGGGAAGGCAGGGAGCCCATAAGTGAGGTTCTAAGTTAATTTGCTATTCAATTGCCTTCTTTTGGCGGCCTCCCAATGGCTCCCACCCCCCCCCCCCCCCCCCACACACACACACACCTTACTAGACTCGCGATGAGCGCCTTCGGTTCTCATTGCTGGCCTCTCCCCCCTCTAACTTGCGGGCCTTGTGATGAGTGCTTTTGGCGCTTATTGCAAGCCTCTTCTCCCCTCTACTTTTCGGTCCTGGTGATGATTGCCTTTGGTGCTCATTGTAAACCTAAGCAAACCAGCAACTTGCACGCTTTCAGCGCTCATTGCGCATGCCCGTAACTTTTAACATAGCAATGCCGACAAACTCTCAATTACGACAAGTATATATATGATTACTCTGGTGTACTGAACAGATATGAAAGGAATGAATGTGCTCTGCATTTTCTACAGTGTTGACGATTAGTTATTTTCTTTTTAGGCACATCTTAGACCCTCAGGATCAATTTGTGCTACACAAATAATATTTATATATATTCTTTGCTTCTGGTACATTGGTTATTGGTCAGTACATTTTTGATACTTATTCGCTGTGTCTGCTTTTTCATGGATGATAGTTATGTGCACATACACTAGACCAGTGGTGGTAAAGTCTGTTCTATGAGTGTCTCCAAGAGTCCAGGATTGTACTACCCTTCTCCGTATGTATTCAAATTCTCTTTGATGGAGCCCAGATGAGTACTGTATATATACTCGAGTATAATCTGAGTTTTTCAGCCCTTTTTTTCAGGCTGAAAAGGCCCCCCTCGGCTTATACTCGAGTCTCTCTACTCCGTGTCTCTCTAACCCCCCGTGTCTCTCTAACACCCCGTGTCTCTTTCCCTCCCCCTCCTCATCCTCAACCCCCCCTCCTCATTCTAAACCCCCCTCCTCATTCTAAACCCCCCCTCCTCATTCTAAACCCCCCTCCTCACTTTACCCCTCTAAATACCATAGCACTGTAAATGCAAAGAAAAGATCAATACAGCACTGTAAATAAGAGGAAAGCGATCATAGACATTAGAATTAATTGCACAGTCTCAAGCCTGCAAATCGACAGGAAAAAAAAGTAATTTTTATGTATTATTTCGGGTTAAATCGATCTTAGGTATCAATAAGTTAATACATATCAGGCCACCCATATGGACTAGAACAGTATTGGCATTCATTTTCATAACTTTTTAATTTGCAGGTTTTGTGCGTCTGATCACATATCGGACCCCGAAACCTAATTGAATTACATGTTTCACTGCCGTAATTCTGACAGTCTCATTTCCTATTGGCTGCTTCGAAATGAGAGATTACAGGCTTGCTTAATTGATCATGTTCCCATTCTCAACTGCTTCGAACCAGTGCTTGGTTTGGCTTCGGGACCGCAACTTGCGAGCTTGAGCAAATGAAAAGCCTCGCAATTGGAGAGGAACGGGAGCCCGCAACACACTCGCAGACATTCTGCTGTCTGCGATCAACTTGCGAGGCTCAAATTGAATGAAGCCCCTAGACTGTTGGCGGCAATGCACTAACCGTCATGTGAACATGTAACGTTGTTAGCAACACAGTTATTCACAACACATTAATGATATTTAGAATGATTCTATGTGGATATTGCAGTTTAGACACATCCCATTACAATTTAATTTAACACATATTGCATGTTATTTTATGGCAGGGGATACACATTGGATGTAAATGTATTCATATGTCAGATGAGTGGGTGTTGAACCATGGGGCACTATATTAGGCATGTCTCAGGCATGTCTGAAAGCTGAGATTACTATTGTAAAGGTTCTTTTGTGTTTTGTGTGTCAAGTAAAATGACAATTTATGGTTTGTTTTTTTTGTATTAGGCTTTTACGACCACAGACATTTTTACATAGCAAGTAAGTGTTTTTGCAAGGGGTTTACCTCCTGTTACAGGAGATTCAGTATGCTCATAATTGTATTGCTTACTGTGAGCTCCTGCAGATCTCAACACGAACATGTAAAAAATAATCTTTGGCATTTACACACACACAAAATGACAAAAATGTAACATATATATGAAAATATAATTTGATGTGATTTATATCATTTATTTTCTCGGTCTTATGTACTTATTACAAAATGATAATCTATAAAATTCTGTTTATCCTTACACTTCTTTTCACTTTTGTTCCTTATCACCTTTTCTTTCTGTTATTTTGTAAATGTGCCCCACCTCCTGAGTACATGAAATGTCTGTAACCCCTGTCAATAAAGGGTTAATGGTATTTAAAAATCTTTACAATAATCACATTCATTACTGTTATAAAACGTTTATGTGTCTTGCATTTCTCTTTCTCTCTTTTTATTCCTTTTTTTTGTTTGATTTATTAGTGCTTTTATATATTTTTTAATTTTTGATTGAAACGAATGGCTGTATTTATTGCTTCCAATTGATTACTGTTAATTAATACATTGAAAAAAAGTATAATGTGGCATCTGGTTCATTACAAACAGCATCAAAAACGGGATGTACTGTATAATACTAACCATTTTTTTCTAAATCATTTTTAGCATAATGGTATACCAGCCAACAAAGTACAGTGTCTTTTTATGGACCAAAATATGTAATAATATTTGATTTTTATAAAGGAAATACTGTGCATTGTTTATTTCTCGTTGTCATTGTACATCTAGTAGATTTCTTCGTCATTATATATCTTGTGATTCAATAGTGAGACGTGATTATATATTTATATTATTCCCTTGAATTCAAAGTTTGCACTCTCACAGGGCACCTTTATCTACCTTTCTAATCTTTATTAGCATTAAATATTAGAGCTCATAAGTACAATTCAACAATATGTGTAAGATATGAATATAATCCTATGATTGTTGTCTTCATAAAGTCTTGTGCATGTTTATTTCATACAAAATGTGTCTTACCTTCATCAGAGTCTGGAAAGGTTTTTTCATATCTATCATATGCAGGTTGCCAATCAGAGGAAGAGGAGTGGGCCCAGGGGGCATTCTAACTACTGATTTCTGGAATCCATTGAATAGATAGACCAAAAATAGAATACATACTGTAATATATACTAACAGATCTACACTCACAAAGTTGGTGATAAGGCTCATGGTGGTGTGTGAAGCAGATATCCTAAGGGATGAATGTTCTGGAATGTATTCACACAGGTTTACACGTATGTTAATCTTTACTAGATATCATCTGAACTATTATATACCAATATACATCTTGGCTTGTATACTTACAAAATGGAATTTGACCCTTTTTTGTTTGCTTAATAAAATGCATGTGATCTTGTTGTTGGGCACATGGCCAAATAACATTTTGTCCTCAAACAGTAGGGTAAGAATCAAGTAGGTCTTGATGGCAATATGCAGATATTGCATACTGATTTAATAAGGCTTTGTAATGTTACTAGTAGAGAACATTCCAATATTTGTGAGTATGTCAGTGTGATGCCTAGGAGGGCCCACTGGACCATGGACTGTGTGGGCCCTGAGGGGAACCTGGAACCTGAAGTCATGGACTCTGTTATTTGTGATTCCAGCACGTTTGCTTGCTAATAACAAAATGAACATGAAATGTGGTTTAATGACTGTGAACATTTGTCTTTCATTTATGACTCATGTTTAAAGAATGCATGTGTTCAGAATGTGGTAAGAATATGGTAAGATATGATACTATTAGTCTCTTTAGAGTGCAGTGTAACTTTCTCAGTTAAAAAATACTAGCGACTTGCCCATCAAAAAATGATAGTCAAAAAAATTCTAAACCTGGGAATGCTGTTTGCCACACAATGTGAGTCTCTGACACTCTTAACCTTTTTGTTATATAGAAAGAAGTACAAGAATTATAATAACTTTTTTTTATTTTGTTAGCAGTCAACTTGTATTTCAACAACTGGTAAACGATAATTTTTTAACCATAATAAACTTTTTAATCGTCACGTATGCAGGAATAATGTAACAATGGATAAAGTTTGTATGAATAAATTGTTGTAAACGATTACATAATGCTTTGCAACATGCAACTTATATTTGAAACATTAGTGAACCATTTTTATTAACAATACTAACATTTTTAAATCTGAGGTATATCAATGAGTATATTATATCAATGAGTATATTAAACCATTACATAATGGTTTGTAACATGCAACTTTTATTTAAAGTACTGTTAAACCACATAGGTATTGAATCCAGAGAAAGGCAAACAGTAAAAAAAAACACATTAAAATGTAGCCAATTGTATCAAAGAAGGGAACAAATAAATTTCTTCCTGAACCCATTAACTGGCAATTGGATTACTCCCTGGGTCAATAACCTGTATTTAATTATACATTTAATTTTTACAACAAATAGTCATCATCCTCCTGCTAACATGAACGCTTAATTACATACAATGAAACAACTTTTGTGACTCTTGAAAAAACTATTTTCACATTACAAACATGAAGTTAATGTATTAAAATGTAAACATTAAGATTAATAGAATACAACAAAACTGTTTTGTGGGGCCAATCTTGGCAAAAGGCCACTTCCAAGACATTACAATACATTTTGTTTTTCCATTTCCAAGTGGTTCGCTTAAAAAGAGCCCAGCAGACTTGTAATTTTGTCTATGGGATATAACCACTGCTTATTCTTTTTTTTTTTTCTCCAGTTTTTGTTGTTATTGTTGTAGTATTGTAAAAGTGTACATAGAGTTTCCTATGTGAAATAGCGGTCTAAAAAGAGCCCAAGTGACATAACATTTCGTCCTTGAAATAAAACCACTGTTCTCTATGTTTACAAAACCTCGTAGTACACAATATTTTTTGTAAAAATGCGTCCATTGTGTAATAGATCACCCTGACTTGGGTGGTCTTCAATTGAAACTTTAATATCACCTGGATTTGTGCACCTTGAAAAAGCAACATACAGTTGTCCATGTGCAAAAACAGGTTCCTGTAAAAAAATACCCACAGACTTACAAGTTTGTCATGGCAAATGCCATGATAACTGGAAATTGTCTCCTTTGAAGGACAAAAGGCAAACCACTCTCACTTGGCGTCAAATCAATTCTTGGCATAAAAACTTGTTCACCTTTATGGGTACCATTCATAATTTTTGCATGTATGAAATGATCTTTTAAATCCTGCACAATTAATCCGGTCCCATTACAAAGTCCTTTTTTTGGATATATATTCCTCAATAGCATGACAATTGCCCCTTTTTTCAATTGCAAAACATGTGGTGGCATTCCAGATGGTTTTAAAGAATTTATAGATAATTCTATACTAAAGTTAGATTCACTGTCTATATCGTCAGCCAGAACTGAATCTGCACTGTAATAATTATTTGGGGGTGTGTTGATGAAATTTAGTAAAACAGGTTCCTGTAAAAAAATACCCACAGACTTAAAAGTTTGTCATGCCAAATGCCATGATAACTGGAAATTGTCTCTTTTGAAGGACAAAAGGCAAACCACTCTCACTTGGCGCCAAATCAATTCTTGGCATAAAAACTTGTTCACATTTATGGGTACCATTCATAATTTTTGCATGTATGAAATTATCTTTTAAATCCTGCACAATTAATCCGGTCCCATTACAAAGTCCTTTTTTTGGATATATATTCCTCAATAGCATGACAATTGCCCCTTTTTTCAATTGCAAAACATGTGGTGGCATTCCAGATGGTGTTAAAGAATTTATAGATAATTCTATACTAAAGTTAGATTTACTGTCTATATCGTCAGCCAGAACTGAATCTGCACTGTAATAATTATTTGGGGGTGTGTTGATGAAATTTAGTAATTTAGATTCAAGGCATCTTGGATGTTAATATCACTTTGTTTGCAATGTCTGAGAAATCGTCGTTATTGAGAGTGTTTAGAAAGATTGCCGATGTGAGTAATTCCTTGCAAACCATTTGTGATGTGTATTATCCGGTAAATTATTTATTTGTGGATGTTTTCCTTCTCCACTTTGAATGAGCCAATCATTGAATTAATTTTGGCCTTCAGACCTCATATTTAATTCTAATTTCAGGTGTATTTTTTTTCCACAGTTTACTTGTCTTGATACATGTTTCAATGATGTCAGTCCTGTTTCCATGTGGCACAACAGGTAATGTTTGCCTAAAATGTCCTCCTAACAACATCCACCAAATGGCAAATTATTATCCATCACTTCTTTTAATAGTCTATCAATGCATTGCAAGGCATGACATGACATCATTGTTTCCTCATCTATTATAATTAATTTACTTTTTTTTTTGGCTTGTAAAGAATTCAGGCGAATATCTGACACTGACATTTCTAAAATGGGAATCGGCAGTTTAAATCCACTATGCACAGTTCTGCCCCTTCTAATCAAAGTGTGTTAATTCCAGTTGTTGCAAATGGCATTGCTATTTGAACCTTTCCTCGAATGTAACTCATCAAACAATTGTACAGATACATTTTTCCTGATCCACTAGGGTTATCTAGATAGAAATAACGGTCTTTGTCCATTTCATCATCTGCAACATTTGTGATGGCATTAAATGCTTGCAATTGTAATGTATTTAAAGTTGCAAGATTTTCTTCTGTTTTTTTATTTTTGAAGTTCAGTGTCATAGTCATCAAAGTTGATGTCATCTATAAGTCCTGGATCAGGCAAATTAAAAATAGCACAATTTAATCCATTTAATCCCAAATTTTCACTGATGATTTTAAGAGTGCAATGGGCTCATTGTAACATTTCAAGAAGTCTCCACACATGTTTAATTTAAAAATTTCCAACAAAGCAAATGCATCAGGTACATTGCAAAAGATGCAAATGAATGCAAATTGTTCTCTCATTTACTTTGGCATTTGACATAGCCCTGCTTCTTCAAGACACCTCTCTCATTCTGTATCATCTGCTATGAAGTTTTGATGTCTTGCAGCTAATAGGAAAGTATCATAAACTATGTCATTCACTGTGCGTAAATGTTCATAACTTTGTTCACCGGGAACATGTAAAAGAAGTAATCTTAAACTGAAACATTCAATGTCTCTTGGGCTGACGGTATAAATTTGTGGGATCATTTTATGAGTATCTCTTTATCGTTGTCGCCATTAACCATATACAAATACATAGTGATATGGATTCTCAATGTATAAAAATTGTCTTACCTCATTGTCCTGGCAGTTTAATTGAAACCAAGCAGTAAGTGTTGTTTCCCGATGTTCACTTTGGGCTAAGGCAGTTCTTTCATTGTCTGCAGTAAAGCAAACAAACTGACTTTGTTGCAAATGTACAGCTAATCGATATGCAGCATGTGACCGATCATGCATCTCAAATTTCAGAAGACGCCACATTGCTTCTGGAGCACTGACATAGCAAGCATCTAAATAACATGAAAGTTTGTCATGTAAAATTGGATTTTCCTTTTTGTTTTGTGCACCTTGCACAACAACAGTTGCTGCGTCATATCCTTTGTATATATATATTTATACATATATTTGATGGACTTAATAGAAGTGCAAGCTTCCACATTTATGTGTGCATATCAGCAAATGTGGATTGTATGGAACTACATATCTACAGTATTATCAACCTTTTGGCCACGGATAATAGCTGTTTGTTCTTCTTTTCTTTTATACAAAGGGTATCGATCACAATTAGCATAAGTTTGCTTTTGAAATTGTTTTGGGAATTCTTTTGTACATTTTTTATTTTCCATACATGGTGAATTTAGATTGATATCTGCACATTTCTCATTAATCATTCTCTGTGTTACAATCTCATAAAGTTTTGAATATTTTTCTGGATGTGGCAATTCAGCAGTAATTACTGAACCCACTCTCTCTGCAGGATTAAAAGTATGTGTGCATGTGGCAGACCTCTTTTTTGAAATGCAATGGTATAAACAAAAGCCACACATTTTCCAAATAACTGTGCTTTAGTTATGTCATGTATTAATGAATTGAGTTTTATTTTGAATACCCTTGCCACTAAATCTGGTTGGTCAGAAGTATTTTGTCCAAGATTAAAATTTTCCTTGATCTCTGGCCATTGTGGATTACATGTGAATGTAATGAATAAATCTGGTTTTCCAAATTTTGTGACAATAATCATGGCATCATTATATCTTTATCGCATATTGCGAGGAGAATCTTGGAAAGTGGATGGCAAAATGATTGCTCTTCCAGCTGGAATGTCTCTGTTGGTAGCCAATTGAGTGACATAATCCATCAATCCACAATATTGTTCTATGCAAAGCTTGTTTTGTTGAAATTTTATAAAATTTAGATAATTTACTTCGACTGGTAGATAGGAATCAGTGATCCATTGTTGTGTGAGTTTGTCCCACATAAAATAGGATAAAAATGATCCCGAATAGCAATTTGTGCCACTTTTGTATTCCAGCATAGAAATATTGCTTCTAACACAAACTTTACTATTGGGATAACTTTGCAATTGTAATTTTGGTTCCCATCCTGGCTTACCATTTGGAAAGAAAATGGGATATGTCATTGAATCCAAATTACAACTTAATATATTTATGTTTATAAAAGGTTGGTCTTCATTGCGTGGATATATTCTAATATCCCGCTGAAAAGGGGGTTCACATCCTCATTTTTAAAGACCATGGCAACCTCATTTATTGTTGGTAAATTATACCATCTTTGATCAGTATTACGGTCTCTTTTCAAAACCATACTTATTCTTACTCTTTACTCTTTGCATTGGCAATTGATGTATTTGAGCATGTTGCTGTTCTTTTTCAACCTCTGCTATTTTTTTGTATGCTTGACTATATGGGTTGTTGGTCATAATTTTACCCAGCCGTTCAAAGACTATGCGCAAACACTGTTTATTTTCAGGAAGCGTCATCCGTTGTTCAACTGCTTCCATTGTATCTAAGACATATAAATGTGCAGATTTCCTTTGCTCTCCTTCCTGTGGGTGTAAATGTGAAGTGCGGTGGTAAAATTGTCCTTGAACTCTAAAACAATATGGACCATGTCCTGGGATATTTTCTGCTAATGTAGCACCCACAGAAGCAAATGAAATTGCACTGTTATAAGACCTGATGTTTTTTTTTAAATTGGTATAATTTAGAAATGTTGGATCGCTCATTATACTTTGTAAGCAATCAAGAAATGTGTGTCTTTGTGGAAGTCTTACCTTTCCTTTCTGACAGCAACTAATGAAGTCTCCGTCAGTTGGTCTTTCCTTGAGAAAATGATAGGCCCTACAAAACTGACAAACCACAAGCAAATGAAATTGCACTGTTATAAGACCTGATGTGTTTTTTTTTTTAAATTGGTATAATTTGGAAATGTTGGATCACTCATTATACTTTGTAAGTAATCTGGAAATGTGTGTCTTTGTGGAACGCTTACCTTTCCTTTCTGACAGCAACTAATGAAGTCTCCGTCAGTTGGTCTTTTCTTGAGAAAACGATAGGCCCCACAAAACTGACAAACCACAAGCAAATGAAATTGCACTGTTATAAGACCTGATGTTTTTTTTTTTCAATTGGTATAATTTAGAAATGTTAGATCGCTCATTGTACTTTGTAAGTAATCTGGAAATATGTGTCTTTGTGGAAGTTTTACCTTTCCTTTTTGACAGCAACTAATGAAGTCTCCGTCAGTTGGTCTTTCCTTGAGAAAATGATAGGCCCCACAAAACTGACAAACTACATTGAGTAATCCATAATAATGAGTGTCTACTGTTAGTGCTGTAATGAAAGCAGTATCCTGAGCTTCCACCACATAGATATCACTACAACATTCTGTATCTACATTGGTGTCATGTGTATGAACATTGGTGTCATAAGGCAATATTGAATCATTAGGCAATGTTTCACAGACATTTTTTTGTTTACTTTTTCTTTTCTTTGAAGCTACAGAACACTCACTTTCTTACTCATTTTTCTTTTATTTAAAAGTCTCTATCGTTCTTCTTCTCTTTAGCGTTGGGAAGTCTCGGGGGACTGTGCATCTCTCCAGCTTTGCTTCCTTTCCCTTGCCGCTCTTCTTTTGCGTTCAATCCTGTCTGCTCTGTTGTCCGCCATTGTAATCTGCAATTATAAATACAGGTGTAAGATGTAATGTTTTTTGTATTGTTCATATTTTTTTTTACCTGCTCTCAATGCAAAACCTAAATAGCATTAATGAAAGAATGCAATGATTTGAAAAGCATTTTTAATTTTCCCATGACTTAAATTAATCCATTATGTTTTGTTTTTTTATTTGCATACATTAAAAAGGAAAGTGCTGCACATATATATATTGATAAATAAGTAATGTTGTTTTTTTGTAATAATTAATTATCAAGTCATTAATAAATAAATATACTTTAATGAATGAATCAATAACTGCCATCAATGGTAAACCTAGATAGATGTTCAGTAACTAAAAAGGTATGTAAAAAAAAAATGCTATGTTCTTATATAGAGCCCTATTCAATTGGGCAAATAGCAATTGAATGAGGCCCTAAATGAATATAGGTTAATTAATTAATCATTAACTGTCATCAATGCAAAACTAAAAGGACATTGTTAAATCATATACCTGTGAAATTGATGTTATTGTCGTCAGTCAGGTGCAGAGATGAGGAATCTATGAAATTACATGAAAATCATTTTAAAAGCTTGTATTCAATTAATTTGTGACTCATTGAAACTATGATGTTCAAATGGTATACATGCAAAGCATAAACGCATATTTATCAATGTATTCAACGTGTCAGAATCTAAGAAACTGCTTTAAATATTTAAGTGCTTTGAAGGTCCTATCCCTGTCAGGCAATTATAAGCACTCCAGAAATGTAAGTGCTTTGTAAAATGTACATCTTTTTTTGTGTATTATAAATGTTTTTTATTTGTTTTGGAATTATTATTAATTATTATTAATTAATAGTTCCAAAAGCAATGTACATGAATGAGCAGTAAGGCAAATATATAAGTGCAGGTAAAAATTATTATTATTTTTATTGCAGTGTAAAAATGTTTATTTGTGTGGTAATGATTACTAATTATTAATTAATTAATATATTAATATACATTAATTAATCAATAACTGTCATCAATCCAAAATAAAAAGACTTAATCCTTTTTTCTTTCATAAAAACATAATTAAATGATACACCAGTAGAGATGATGTTTATGCTGTTCAAAGGCTGCAAACATCACTCTCTGTGTTCAGTCAGCTGCAGAGATGATGAAACTGTCAAATGAGATGGAAAGCATTTTTAATATTTGGATTCATCCCTATCAGGCAATCATCAGCAACGGATATGTTAGTGCATTGTAAAATGTACGTATAGCTTGTGGTCATTTGTTTGTTTGTTTGTTTGTTTTATTATTACTAATTAGTAGTTAATAAAGTAATGTAGATGATTAATTAATAATCAATGAATAAATATATTAGAAAGAGGTAAGCATTAATATATTAATAAACTAAAGGCAGTTTAAATTTTTTTTGATAATGATTAGTAATTAATAATGAATAAATTAATTAACATTACTAATTAATTAATTAATCAATGAATAAATATGTTAGAAAGAGCTAAGCATGAAAGTATTCATAAACTAAATGCAGTGTAAATGATACGTTTGTTGCTCATTTTTTCTAACAAATAATATATACTTTTTTTTAAGAATAATTAATTTATTATTTTTTTATTAATGATTATTAATATAAATTAATATACTTTACCTATTTGTAATTAGTATTCAGCAATCAGTATCCTGAAGAGCTAACAATCTCTTTAGATTTTCCAGCAGCAGAAAATGTCCACTCAGACTGTCATCACCTGAGGAGAAAGTGTGAGCTCTGTGGCAAGTGTGCCTTATATATAGGCTGTGTGTGTGATACAAAACCATTGGTTTATGCGGGAAAGCCACCATTTCATAATCCTAATGTGTAAATGTGTAAGTTAGTGTTGTAAAATGGCGGCATCAGTCTATGTTTTACGCGTTACACGAGAATTTTCTGTCCTTCCTATTAGTATTTTTTCTACCTCGTACATCGCTGGCTGTATTTTGCGCGGTTCGGGGTCGTGTAACCTTGTTTTCATTTTTTTTCAGCCATTATTTTTTTCTTGCTTAGTCGATTTTCAAGTGCTGAAACTGCTTACATTCGACTTAAATTTGTGTTCCACCTCACTCCTAGATGTCCTGGCTGTTCTCCAGTGCTGTGTGTGATGTTTTTGTTGCATTTGTTTTTGTATTTTTTGTGTTTTTTGCTTTGCGCAGTTCGGCTATTAACTTCGTATTGTTCCTATCTCGTATTTGTTTTTTTCGAATTCCTGCATCTCATATTTTTTTTTTTTATTGCTGCGTCTTGTATTTTATGTGCCGCGTTTATCAACTGCTTGCGTTTTGTAAGTGATTGGAGGCTAAGTCCCACGTGTTTCAATGTGTGATGGGCTCGCCTCTCTTCGGCGCTCCTTTCTGGCCTGCATGTTTCATTACCTCCACTGCTTGCCTCGCTTTGCGAGGCTCACAGGCGATGAGCTCCAAGTGTTGCAAGTTTTAGTGGTTTAACGGCTTGCCTCGCTAGGCGAGGCTTGGAGATGAGCGCCTTTGGTGCTCATCGTCTAAGTGATGTGAGTTTTAGTGGTTTAATGGCACCTTGCAAGCGAAGAGTGCCTTTGGTGCTCATCGCCTAAGTGCTCTGAGTTAATTGCTCGCCTCGCTATGCGAGGCGAGCAGGCCTCGCCTAAGGGCTCCAAGTTAACGGCTTGCCTCGCTACGTGAGGCTCGCAGGCGATGAGTGCCTTCTGCGCTCATCACTAAGTCGTATGCACCACGCAAAGCTTGACACCGTCTCATAGTTTGACAATTATAATATGTAATTGTGTCATGGCCATGGACTGGAAGGAGTTAACCCTCCTGTTATGTTCAGTTCTCTCAGAGGGTCATAAAGTGATAAACTGACTTGGGGTGGTTTCTGTTCCAGGAGGGAGGAGGGAGAAACTAATGGGGGTTGGTCCTTGGAACTTTTTAAAACTGTGTCTGTAAACAAATATAGAGAGTCTTTTTCTGATACACTAATCGATTGGTGTGTGTCTTCTCTTGATTCTAAGTAAAAGGGATTAGGGAAAATGCTTTATTATTTTTTAATAAGCTAGTAAGAGCCTGTAACGTTATGACTTTTGGAGTTCCTGTGAAATGGTCCTGAGGCATGCTGAGGGCGTTGAGATTAAACACAATATCTCACTACTCAGGGGTGTCCTGTAACCTTAAAGCAGGAGGTGTTGAGGTGCATGTGGCCTCTCCTCCCTAGTCATGACAGTCAGTGTGCCTGTCTAAGGCCCTCATTTAATTCTGAGCCTGTAATTACCTTCATACTGTCTGTTTGTCCCTGGGTCAAAATTTGTTACATATATAATTGCATTTAATTGACTCAAGCCTGTAATTACAGGCTCACAGCCCCAAAAGGCAAACCATGAACCTGTACGTAGCATTTCAGGGCATGATCATGATCAATTAAGCAAGCCCGTAAGTTACAATTTTGACAGAGCCAATAGTAAATGAGACCGTCATCATGATGTCAGTAAAACATGGGGCCTCAATCTAATCGGTGCTGTAAAACGATTCCTTGCGACCGGGTTGCGGCCCTGCGTATCGATTCGTCTAAGCTGGTATTGAATTGGGCGCCGCCGCAAGGTGGTCCCCTTTACGGCCAATCGCAAGCCATGCTATCGGCTATAAGCATTTGCCCCAAGCCCGTAACTCGTGTTTTAAGGCCGCAAACTCAGAAAACTGTAAATGCAAATATAAATTCAAGACAGCACTGTAAAGCACTGTAAATGATGGGGAACACAATGAGGGACATGAGGATTAATACCATTACATTCCCAAGCTTGCACATCGCCAAAATCAAATATTTCATTTCAGGTTTATTTTCCGCCCAAAGTCTTATGGGCTTGAATGATCTCCAAGCCAGTAAATCGTTGTTTAAACTTATACGGGCTTGGAGGTTGAAGGCCCAAACTTGAAGCTTTGTAAATGCAAATATATATTCAATCCAGCACGGTAAATGATGGGGAATACAATGGGGGACATGATGATTAATAGCAAAACAATCTCAAGATTGCACATCGCAAAAATCAAATATTTGATTTCATGTTTAATTTCCATCCAAAGTCCCACTCGCTTGAATGACTTCCAAGCCCATAGCTTGTTAATCAAGCCTGTACGGGCTTGGAGGGTGAATGACCTCAAAGACCGTGGGACTAACATGATGGATAGAACACGAAAATTGAACATGAAATAAAATAAAAATATTTGCCGATTTGAGATTATGGAAATGTTGTGCTATTAATTCTAAGACCTAAAATCACTTTCACTTCTCATAAAAGTACAGGATAGCTTTTTTATGTGCTTAATTAGTGCTACGTTTTGTAAGTAAGAGCATTGCGGGACCTCTTTGATGTAAGTAAGCTGCGGCTTGATTTTAGCGATTTATGGGCTTGACGGAAGGGTGAGCATAGCATTTGAATAGCGAATTGGGATTTCTTGAGGCCGCAATTCTTGCGGCCGCAACTCTTGAAGCCGCGCAAGATCCAAGGCTCTGAAGAAAGTAAGCTGCGATTGAGCTAGAGATCGCAGCACGAGGCTCGTAAGCTGCTCAGAGGCCGCAAATTGAATAACTAAGTAGCTTGCGGCCTCCCCTTGCGGTTACTTATTCCCAAAAAGCAGGATTAGAATGAGGCCCATGGAGCTTAAACTACAATCAATTAATCTTTAGAAGTCCGATTTGCATTGAGACTCACAATCCAGAAATGTAGAAATCAATAAAAATCTATAAATTAACTGTTCTAGTCCATGCAGGTTCTATGATATGTATTAACTCCTTGATTCCCGGGATCGACATAACACAGAAATAAAAGTAAAAAAGAAAAAAATATTGCAGATTTGTGAGCTTGAGACTTTTGTGCAATTAATTCTAATGCCTTTCATTGCTTTCCCAGTATTTTTAAGTACAGTGGTGTGTGTTTATTTGCTTTTGCAGTGTTACGAACAGGTGCGAGTCCTATCTAGTACTCATAGATTTATTGATACATTTGCCATTTACGGGTTTGAAGTCAAGTGCGGGCTTGATGAATTGTTAAATATGGATTTTGCATCTTTAGCACAGGAAACAATTGCGGACTTGAAACATCAAAGGAGGAGATTGGACGAAGTTACGTTTTTGACAACCGCAGGGATTTTGAGCCTGTAACTCGCAATTGTTTTGCAAGCAGCAAAAAATATCCAATTAAAATCATGAACATTTACTGGTCTACATTACTAGCTCAAGTAATTTGGATTTATACAATTAAATAGGGTCCAAAGTTTCTAATGACTTATTTTAATTAATTAATTAATTATTGTTTTAAAAAAAATCTTCTTTGGCCTCTCTGATCTCTTAAATGATTCAACCACAACTATTTCTTCACATTTTTCAAAGTACTAACCAAATTACAGTGGTGCTCCGTATTCAAACACACTTTTACAAGAAAACTCATAAGACAATAGAGTGCATAATTCCAACAGCATGTATCTGATAAAATACTCATGGTGGATTTACATTTTAATTTGCTGGTCTATGTGTGTTGTTGAGGAATTACATGTTTCTATGTCACTTGCATTGTTTCTTTTGGTCACCTTTTCCTTATTTTCCTTCTAAATATTGCTGAGGGTCTTGGTGGACCACTTAAAAGTAAATTCTACCTGAAGTTAAGTTACTTTTATACCAAACAGCACTTTAATATAGTAGATTTACTTTCTATGTAAACTTCATGCTCCATTTCTATCACTTAGTTGTTGAGATGATGGAGTCGTAGAGACAACTGTGGGCATCGCAAACGGGGCTGCAGTAAATTACGAATTTAACAGCTGAACCACGGAACTGAAAAGACCAGCAACAAAAAAAAAATGCTGCTAATTAACTTACGCACTCACACACAGCACAGGGGAGAGCCAGGGAGCCTGTGAGTGAGGTTGCAAGTTAATTTGAGGCATATTTGGCATTTTTTCAAGATCGAAAATCGCCTAAGCGGGAAAAAGAATGACAAAAAAACGTAAACGCATGGTTTTAGTCACTTGTGCCCTTCACAGGGAGAAATATCTTGTACTATATCAGTCTGGACTCAGAAGTGTGATCCAGCCACTTGTTTCAATTTGGGGTTAGATCGATCTCGGGAATACATTAATACATATCAGGCTACCCACATGGACTATCACATTGGCCTCATTCATTTTTATTATTTTTGAGATTGCAGGTTTGCGAGGCCGATCGCATATCAGACCTCGAATCTCTAGTTGATTGACATGTCAACTCCATGTTGTATGACGTTCATGATGACGGGCTCCTTTTCTATTGGCTGTTTCAGCATCGAGGGTTACGGTCTTGCTTAATTGATCATGTTCAAGCTCGCAAATGCTACAGTCAATGGCATGGTTTATGAATTTCGCCAATTTCCCCTAACTTGCAGTCTTGCCGAATTGAACAGAACCATAATTCGAGCATGCTTCTGGCCCGCAGACATACGGCCTACACCCGGGAGTTGCGGGCTTGGAACTGAATGAGGCTCTATGTGTGTGTGAGAGAGTGCATATAAATGATAGAACAAAGAGAGATAGATAGCGGGGGAGGTGGTCACAGGTAAACAACAAATCCATTTTCTGCCTAAGAAACACTGTTTAAAGTCACATCTCTATTGGCTCTCTCTCTCCTATTAGTTCACAAACCCACACTTGATGCTAATATTCTGTAACCTCTCAGCACTTTCCTGTTTATCTGGCACACACAGCAATTATATAAATTGGTGATTAAATAGTAACAGCGACTTTGGGCCTGATTCAACTGTAAGCCTGCAACTCGATTGTATTGGGCTGTATGTCTGCTGGTGTGTTGTCATCTCCGATTACAATGCTATTCAGTTGCTCAAGCCCGCAAGTCACTGTCCCAAAGCCAAAACCGTACACCATGCACTGATCAATTAAGCAAGCCCGTAACCTCCCATTTCAAAGCAGCCATTAGAAAATGACACTGTCATTATTGCGGCAGTAAAAGATGGAGGTTACATGTCAATCAATTAGGTTTGGGTGTTCGATATGCGACCAGACTCACAAACCGGCAAAATAAAGAATTTAAAAAATGAATGCCAATACTGTTCTAGTCCATATGGGTGGCCTGATATGTATTAACTCATTGATACCCAAGATCGATTTAACCCGGAAATGAAACTGTCAAAGCTGAAGCATGCCAAGGCACCAGCTGTGCAATATCTTACAGACTGATGCCCTCAGCCTTATAAGATAGGCTTATTTTGCCAGGGGTAAGGGGCTTACTGAGATGGGTTAACATTGGGGATGTTGTGATTTATGTGTTATTCCTTGTTATGCCTGTTTAAAGTTGCCTGGGTGCCACTGGGCCTATACTGTGGTACCCATGATTATAGTTGGAGTGTGGATATGAACATAATGGGAGTGATGGGATGTATGTCTGTGTTGTGCTTTGGGGGGCTAGCACTTACAATGGAAATATTGTGTATGCCCAATATTTCATAGTAATATACATGTCCCTTATTAACAAGATTAGGGAGATAATTGACCCCTAGGAGTCACATGACACGAGTATCTCTCCCACTATCACAAGCCTCAGCCTGGTGTCTATATGCCTATTGTATGTAATTGCCCCCTACCAAGAATACAGTCGTGCCAAGGGAAAACAATGGGTGATTGTCTTGTCAGGAAGGGGTAATAATGTGAGCTAAAAGGTGATTGGGTGTAACCATGGATGAACAATTGAATCGATTGGTCTTTTGTTGCTAAGAATGTGGTATAAATATGTCAGATGGTTTCAGTAATAAAGATGTCATACTGGTTCACATAATTAAAGCGTGAATTTCGTTATTGATGCTTGGAATTCTGTTTGCTGGAGTAAGTTATTTTCAGAACTTAGAAAGATCCTTATGCTACACAAGACCACAGACATCTCTCAGTCTAACCTAAGGACTGAAAGTTCTTCCTGCTGTACATAGGTAAAACAAACTGGTCACACCTGTGGGGAGAGATTTGGGCAACAGGCTCTTATCATACCCCATTCAACATACAGGTTGTGACAGAAACATAAAAATAAATGTAAATTTCCTGCCGATTTGCGAGCTTGAGACTGTTGTGCAATTAATTCTATCATCGCTTTCCCCGTTATTTACAGTGCGTCATTGATGTTTTATTTGGATTTACAGTGCTACAAATAGGTGTTTAACCCCCTTGCGGGTCCTCTCTAGCGCTTGAAGGATTTTCTCCTTCTTTTGTAATTTACGGGTGTGAAAACATTTGCTGGTTCGGGGGAATTGAGCAATCAAATAGCAAATTTGTGATTTTAGCCATTGTAACTCTTGCAAAAGTGAAAGATCAAAGGCTTCAGGAGACTGTAAGTTAGCAGTTTAACCAGCGACATTTTTTCAAGGCCATTACTCGTAACCCGTAACCCATAACTCGTAACCCTTTGGAGCCTGCAAAAAGACGTCAATTGAATAGCAAATTAACTTGCGACCTGATTTAAGGGCTCCAGTAACTTGTGAAAGCTCAATTGAATCGGGCTCTTTGTTTTTACGTGTATTTCAGAATTTAACGATATATGAGGTATTTTCATAATATAAATGTACAGTTCACAAAGCATTTAGTTGCGTTGCTCTTCTCAAGGTTTAAACATTTTTTTGAATATTTAACTATAATTAGCATTTTTTTTATTCCCATAATATCATTATATATGCTCAAGACTAATATTACACCTTTAGATTATTTCCATTCTTATACTTTGATGCAGTGTGATTTATATAATTACTTTACATGTACTAAAACTGCAAACATACAGATTAACATAATGCACAATTTCACTTTTTAGAAAATGGATAGCATCTTTAGGAGCATGATTTATTTGCGTACAATAAAATATTTTAGAGGTAAGGATGGTTTTTATTGTGTTACTTAACTCCACAACTTTTGCAAATACTGTATTTTAAAAAAATATATATTATTTACTGTATATTTTTTATTTACAAAGTGCTAGAATACTACTTATGGATAAGTACAGGGATAAAAGATCCAAAAGAGTAAAGGACACTGCAATTATGAGCAAGTTATTGTGGGCACTAGGGAGCATGGTTGTAAGCATGTATGAATAGATAAGTTTTCATACCTTCATATAGTATTGGAGTTGTTGAGTAGAGTCTGATTAAGAGAGATAGAGAATCCCATAAGTCCTTTAGACTCCCAACTACACAACTTCTCACCCACTTCAATGGATGGATTGTACAACATGTATAAATATGAGGGTAAGGTGGTAGCTCTTGCTTGAATGCCTACCAAAAAGTATATCTCATGTCACCAACACCAGTGGACCCCTGCTTTAAAGATTATAGGCAGCTTGAGAGAAGGCTTGGTGATGGGAGAAGAATCACATATATAGCTGTCGTAATTATGAGTTTGTTTGTAATGCTCAGTAATGTTACGGCGTTGCCGGCAAGAAAGAAGACACAAGGGATCGGGAAATGGAGGCACAAGGGAGAGAGAGGAGGGGAGAAAGCAGACACAAGGGAGGGGGAGGAGGGGGAAAGAAGACACAAGGGAGGGAGAGGAGGGGGAAAGGAGACACAAGGGAGGTGGAAAGAGACACAAATAGAAATGTATTGAGTGGTAGAATGTACTGAGTGACAGAAAATTAAGATTTTTTTTGCTAAATGTGAATATTTTTTATTTCTTGCCCATTGCAAGGACAGAAATTCATCAATGTACGTGTTTGATTTTGGTTTGCCTTATTCTAGATTATCACTATCAAATTAAGGAACAGAGGTGATCTGGAAACAATAGGCATAATGGTCTCAATTTTGTAATATGCTATTTTAATGCTATACTGAATTATTTCCCACTTGTAGAATTTCTTTAATGTATAAAACAATGACAGCATTTCCTAAAACTCTACTGGGAACATTGGCAAAATATTATAATGAAAGCTTGTTTCCACCATCATGGTGACAATACCCTAATAGTTAGGAATAGCACAGAGCTTATATGGCATAGGATTTAGGAGGAATCCAATATCAACTGTGAGGTCCATGTCTTCTTTCGTAATTCCTGCAGGTGGATGGACGGTAAATCTCTGCAGTAGACCAGTGAAAAACAAGAAGAGCTCCATTTTGGCCAAACTCTCTCCAACGCAAGCTCTTTTTCCTGGAGACAAATGGATATCAACATCATACTTTGCATAAAATTAAAACATGTGTATTTATCTAGTCTTGAAAAACAAAAACTGGGGCGGTCTTCTTTATAGGGTCTATAGACCATGCAATATACGGTGACTGGAAGTATCACTAGGGGGCTTCCGATGCTCTCGGGAGTTGAAGAAGATACAGTATATGCTATGGTATAAATTACATGATCTAACCATGAAAGTGCAAATAAAAGTCAGCGCTCAGCAGCTTTCTTAATTGTTGTGTGGCCTACCTGCAGAGAAAGGCATGAACGCTTCATGTTTAACAAACTTCCCATTTTCATCCAAGAAGTGATGAGGGTTGAATTTATATGGTGTTTTCCATTGAGTTTTATCATACAGAACTGAGGTAAGGAAAGGAATGACTTCAGTGCCCTGTTGAATCAAAAACAATACATTAATTATTGTAATAGTAGTTATAAGCAGAATGAAGCTTTAAAAGACCACTGTGCTATAAAAATATGACTGTCAAAATTAAAGTATATACATAAGTTATATGTTAGAGCTTACAATTATAACTACTAGCCTTACAAAGTTTAAGAATATAAAACAAGTATATGTACTATTACTTTAACAGCCATCATTTTCTAGTAAAGTGGTCCTTTAAGTTACTGGAGATGATCTTTCATGCACGTGAATATTATGTATTTGGCTGTTACTTCCATTACAATTAGCTAAGCAAATGAAAGGGAATGAGAATTTCACCTCAGGGATATGAAACCCCCGAAATTCCACATCGTTCATGGTTACGTGTGAGACATTCAGTGGAACTATATTAGCAAATCTCTGTATTTCATGAATGACTGCATCAGTATATGGCATGTTCTTCCGATCATCTATAGTTGGCATCTGTCCAGGTTTAATATGTGCCTTAATTTCTTCTTGGACTTTTTCTATAAAACAAAAAACAATTATTGTTCTCTGATGAAGCAAAGATAGTCACTCAAAACGCGTAGAGGAAAGGATGGAGGCGCACTGAACTTTTATGAATATAATGTATTCTCTTGAAAAAATAAACTTGATAAGTAACAAAATACAAAGTACAACCTTCAATTTACCGTATATATATTAAGGAGGGTGAACAAAAAGTAAAAATACATTTGCATTCAAAGTCCTCATGTATTACTTTGGGAATTCACCATGGACATTGGATTCCTAGCTCAAAGACAGGGCCCTTCTTGCTTTGCTATATAATAATAATACAAATCATGTAAAATTATGGGCGTTAACACATTCATAGTGCAATGAAAGGGGAAAAAAAACGTTTTTGTAAAATATGAAATAAATTAACAATTTTAGCATCTATGTTAGCCATAGCATAACATTTTTATAGAAAATCTGGATTTTCAACCACTGCTTATGACTAGAGGAATACATTGGTACTGACTGAATTGACACTACACCCCTTCTCCCTCACAGGCCAAGAAGCAAGCTGATTGCATTAAGAGATCCAAGCATTTCTCTCCAGAAATTAAAATGCCATCTCACACATACAAATTCCGCTAACTAATTTTATGATCTTTTCTCTGCTTAATAATGATCCTGGTCAGAATCAAAGATTTCAAACATATATTTTTTTTTCATTGTACCTTAAACTTAGTGAATATTATGGAAGGAAAGTTGCTAGTCTAGCAAGTCTCATATATCACCCTTTAAAAACGTAATATCAGAATTATACATTTAGCCATTTGTTATCACAGCATCCAGTTAAGCATTCACTTAAGGCGTGACTATTGCCAAACACCATGTGAGTCTCCATGCAGCATAATTACTTTGTATTTCAGGGTATTTAATCATCAGTAACAGTCCCCAATATAGGGTTGTGGAGGTGGTCTCAGTTCCAGCTGCAAAAAGGTCCACAACCGAGAGCATAAGGTTTTCATCATGAAAGTAAGTGTTTGAGTTTGATGATTCCTTAAAGAATACATGATAATAAGAGTACCAATTAGGAGAAATACATCACATTTCAGACAAAGCAATTTCTGCCACTACTTTAACGTCCAAGAGAATGGAAATTTAACTGGAGCATGAGAGAGTAATTAAAACAAACAAGGGACTAGGAATATAGAAATGGACAGAGGTTTCCTAGCTTTGGTCCATAAACCACCAGTATTCTATACATGGGTGTAGGAACTGGGGGGACAGGGGGGACAAATCACCCCAGATTTTTCAAAATGTGTGTTTATGTGTAGAGAAGCAGTTGTGTGAATTTTATACTATATGTGGTATCCCCCCAGATTTTCTTTGGCTCATATACCCATTATTTTATAAACGTCTAAACAAGCAAAAATATCAAAATGAGAGCCAGTCTCCATCAATAAAAATATAAAAAAGAAAAACAAATGAACATTAATAAAAGTAAAGTACAGAAATGAATAGATACAGGTCCACATTCCCTTAAACAATACCTTAGTGGCAAGATGAGTTTCAGATTTTGGACCTTTTCAGATTTCAATGTGTGTAATATATATTATGAGATTATGTGGCAGAACTGCGTATAAATATTCACATTAAGAGGGATAAATAAAGTCTTTAATTGTCTTTGAAACTCCATGGGCCTCATTCTATTAGCGGCCGCAGCCGTTGCGGGGCCGCAAGGACCGGCCGCAAGCTATTCTGCTATTCTATTCCCTTACGGCCGGAGGCTCCGGCAGGCTTGCGGCCGGTGCCTTGCTATCTCTTGCGGCCGCTCGCGCCAGAGGAAAGCCTTTGATCTAAAACGGCCGCAAGAGTTTTGCAATTCAATTCCTCCGGGAAACCTCTCTGCAAGGCTAAAAACGAGCCGCAGCTTACTTGCAGGAAAGAGGTCTCGCTAGCACCAATTAAGCACATAAAATAGCTCAAATAAAGCCATCCTGCACTTTAAGAAGACTATAAAGGGATTTTAGGTGTTAGAAAAAATAGCACATAATTATCCTGTACTCAAATCCGTAAAATATATTTTTTTAATATCCGTAAAATATTCATGTAAAAAGTCCAGAGTGCTTGGAGCACCTCAGACATGCCCACGCCGCAGCCGGAAAATAAACAGTTAATTTGAACTCGGGTTTGGGCAGATGTGCAAGCTTGAGAGTGGGTTCCTTTTAATCCTCATGTCCCCCAATATGATCCCTAGCATTTACAGAGCTGTACAGTGCAGGCTTGAATTTATTTTTGCGTTTTTCTATTTCTGAGATTACGGCCGGTTCCAAGATATGCGGCCGGCCGTAAAAGGAGATCCTTGCGGGGCCGTATAATAGAATCGCGAGTTAACTGACCCCCCGCAAGGAATCGCAGCCTTACGGCCGATTTTAGAATGAGGCCCCATGAAAACAAACTTAAGAATTTTTCATATTTTGGAATTGCAGATAAAGGATTGTGGATGTGTACATATGTTACATTCAAATAGAGCACAGTGCATTATGATTGTGAAGAAGCTGATAGAAACATCAGTAGGTGGTCCTTGAAGACCCTCAACAGTATTCAAATGTTCAACCAAGAACCTGGTCGTTTTTTAAGTGGTCTATGGAAAATTATGTTTGAAACTACTGGGTATCTAGCAATGGAGCAGAGGGACTGTAGAGCCAAAGGGTGAAGGAATCAAGAGATAGAAGTGAAATACAGTCTATATAGATAAATATAAAGGAGAAACTATAAAATTAGAAGGTGGAGCAGAAGAATCAGAACATAAAGGTGGAGTAAGATAGTAGGAAGAGTGAAAGAACACATGAAGAAGAGAAGGGAAGTGAAGAAGGGTGGGAGAAGACTATATGAAAAGAGGATATTGAAAATAGAGCAGAAGAGCAGGATCTTGGACTATGGGAGGGAGTAGTGAAACAACAATAAAAGAGAAAGAGTGTGAAAATGGAGCAGGACATGAGATTAATGAAACTTTATCCCCCCAATCATTGTAATAATTATTGTGGTATGACATGCAATGAGGAATAATCATAAAACTCTAGATAATTAAATTAGAATAGAGTAAAATTTACTGTGATCCCAGGGTCAGCTCTGTTCCTATTGACCATGACAGTTATCGCAGCAATACAGTAAACTAAGAAAAATACACAACCATCACAACTCGAAATCAACGCTACAAGACCCCAATGTTTTATCTCCATCAAGGACTTTATCTTGGCATTGTGATTAAGAATTGTGTGGCTGCATATTTATTATTCTTGCAGATAGGCAAGACAAAAGCAAAGAAAACACAACCTTACTTACTTGCTCTTGCTTCATGAGGAATGCGTCAATAAACCCAGTTATATTATTTGTATTATATTCAGATCGATGCTCTTGGATATATTTCCTCAGAAAGTTTTTCAGAAGCTCCACATTCTTAAAAACTTTTTTATGTGCTCCAAAGAGGTATCCAAGAAGTGGATAACAATTATACAGCTGGTGAAAAAATAGTTTTGAAATTAGTTTTTTCAAATGGCTAACAACTGTACAACAATTGGACTACAATGTTGTAACAGACCCAATAAGTAAATCAATGTGACTTATTGGGTCTGTTACAACATGTATTACTTGTTACACATATCCCATAGTGGATAGAATAATACGGCCCCCTGACCTTCGCACTCTGCAGAACAGAGCGCCGTCATCAGGGCGCAGAGAACTGCATCCCATGTGCCACAGAGGCTTCTCATGCGCGAGCGCCTCCATCTCATATTTACTGGACCTGCTTGGCAAGGTAAGGGTCTGACAGTGTGCCATATGGGCCAGGCATTGTTTCATGTGTCGCTAGGAGCATGTTGCATTGCATGTTTATCGCACATGCAAATAATAACAGTGACATTACAAACAATATGCTCCTAGTGACACATGCCAGTCCCACATGGCACACTGTCAGCCTGTTACCTTGGCCTTGGCAGCCTCCAACAAGCAGGTCCAGTAAATATGAGATGGTGGCGCGCACATGAGAAGCCTCTGTGGCAGATGGGATGCAGGCTGGAGCGCAGAGCGTCATCAGAGCTCAGTTCTCGACGCCCTGTTGACCGTGCGCTGTTCTCCAGCGCGTAAAGGCTGTGCCACTGAAAAATACAATAGTGAAATGATTTTCTTATTAAATAAGAATAAGGTCAATAACTACTAAGTTATTCAATAAAATATGTTTTCTGAATTATGCCTAATGGTCATGGGTCTCATTTTATTAATAGCTATGCTTTTGGATCTCTGCTTGCTGTTAAACTAAAAAGACACTAGTTTAAAAATGTATGGCATCAGAAAAGGCGAAACGTATGTGGCATTTTTAACAGTGACCACTTTAGCTGCTTTCCTGAGTTGTGCAAAATGGTTCTTCAACCCTTCTTCCCAACAGTATAGGCTACAATTCTTCTTCAGTTTAACGTGGAAATTATAGTGTGCATTGCCTTTGTCTATAATAATAAGATCATTTGGTCAGGCTACATCCAAGAGGCCACTGTGTAGTTTACATATTAGACCAGTGGTTCCCAAACCTCTCCTCCCCTGTGTGGTTTACATATTAGACCAGTGGTTTCCAAACCTCCCCTCCTCCTGCCCAGACATTTCAGGATTTCAATGTAACAGTGTGAACACAGTTGAGGAAGTTAGAGGCTCCATTGCCTGTTGAATACTAATCTCCTCCCCTGTGTTCACACTGTTACATTGAAATCCTGACCTGTCTGAGGAGCTCAGAGGAGAGGTTTGGGAACCACTATATTAGACAATTACATACTAGTGATCTGTGAGACCTGTGGTCTAAAAGGCAATCATAAGTCAAGCTGAAAATGGACAGTAGTACAGTAGTTACCTGTAATAGAGGGGTACCCAGCATCTTGGTATTTGCATGTATTAACTGGATAAGAGTTAGAAATGTTGGGTCATCATCTTTGGCTAACCAATAAAACACAGGTTTACAATGGCCGATTAACCAAAAAAGATTTAGCATAGTTAACCAAGGTAAAAATGGTTTATGTCTGAAACACAATCTGTCAAATTTCTAGACATTCTTTGGATGAATTTTGGTTTAATTCCAATTTTTGTTGAAATCATTCAATCTAATAATGGGCCAAATTAGACACTTTAAGCTTACCATTGTAAGACATATAATGTTTAAGAAGAGGGTCTAACTCATCTTGAATTCTGTTTTCTATTGTCTTCTTTCCCATTCCAAAATCTCGCAGAGTTGACAGTGTGAACCGTCTCATAACTTTCCATGATTCTCCATGACTGAACACTATGCCTGGATATAGAATAATAGAACAAGAAGAAGAAATGTTACAGCGTTTCACCACTTCCACAAAATCTGTACAATCAGCTATAAACTGCTGATATGTGTTATTATCAAATACAAGAACCACAGTACTTCGAGAAAATAAGCACTCGCACAGATTCCACCAATTTGTCATAGATGCCTCCGGGGTTCAACAGAGACATCGACATTCTGTTTATTCTAATTTTTAAAAAACTAGCTTTTCGACAATGAGTGAGAGAGTAATATTATGTCTTCTAAAGAGAATCATTCTAGTTAACTTGTCATGGGCGTATTTAGGTTTTATGCTGCCCTCATCCCACTCAAATGTGTGCATCCCCCACTCTCCCATTATTACTCTTCCTTACCCCTTGCTATGCCATCATGTTAAGATTACAACATGATAGCATTGCCTCCACTGCAAGGCGAGCAGTGGAGGCAATGAAACATGCAGGACTTAGCCTCCAAACACTTAAGAAACGCAGGATCACCTTCCAGCCTTATTAAATTGCAATTCAGCACATAGCATTTTTTTTAAATAAGTTTTTAATTAATGAAGATCTTGCTTTTGGATAGAAGTTTACTAAATAAAAACTTCTGTAAAAAAAGTATGCTATATGCTTATATACAGCCCTATTCAATTGTCCGAATCACAATTCCATAAGGCTGTTAGGCTGCAAGCAGTTGACGAACGCTGCACTTAGAAATAAAAACATTACGAGACGCGAAAACAAGAAAAAAAAATACAAAAAAAAAAAGCATCACACACAGCACGAGGTAACAACCAGGATGTCTGGGAGTGAGGTGGAACACAAATTGAAGTCGATTTTAAACAGTTTCGCCACTCGAAAATCGTCTAAGCGAGAAAAAAAATGGGAGCCAAAAGAATTAAAACAAGGCTACACGACCCTGGGACGCAGAAAACACTGGAATGTACAAGGTACGAAATACACTACTACAAAGGACGCCAAATGCTCGCGAACCGTGTATTACATACACAAACAACGCTACTTTACACTCCTAACTTGTAACTAAAAAAATATGAGATAGGAAAAATATGCAGTTAACGGCAGAAACGAAAAAAAAAAAATACAAACAAAAAAAAACACACAACACGGGGTAACAGCCAGGATGTCTAGGAGTGAGGTGGAACACAAATTTCAGTCGATTTTAAACAGTTTTGCCACACGGAAATCGTCTAAGCGAGAAAAATAATGGCAGACTGTGTGGCAAACAGCATTGCCATGGCTTCACATTTTATTGCTCCTTCATTTTTGACGGGCAAGTCACTAGTTCTAAATATAATAGCCATAAATAAATTCTGTGACACTGTGATATCTAAATTACCATTTCCTTGTGTTAATAGTTTAAATATTGGTATATCTGCCCTTCCTCCAAAGTCGTGAGCTTTTGTAACAAGAGCTTCCTTCACAGCCTTGTAACCAGAAATTACCACCATCTTCTTAGGTCCAAATTGTATAGTAAATATGTCTCCATACTTTTCAGACAGCTGAAAGACATACACAACATGTTACATTAACTTAATTATTTGCAGCTTCACTATCTCTTATTGCCTCACTTTTCTTCATAATAGTCTCTATCACAGTTGACAGTTCTAACTAAATATTACTTTTTTTGACGTGCAATAGAACTTAAAAAAAAAAAGTAATGTGTATAGCTCATATGAAAGTAAAAAAAATGATGTCATAACTCAACAGGAGACCTAAGAATACAAAAAAGAGCTGGTCACAGCAATGTTTTGAGTTGGTCTTAGTCTACAATACTTCAAGTCCCTAGGCCAAAATAATTTTTATCATTCTTGTTCAATAAACACTACTGTGTGTTGGCCATCAAAATGACCTTATGAATCTGCATGCAATGAATGTTTAAGTAACCAATTAATCTACAAATATCAATTTGTATACATTACGACTGATTTCAGAGCTCCATGTAGTCATACAGTCAAGTGTGAAGGGTGTTGAGAGAGAAGGTTGGGTTCCTTAAAATTACACAATATATATCTTATAGTTCCCTAATCACACAGAGTTTGAAAACACAGTTTTACTAAACTCACTAAGGTACCCTTAATGGCTTACGTCGAGATTTATAATTGTTTCCAACGGAGGAAATAAAGTTAGATTGATTTAATTAATATTGTTAATATGTTTTCTTTATTAGTGTAGATCAAGTGATTGGATCCCAAGAGTCCCATGAATTGCAACGAGAATTACTGAATGAAACAAGTTGATGCTTAGATGCTAAAATATGATCAACATAGTACCTGTTCCTAAAATGATAATGTGCAATGAGTGTCCTTCCATCATATCCTGATATAACACAATGTATGTTGTACACTTTGCTGACTTGTATTATCTGCATTCTAATATATCTAAATATCATTCCATTGTTTATTGTACCCTTAGCATTTCTGAAAATAAAGTATAATGTACATATAATATAAAATACCTCCATGAAAGACTGGAAAGGCTTTTTCAGATCCAAAATATTCAGATTGCCAATGACAGGAAGAGGCTTGGGTCCAGGGGGCATCCTTGTAGCTTGTTTATTTGACCCATTGAACATATAAACTAAGAATCCAAGAAAACTTGTAACATATACTAGCAGATCTAGACTCATAAAGTTATTGATGAAGCTCATGATGATGTCTGAAGCTGGTACAGTCAGTGATCACTAGCATTACAAAAAGTATGTTAATCTTTACTAGGAAACAACTGATTATACTAATACACATCTTGGCTTGTATCAAAGCAAAATGGAATTTGGCCCTTTTTTGATTACTTATTGCGTACATGTGATTGTACTGAAAACAGGGTGTACTTCAGCACTTCCAAATATATATAATAATAGCAAGTATTTAAAAGAGTTATATAATTTTTAGAAAAATAAATGATCCAAAGAGTTTGTTGATAACCTTCCCAGGGCTCTTTGTATCTGATAGTGTTATTGTCTCATTTAGTAAGTGTTTTCAGAACAGAGGAGTACCCTCCTCTTCCACTAAACTTTTATGTGTCTAATGTTCTAGTCATTAACAAATATAAAGTTTGTACATTACAGAAAAAAATTAGGAAACAGAAGAAAAGAATGGAAGATTTGGTGCGTACAATATCATATGAACACAAATATATTTTTATAACTTGTATATTAAACAAATAATCAACATAATATACAAAATTAGCATACATATGAAAAGTGACAAAGGTTAAAAAAAGGGGAACATTTTATACAAAGGAGTCAGATTTTGATATTCTTTATTTTTAGTAGAGTTTGGTAGAGGGTGAATATTGTCTGTGAAAATCTTCCCTAGGTAAATGGAAGACATAACTGTTATATAGTTTTACTGATTATGTCTCATAGGAATAATAAATACACACTAGAATTTTAGGCATTTTGCCACTAACTAAATCTAGAAGAATGATATTTTATGTAGTTGTGGACTATTTGGGTTGAGGTAGGCTGGTTTATGTCGTAACTACATTGTTTAGTGACTGTAATATTCTCAGTAATTATGGATATGGCCAAGGGTGCATGAAATTGTTGAATTGGGATTACATATTATTGTTGTTTGGTTATATGTTGCCTGTAATTGTTATCATGTATACTAGTTATATAAAACTAGCGTATTCCCCGTCAAAAAATGACGGCAATCAGGTGTATGTTTTAAAAGTTGTTTAGTTATTAATATACATATGGAATTGTAAGGTAGATAATGTTGTTTTCTGTGTACTACTGAAATATAGAAATCAAATTAATAAATGAATTTACGTATTTTTATGCATTGTGTTGAAGAGCTGGCAATCTGTGTTGATGTTGCAGCAGCATTAGTGGTGTGGAGGTACTGTGTAAGCGTGATGAACGTGTGCAGTGTAGTAGTGTGCGTGCGCGATCCGAAACCGTTAAAGTAACTGTGTACTTCCGCATTATCCTAAAATGGCGGATAATGTAGCGGATTATCGGTACGTGTTTTCCGTGGTTATAGTGCTGTCGCCTGGTTTTCGTTTTGTTCGTGCGGCATTTTTTCTGCGGTACTCATTGCCAAAGTACTATGGTTTAACTGCTCGCCTCGCTGTGCGAGGCTCGCCGGGCAATGATCGCCTGCGGCGCTCATCGCTCAGCCCGCTAAAGTACTATGGTTTAACAGTAAATATGGTCAAACGGTCACTAAAAATTAAATGTAGTGAAATGTGTTTGCCACACAACATGACGCTACATTTGTCCCTTTTTTTGTTTCTTAAAATAAATACATTTTTTTTTTTTTTTTGTAACTTGCAACTTATATTTCACATCAAATGCGTTGGTTTAGGCGGGAAATCCTGTGTTAATGCGTAAATTTGTAATTGTGTTTCGTAAAATGTACTCGCTACTGTCTTTTTACTCATTGCGCGGTTAATCCGCATCCTTTATCTAGTTGTTTTTCAAAGACATACGTCTGTGACTATGTTTTACGCAGTTCGTAGTAGTATAGCCTCGTTTTCATTTTTTTCGGCGGCCATTTTTTTCTCGCTTAGCCGATTTTCGATCTTTGTAACTCGGCTAAATCGATCTAAATTGCAGTTCCAACTCACTTCCAGACGTCCTGCCTGGTTCCCCATGCTGTAAGTGACCTTTGTTTTATTTTTTAGTGTGTATTTAGTGTTTTTTTTACTGTTTTCGTTCCGCCGCTTATCTCGTAATTTTTTCACCTCGTATTTTTTTTCTAAGTGCTACGGTTTAACGGCTCGCCTGCAATGAGTGCATGCGGCGCTCATTGCCAAAGTGCTACGATTTAACGGCTCGCCTGCAATGAGCGCATGCGGCGCTCATTGCCAAAGTGCTACGATTTAAATATGTATGAGTGTTACAAATAAACAAAAATAATAATATTGTCCATTGTTCTCAAAATCTTTGCATCATTTTATTTGGGGATGTAGAATTGCTGTGATTACAATTCCATAGCATGTTATCTAGGATTTTTGTCTTCACATGTTGAGGTCTTAATCCCAACTTGAAGGGCTTCCACAGATTCACTTGCTTGTTTCTGGGTAGCAAACAATGCCTGAAAAAAACAGTCAGAACTGGTGAATCAGCCCATAGCACTTTAATCATGAGTTGTAGTGATTTGAAAGTTTTGAATCTGGGACATCACAATGAATAGGTAGTTGTGAGAGCAGGTCTAGGCAAAAAGAAGAATTGACTTTCTCTCAGGCCTGCATCTGGAGATACAAGAATACTGTCACGATCTACTGCTTCTCAGTCGGGCTTGATAAGGCTGTTATTGCCAAACCTACCCAGCAGATCTACCAGATTCTTTTGATCTCTTCACTAAGACAGCTGATGTCTCTTAAGTTAGATGTAGTCTTTAAGAATATGAATGCAGGCTCAGCATTATAAGAAATCAGAAACTGTTTTTATTTCTGTGGACAAGGGCTCATTTATAAGGCATCATAACAGCAACTTCATTCATACAGTCATTGCGGTTATCTTCTTACCTCCCTTTTTAGATAGGAGCACATCTGTCTTCAATATATGTCTTCTTCCCTTGGCTTAGGAACATATATATATATATATACTTTAAGACATTCAACCCAGCATTATCTCAACTGCCCTCAGAGACACCAATACATCTCTCTCTCTCTGTGTCAGAAAAAACTCAACTGCCAACTGCTCTCTCCCCTCTCTGACAGTTACCACCGACCACACAACATTCTAAACCATTTAACTCCTTACACACTGGACATAATTAATCATATAGTCATCAACATAACATAACATAGCATAACATTTTACATATTAATTAACATGACATAACACATATAGAATAATCAAATTAACATAAAAGCATATTAAACAACTAAACTTTTACTGACCCCAAAGGGGGTTCAGGGGAATCATGACAAATACACTTTGTGGAATCCTGTCACTAGTGGGAGGAGGCCATCTAACTAGGGAAGCATATTAAATATAAGAGCCAGTTAGGTCATAAATGGTTACAAATTGGCACTGCAGAATAAATACAGGGATTTTATTAGGGTGGTAGGTAGGTAGTGTAGGGTTTAACAGGGTTAGGGGGGGGTTAATAGTGTAGGTTATGATAGGGTTTACTGGGTACATTTGGGGTTAAATAGGTCCAGTTAAGGTTAAAAAGGGCTAGATAGGCTTACATAGGACTAGACAGGGTTAAATAGGTCCAGATGAATGAATAAATTAGGTTAGATAGGCCCAGTTAGAACTAGATAGGCCCAGTTAGGATTATTGGATCCAGATAGGGTTAACAGGGTATAGTTAGGGTTAAGGGGTTAATGGGGTATAGTTAGGGTAAATAGTGTAGTGTAGTGTTTAAACTTTGTGTCATGAGGGTCCTGGAGGATCCTCATGGCACTTATAGTGTTATTATAGGGGTTAATTAGTGCCCTAGAGGGGTCTGTATAGACCCTTATGAGGGTTAATTAAGGGCTCATGGGGCTCTGTATAGAACTCCATGAGTGATAGAGTTAATTAAGGGTTTATGGGACTCTGTATAGAGCCCCATAAGTGACAGGGTTAATTGAGGGCTCATGGGGCTCTGTATAAGTTGAGGAGGGGGGTTGAGGAAGGGGAGGGGGGTTGAGGAGAGAGGATGAGGAGGGGGTTGAGGAGAAAGGTTGAGGAGGGTGGTTGAGGATGAGGAAGGGGGTTGAGGAGGGAGGTTGAGGAGGGGGGTGAGGATGAGGAGGGGGTGTTGAGGAGGGGGGGTTGAGGATGAGGAGGGGGGTTGAGGAGGGGGGTTAAGGATGAGGAGGGGGGTTGAGGAGAGAGGATGAGGAGGGGGCTTGAGGAGAGAGGATGAGGAGAGAGGATGAGGAGAGAGGATGAGGAGAGAGGATGAGGAGGGAGTATGAGGAGGGAGGATGAGGAGGGGGTTGAGGAGGGGGGTTGAGGAGGGTGATAAGGGAGGGGGAGGGAAAGAGACATGAGGGAGAGTGGGGAAAGAGACACAGGGAAGGGAGAGGGGGAGAGACACAGGGGAGGGAGAGGGGGGAAGAGACACAGGGCAGGAAGAGGAGGGGAAGAGACACAGGGGAGGGAGAGGAGGGGAAGAGACACAGGGGAGGGAGAGGGGGGAGAGACACAGGGGAGGGAGAGGGGGAAGAGACGCAGTGGAGAGAGAGGGGACACAAGAGGGACACATGGGGCAGCACATTTCCCACCCTCGGCTTATAAGAAAGGGGCACAGAGGGCACACAAGAGGGACACAGGGGGGCAGCACATTTCCCATCCTCGGCTTATACTCGAGTCCCTAAGTTTTCCCAGTTTGTGGTAAAATAGGTGCCCCGGCTTATACTCGGGTCGGCTTATACTCGAGTATATATATATATATATATATATATATATATTGTGATAGAATCATACAAGGGGTGTATGTAAGTAGCAGACTTAGCAGAGCCCTTTTTCCCCATGGGAGTGAAAGAGTTAAGCCTCCTGCAACAGACTAATCAAGCCCAGCTGCATTCTGCCTTTAAAAGGACTACTGAGCACTCAGCAGGGTGGGTTCAGTCTGGACTGAGAGCCAGGAGAGACAGCTCTGCATGCTGAAGTAAACCCACAGACTTTTGCAGACGAAAACTTACAGGCCTGTATACGTGAACACTTTATTTTTACATTAGTTGATGCTAGTGAGGAAAACTGATATTTATGTTTAGTTAGTGCTTCAAGGAAAGCTAGGCTTTGTTTTGTATTATTTTTGTTTGTACCTGCTGACAAAGTTTTCAGTAAAGCTCCTTAAAGCTACAACGCCTCCTGAGATACTTCATTACAGAGACGGTCAACAGGGCATTGACCCTGGAAGTGGCAGCCAGCCTGTCACAATTTGGTGGCAGTGGTGGGATATACATTGTCTGCGCTTAAGAAGACAGCCCACAGTACAGAATGGAGGCGCTAGTGAAAGCCTTAATACAGACCACTACCCATCAGCAGGAGACTACACAACAGTTCCTAAGGCAACAGGCCCAGGCGACACAAGCACTGGCGGAACAACAAGCTAGAGCCACCCAGGTCCTGGCAGAACAACAGGCCCAAGCCATGGAAGAGCGGAAGCTGCAGCGGGAGACCAATCAAATACTGTTGGCCCAGCTACAGCAAATGACACCTCTCAAACCTGCTGTGTCACCAGAGACCTGTATGAGGGGCAAGCCAAATCAGTTTCTACAAAAAATGAGTCCTGAAGACGATGTGGAAACATATCTATTGAGCTTTGAAAGAACTGCCGTCAGAGAAGCCTGGCCCCACGGGCACTGGGCCAGCATAGTTGCACCATATTTATGTGGAGAGGTGCAAAAAGCATACCTCGACCTGGACAGTGAACAAGCCCTGAATTATGCCACCTTGAAAGCAGAGATCCTGGCCAGATCCGGAGTTACCCGCAGTGTCAGAGCACAAAGGTTCCATTCATGGAAGTTTGGGGAGAAAAAGCCCCCTCGCCCTCAGATGTTTGAGTTGCTGCACTTAGCCCAAAGGTGGCTACAGCCAGACAGCAATGGACCAGGGAGAATTGTAGAATTGCTGATCATGGACCGCTACTTGCGAAGCTTACCACCAGGCTTAAGAGAATGGGTGGGGCAAAACGAGCCAGAGACCCCAGACGAGTTTATCTCCCTAACAGAAAGATATCTCGCCATGAAGGAACTAACCCGTTTTTCAAAAGAGGAGACCTCTGGTGTTCAAAGGCGGCCTAACAACCCTAAGGTTCAAACTCCTAACTGGATGAGAACCAGACCAAGACTCATGAAGCCGGAAGTTGGAAGACACTCGTTACAAGGGAACCCAGAAAGGTTAGTTCCTGAAGAAAACAAGCAAAGAGGGACCCCAGTAAGCAAGATCAAATGCTTTTACTGTGGGGAATTCGGACACCTAGCTGTCTATTGCCCAAATAAGGAGGAACCCATGCAGTGTAACCTGGGGGAACATACGTACCACTGCAATATGACCAACCTGGTAGGAGTGGCTGGAAAACTACATCAGTTCGTCAAAGCCATAAAAGTGAATGGGAAGGAAACCATAGCTTTAATTGACTCTGGGAGTGCGGTGACCCTATTTTCGGCCAAAGTTATAAAATCCAGCAAAATACAAAACTCAAGGAAGGTGGGCATCACCTGTGTACATGGGACAGTGAACCTGTACCCTACTGGTACCGCAGCACTGGAGGTTCAGGGGAAAAAGATGTTGCTCACCGCTCCTGTAATAGCCAATCTGCCCTACCCTGTTGTATTAGGCAGGGATTTTCCACAACTTGAAGACCTCCTCCAAACAGGAAAAGGTGAAAACCAAAGACAATCCGAACAGAGTGGCCCAGAGGCCAAGGAAACCCTGTGGTCACTCCCACCGTTTGTGGACCAGGATCTATTCTCCGGATCTGGGAAAACCCGCAAAACGAAGCGGGAGAGAAAGAAAGCTAAGCGCTTAGGCACAAAGATAAGAAGGAAAGCCGTTGAGGAGGCTTTAGCAGCCTGCCAGACAGGAGAAAGGAGGGAGACCGTCCAGAAAGGTCCCACGGCTCAATCTGATGAAGAAAGGGCCCAAACGGGAGAACATGTAGAAGGGGAACTTACTCCACTGCAGTGTTTCCCTGACAAGTATGACTTTGCTCGTGACCAAGCTGTGGATCCGATCCTACAGAACATACGTCGTCAGCTTGTGGAAGTGAACGGGACTCCGGTCACCGGGAGAGAGAGGAGACAGGGCCCTTATTTCATACTGCGGAATAACTTGCTGTACAGGGTCGTTCCTTAGAAGGAAGAAACACTGGAGCAGCTCCTAGTTCCCCGAGCACAAAGGAGGAAAGTCCTTGATCTGGCACACCGTAACCTCCTTGGGGGCCACCTTGGGAAGGATAAAACCCTGGGAAAGATATTGAAACGGTTTTTCTGGCCTGGCATTTTTGCTGAAGTAGCCCAGTACTGTGCATCTTGCCCTGAATGCCAATTGGCAGCTCCCCGCTCCGACCTAAGAGCTCCACTGGTATCTTTACCCATAATCGAGGAGCCGTTTTCAAGAATAGCAATGGATCTGGTGGGTCCACTAGAAAAATCAGCACGAGGGCACCAATACATCCTCGTAATAATGGACTATGCCACCAGATACCCGGAGGCCATACCCTTACGCACTGCTACCTCGAAAAATATAGCAAAAGAGCTCGTTCAACTATACTCAAGGGTGGGGATACCCAAAGAAATCCTAACAGACCAAGGGACCCCTTTTGTGTCAAAGCTGATGAGGGACATGTGCCAGCTTTTACAGGTGAAATCACTCAGGACCTCGGTTTACCATCCGCAAACAGACGGACTGGTAGAACGGTTCAATAAAACTTTGAAGAGTATGCTAAGAAAAGTTGTAGCACGAGATGGGAAAAATTGGGACTTACTCCTACCCTATTTACTCTTTGCCATAAGAGAAGTCCCCCAAGCTTCCACAGGATTTTCTCCCTTCCAACTCCTCTACGGCCGCCATCCAAGAGGAATTCTGGACATATTAAAGGAAGAATGGGAAGAGCAAATAGTGCCGGGCGAAAATATTGTGGATTATGTGAGGAACATGAGAGAAAGAATTGCCAAAGTTATCCCTCTGGTGCGAGAACATATGGAACGAGCTCAAAGTAACCAGCAAACCTATTACAACCGCACGGCCCAGGTGAGGAAGTTTCAACCCGGAGACAGGGTTCTAGTGTTAGTGCCAACAAGCGAAAGCAAATTACTGGCCCGATGGCAAGGCCCCTACGAAGTTATTGAAGCTATAGGTGAGGTGGATTACAAAGTCAGTCAACCTGAGCGTCGCAAGAGAGAACAAATATATCATGTAAACCTTCTAAAACCCTGGAAAGAGCAAACAAAAGTGATGGATGTCACTTGTCTGGCTGAGGAGTCAGAAGATGCCAGCAAGTCCAAAATCTGTATTGAACCTCCAAAAGCCTATGTATCACAAGAGTTGTCCCCTGCACAAACAGAGGAAACCTACAAAATGCTGAAGCGGAACGCGGATGTGTTTTCCACCAACCCAGGTCGCACCACTGCCATTTACCATAATATTGTCACTAAACCAGGCGTGAGAATAAGGATTAAACCTTACCGCATACCTGAAGCAAAGAGAACCGAAATAAGGGCTGAGGTGAACAAAATGTTAGAACTTGGAGTAATCGAGGAGTCTCAAAGCGAATGGTGCAGCCCCATTGTCCTGGTTCCAAAACCTGATGGAACTGTCAGGTTTTGCAGCGATTTTCGCAAGCTAAACGCTGTATCCGAGTTTGATGCATACCCTATACCTAGAGTAGACGAACTAATCGAGCGACTCGGAAAAGCGAGGTTTCTAACAACGTTGGATTTGACTAAAGGGTACTGGCAAATACCCTTGACGCAAGCGGCCAAGGAGAAAACCGCCTTTTCAACACCTGACAGTCTTTTTCATTACAAGGTGCTACCTTTTGGATTGCACGGAGCACCGGCTACTTTTCAGAGACTGATGGATAAGCTGTTACGCCACCATTCAGAGTACGCAGCCGCTTACCTAGATGACATAATCATCTATACCGATGACTGGGAGACACATCTGCTGAAAGTGGAAGCAGTTTTGGAAGCCCTAAGGCGCGCACACCTTACAGTAAACCCCGGAAAGTGTGCCATCGGTCTGAGTGAGGCCAAATATTTGGGATATACGGTGGGGAGAGGAGTTGTTCGACCCCAGCCCAACAAGGTGAAGGCAATTCAGGACTGGCCACAACCTCTGAATAAGAAACAAGTAAGGGCCTTCTTGGGGATAGTAGGGTATTATAGGAGATTCATACCCCATTTCTCTACAAGAGCTGCCCCCCTGACAGACCTTACAAGAAACAGAGCGCCCAACATGGTTAAATGGAGTTCAGAGGCTGAAGCAGCGTTCACGGATCTAAAGTCGGTCCTATGTCGGAATCCTGTGCTAGTGACCCCAGATTTTGGAAAGGAATTCATCTTGCAAACGGATGCTTCGGGAGTGGGACTGGGCGCTGTGTTATCGCAAGTAGTGCAGGACGAGGAACATCCCATTTTATTCCTGAGCCGCAAACTGTTGCCACGAGAGCAGAAATATTCCATCGTGGAAAAGGAATGCCTGGCCATCAAATGGGCCACGGAGGCGCTTCCTTACTATCTCTTAGGGAGGAAGTTCACTCTGGTCTCTGACCATGCACCCCTGCAATGGATGCAGCAGAATAAGGAAAAGAACAGCCGGGTAACGAGATGGTTCCTGTCCCTGCAGCCCTACTGTTTCCGTGTCCTCCATAGAGCCAGCAGCCTACATGCTAATGCGGATGCTTTGTCTCGAATTCATTGCCTCACGGCGTTGGCCGCTCCACCCAGTGGTGTCGAGCTGGGGAGGGGGATGTGTGATAGAATCATACAAGGGGTGTATGTAAGTAGCAGACTTAGCAGAGCCCTTTTTCCCCATGGGAGTGAAAGAGTTAAGCCTCCTGCAACAGACTAATCAAGCCCAGCTGCATTCTGCCTTTAAAAGGACTACTGAGCACTCAGCAGGGTGGGTTCAGTCTGGACTGAGAGCCAGGAGAGACAGCTCTGCATGCTGAAGTAAACCCACAGACTTTTGCAGACGAAAACTTACAGGCCTGTATACGTGAACACTTTATTTTAACATTAGTTGATGCTAGTGAGGAAAACTGATATTTATGTTTAGTTAGTGCTTCAAGGAAAGCTAGGCTTTGTTTTGTATTATTTTTGTTTGTACCTGCTGACAAAGTTTTCAGTAAAGCTCCTTAAAGCTACAACGCCTCCTGAGATACTTCATTACAGAGACGGTCAACAGGGCATTGACCCTGGAAGTGGCAGCCAGCCTGTCACAATATATATATATATATATACATATGAACGATCAGTAGACACAGGGGTAGAAATATTCTGGGGACCTGAGAGCTAAGGCAGCTAAAAAATAATTATATACATATATGGTCTCATAGAAATAGTCTGTTTGGCTCCTATAGTCCCTATAGAAGAAAATATATATTATTTACTCTGTGTTATATGATTTTATCTGGCTGTGCGTTTATTTATGGAAATGATGATGATGAGTTATGTCAAAAACGTAATTTTTAACCCCACTATTACATTTCTTCAATAACAGGCAAAATATACATAAATATAGGGTTGGATCACTGAGACCAGCACCTCCCTATGACTGTACTCGTGACATGGCTGCAGCAGTTTGGTCTGTGATCGGAGGTAGGCTTGTTTTAATAGCTCATTATTAGAGATAAGTTTGTAGAGATAAGTTTGATTGTAAGGTCTATTTTTGGATAGAGGAGAGAAAGAGAGATAGAGGGGAGAGCAAGGGAGATAGATAGGGAGAGTGGGATAGATAGATAGATAGATAGATAGATAGATAGATAGATAGATAGATAGATAGATAGATAGATAGATAGAGAGATGGGTGATAGAAAGAGGTATAGACATAGAGATAGATAGAGAGATAGATAGATAGATAGATAGATAGATAGATAGATAGATAGATAGATAGATTTAGAAAGTGATGGGTGATAGAGAGAGGGATATATATATATATAGATAGATAGATAAATAGATAGATAGATAGATAGATAGATAGATAGCTTTCTATATTTGAAATCCAATTCAGTTATGTACATTAATTCTAATATGCCTGGGATATGCATTTTCTATGACACTGAGCTCTCTACCTTCTTGTAGAATAGAAAGCTCCTCTTAGGATTACAAATTCTAATATTATCTTGCTATGTTTTTAGTCTATAGGCGGTCACGTGGTGAACAAAGGGGCAGTAAGTGATCTGAACCCAATGTTTGCTGCAAGGAACTCAGAGCTCAGCTTGACATCCAAAGGTACCAATGGCCTGACCTAATCAGTATATATGAAGCAAATATAGGGTCTGCTGTATATAATCCTGCAAAGTTATGAAACCAACAAATGAGATTATTGCTTTGAAGGAAGAGTAAAGACACAATCTATATACTAGTAAAAGAGGCAGAGGGATAGATAGAGAGGGAGAGTTATAGAAAAAGGGGTTAGATAGGGGGAGAGAGGGGTAGATAGAGGGATAGATAGGTTGAGAGGGATAGACAGAGTGAGGGATAGAGGGATCAATAGAGAGAGGGATAGATATAGAGATAGAGGGAGAGGGAAAGATAGAGAGGCAAAAGGATAGATAGAGGGATAGATAGGGAGAGAGGGATAGATAGAGGGATCGATAGAGAGAAGGATAGATATAGAGAGAGAGGGAGGGATAGAGGGGGGTATAGAGAGGTGGGCATACGTCCTGATCTTATATGTATTCATATCTGTTTTATTTAATTATTGCATGCTATCAACAAAATGAAAGAACTTCCCAGCATAAGAAAAGTGAGCAGAACCAGTACCACTTCACCTGCGTCAAGAAAATGCAGGCATTTCCCAGCATAAGAATAGTGACAAGAACCAGCACCACCTCACCCTCATCAAGATAATAAGTAAGTGAAGTGACAGAAAAAAAACACAAGTGTGTGGAGTCTGTGTCAGTGGGCAGGGCCTATAGAGGTAATATATTGGCAAAGGGGAGGAGCTTATACTGTTGGGAAGAGTCAATGTAAGAGGGGGAACCAGATCTCTGTCTACCCCCTACCAGTTTGGAAAGTCACCAGCCGCCACTGCTGAATACATAATTAAAACAAGTAGCTTCTTCTTCTACCGGCAAGATGATGCCCGTGACCACTGTGAAATAGTTGTAAATAATATTTAATAAAATAAGAGTTGTATACATTTTATTCATTGTCAGGTATTGTCAGTGACTCTTTAGTGTATTTGTTTCTTATAAGAGCAATTGATCTATAGGCATAACTTACTCTTAAGACTTGCGATGTCCATAGAACAAACATAGCATTTGTTGGTATACCAAGTAGATGCAACCAAAATCAGCTTAAACAAATGAGATAATAGATTATAATAGAGTAACAATCTGCACTTTTAAGTATTAATGTACAGTTTGGTGGCTCAGGTATAAAGTTCAAGACCAAAATGCAAATGTATAGATTAGGGTGCACCTTAGGATAAATATGATAAAGCCAAGTAGAGAGAAAAGATCCTATTTTAGGGCACACCTAATAATCCTTGCCTTGGAGCGAAGAGGATAAACTGTACAGTAAAACTTAACTTTTAATATTAATAATTAAAAATCCATATTAAAATATATACACATAGGTGGCTGAGAGATGGCGGAGCTATGAAATTGGTGGAAATAATATATCTAAATAGAGAAACCTGCCTAAGGTATACTGGCCATATACAAAAAAAGTGCTAGTGTCGTCACAAAGAAGGTGACTATGGTGCAAATAAAGTGCTAAATATATAAAGTGCAAAGTGCTCTAGAAGGTATAATATACAATTGTATGTTATACACTGATAATGAGTGCTAGGATAGTATGTTGCATATGGCAAGTTTGGTAATATAGATACTAGGATTCAATTATCCTGTATGGTAGATTCCTCAAGGAACACAGTGGCACGTTTGGGTGCTTAAATATTGCTGTAACTTTGGGTAGCACCCCACTGTATTGTGTAAAAAGTACACTGTGCTTAAGGGACTGCTGTGCACATTAATAAAATGATGCCCAAGTAGCTCTCAATTATTGCTGCATAAGTCACCTATATCCATCCATAAATGCCTGACACTTCCTTCAAAGTTAGAGTGTGCTAAATAGCATAACTCTTAAAATCAATGGAGGGACTTTAGTCTATGGGCCTGATATGAGAATCGTATAATTCCACCATTAATAGCCTCAATATTATCCCAATGATATCGGGCAAATCTTGTCAGGAACCTATTGTAAATAGCTGTGCCTTCCTAAATTGTGGCTAAGTATTGGCTAAATAGCTTCTATCTGAAGCACAAGGAAGGGGCTTTACTCTATGGGTCTGAAAAGAAAAAACGCCTGCTCTCTGCCTCACACGCCGCGGTCTAGACGCTTCTAAGTGACGTCATAGACCCGCGACTGCGTTCCTACGTGAACCCGACGTACGTTTCTTGAATTTTGTCAAGGGTTACGTTAGCCTTCCCATAATGCCTATTTAAAGGCTAGCGTTGTCATAGTAACACAAACGGAATTTAAAAAGCCAAATGGCATAAAAAGTGCAGTTAAAATCTTGAAGTATTAGACTCTTCATTTGAAAATAAGAAGGTGTTAAGTATTGAATGTCATAAGTACCAGGGGCTTATTAAGCATAAAGTATAATATCTGGATAGTGTTAAATAATATTAATGGGTTGTGTAATAAGAGATGAGGTATCTCTAACATTGAAAATAGGAATTTTACTGACCAGTTATAGAATTGTATATATTAGTTTCCATATGAGATGATCATTACCTATTTTAACCTAGAAGTAAATACCAAAATCATAACGGGAAAGTCTTGTCAGAATCCTTTTATAAGTAGATGTGCCTTCCTAAATATTGCTAAATATTGGCTAAATAGCTTCTATCTGAAGCACAAGGAAGGGGCTTTTTATCTATGGATCTGAGAAGAAAAACCACCTGCTCTCTGCCTAACATTGAAAATAGGAATCTACTGACCAATTATAGAATTACATATATTAGTATCCATATGAGATGATCAGTACCTATTTTAACCTTGAAGTAAATATCAAAGTGACTGTGCTGGTAGCTGCTTATAACAATAACTAACCCATTCTAAATATATTAGTTAATCCAGATTGGGCCCCTTATGAAGTATCAAGGTAAAAAATGACAAAAATATTGTTTAAATTAAATCCTAAGTTCGGTCTGGATAGAGAAATACTCTAGTCTAGTAGGATTTAGATATAAGGAGTATACGTAAAGCCTTCATTAAGGCCCTTGGGTTTTTTGGTATCTAATAAATAGATCCATTTGGCTTCTCTTTTGAGTAGCTCAGTGTCTATATCTCCTCTTCTTATTGTTTTGGCTACGTGGTCTATACCAGTGAATGTCAGAACTTTAGTATCACCTTTATGTTTGTTGTTGACATGCATAGCTATTGGGGTATCATATTCTTTTTGGACACTATATATGTGTTCCAGAATACGTCTCCTGAACTCTCTACAGGTTTTACCCACGTATCTGGCTCCACATAAACATGTTATTAAATATATGACTCCCTCTGTTTTACATGTGATAAGATGATTAATCTTGTATGTTAGTTTTTCAGAAAAAAATTGCTTTGTCGGTTTCACATATTTACAAGCTTTGCATGAGTGACATTTAAAACAGCCTTTAGTTTTTTGTAACCATGTTTGGCCTTTTTCTATCTCCAAATGGCTTTTTGAGAGATAGTTTTTTAAATTTTTAGAGCGTCTACTAGTAATGGCTGCTTGGGGGGGTAGAAATGGTTTCAAGTCTTTGTCATCCAGTAATATACCCCAATGTTTACTGAAGATTTTTTTGATTTCATGCCATTTATTATTGAAAGTTCCTATGCATCTTATAGAGTCATCTGATTCTCTCTTTTTATCCTTTAAGAGACAGTCTCTTCTAGTATTTTTGGCTCTCAGATAGGCCTTTTTTAGAGTATTTTTAGAGTATCCTCTCTCCAAAAAGCGGCTTTGTAAACCCTGAGATTCTTTTTCAAAGTCTTCATCATTTGAGCAATTTCTTTTTATTCTCAGGTATTGTCCTGTCGGTATGCCTTCAATTAAGGCCTTAGGATGGCTGCTTTTTGCATGTAACAGACTGTTAGTAGCTGTAGGTTTTCTATAAGTCTTAGTACCAACAGTACCGTCACTAGTTTTGAAAATCTCTAGGTCTAAGAATGTAATTGACTCCTGGTTACTTTCTGATGTCAGATAAAGGCCTAAATTATTGGTGTTGAGAGATACTATAAAGTTCTGTAGCTGTTCAATAGAGCCATTCCAGAGTATTAAGATATCATCGATAAATCTAACCCAAAGTTCTATATGAGAAGTATATATCTCCATTTCTTCTCTAAAAACCATTTGCTCTTCCCACCACCCCAAGTATAAATTGGCGTATGTGGGGGCGCAAGACGTGCCCATTGCCGTACCCCGTATTTGTTGATAGAATTTATTCATAAAGATGAAATAATTATGGGTTAAAATAAATTCTAATAAGGTCAGTTGAAATTCATTGTGTATGGCGTATTGATTACCTTGTTTATCAAGAAAATACTTGACAGCTTTTATTCCATTGGCATGATGGATACTGGTGTATAAAGCTTCTACATCCAATGATACCAATATGGTGTTTTTTGTAAATTGTACACCATCTAATTTAGTTAGTACATCCTTAGAGTCTTTAACATAGGAAGAAAGACTAACTACAAATTCTCTCAAAACTTGATCTAGATATTTACTAGAATTTTCGGTTAGGTTATCAATGCCCGACACTATTGGTCTTCCTGGGGGTTTATTGGGATTCTTATGAATCTTTGGTATGGTGTAGAAGGTTGCTACTTTGGGATTTTTCTTGAGCATGAATTCAAATTCTTGTTTGTTAATGGTTTTATTGTTTAAACCTTTATGGAGTATTGCTGATAATTCTTCTAAAAATCTCACTGTTGGGTCCTGACTTAACTTAGTATAACAATTTTTGTCATTGAGTAATCTGAGGCATTCTTCAATATAGTCTGTTTTGTCCAGAACAACAACATTGCCCCCTTTATCTGCATTCTTTATAATGATGTTTTTGTTGGTTTTTAATTCTTTTAGGGCCTGTGTTTCTTGCCTGGTTAAATTGGAAGAATGTCTCTTGGTTAGAGCTAATTGTTCTAGGTCCTTTTCCATATTCTTAACAAATAGTTCTATATTCGGACTAATGTGTAGTGGTGGAGTAAATTTACTCTTATTTTTTAATTCGGAAAAGGGTCCCATTAGCTCAATTTCTTCATTTTCAGCTAATAGACATTCCAGTGTTTTCAAAGTTTTCTGATCATAGTTATTTAAATAGGTATTATTACCTCTTTTTGAGAAATGTTTTTTTAGAGCAAGTTTTCTAGCAAATAAATTAACGTCTTTTATCCACTCAAACAAATTAAAGTCGTCTGTGGGTGAAAAATTCAATCCTTTTTGTAGTACAGATATATGATGACTAGAAAGTTGGTATTTTGAGAGGTTAAAGACCTGTAGGGATTTTAATTCTTTTTTGGCCTCTTGTGTGGTTTGAATGTACTTTGGGCCTTTCTTACCCCTCCTAGTTTTTTTCCATCTAAAAAAGTCATATTGGATCTGGTCTCCATTGTTAGTGCCTCCATGGGTCTAGTATCTATATCCGACCACTCAGATTCTGATGTATGTGACCCCTCATTTCTTTGTCTAGAGTCCCTATATTTCTTAGGTCTCCTAAAAATGTTGCCGGTCTGGAAATCATTGAAATCTCTTTGGAATTTCTTTTGTTTCCTTTCCATTAGCATCTTTTGAAAATTTTCTATGTCTTTTTGTAATTTCAGTTCAGACTCAGAAAATAATGGGTTCTCAGAGGACTCTTTAATCTTTTCAACTTTAGTTTTCAGCACTTTTTGTATCTCTATTAGTTGATGTTGTTCCCATTCTAAAATCATGCTCATAAGTTCACCCGAGCATTTTAATAGAGTTTGATCCCACTTTTTAACAAAGTCCTCAGATAGATTTTGAATAGTTGGAAATAAATTAATTCTCAGTCCTCTAGGGACTAATTTATTCCTTAAATAGTTTTCTAAACTTGCTATTTCCCATCTAATTTGATGTTGTTTTTTGTATAGTGTATTGAGATCAGAAAACTGATTTCTAAGATTGGATTCATTAGGTCTTATTATATTAGTGTCACTAGTAAATACTAGTTTAACATCTTTATCCCAGGATTCTGGGTTCCAATTCTGAGAGAGGAAACCCGTCATATTGTAATTTGTTGGATCCTGGGTAGTTTATGTATACCGGGCTTAACACCAAGATAGAACTAAGTTCATACACGATTTGAAAAAAATGTACAGTTTGGTGGCTCAGGTATAAAGTTCAAGACCAAAATGCAAATGTATAGATTAGGGTGCACCTTAGGATAAATATGATAAAGCCAAGTAGAGAGAAAAGATCCTATTTTAGGGCACACCTAATAATCCTTGCCTTGGAGCGAAGAGGATAAACTGTACAGTAAAACTTAACTTTTAATATTAATAATTAAAAATCCATATTAAAATATATACACATAGGTGGCTGAGAGATGGCGGAGCTATGAAATTGGTGGAAATAATATATCTAAAGCCCCTTCCTTGTGCTTCAGATAGAAGCTATTTAGCCAATACTTAGCCACAATTTAGGAAGGCACAGCTATTTACAATAGGTTCCTGACAAGATTTGCCCGATATCATTGGGATAATATTGAGGCTATTAATGGTGGAATTATACGATTCTCATATCAGGCCCATAGACTAAAGTCCCTCCATTGATTTTAAGAGTTATGCTATTTAGCACACTCTAACTTTGAAGGAAGTGTCAGGCATTTATGGATGGATATAGGTGACTTATGCAGCAATAATTGAGAGCTACTTGGGCATCATTTTATTAATGTGCACAGCAGTCCCTTAAGCACAGTGTACTTTTTACACAATACAGTGGGGTGCTACCCAAAGTTACAGCAATATTTAAGCACCCAAACGTGCCACTGTGTTCCTTGAGGAATCTACCATACAGGATAATTGAATCCTAGTATCTATATTACCAAACTTGCCATATGCAACATACTATCCTAGCACTCATTATCAGTGTATAACATACAATTGTATATTATACCTTCTAGAGCACTTTGCACTTTATATATTTAGCACTTTATTTGCACCATAGTCACCTTCTTTGTGACGACACTAGCACTTTTTTTGTATATGGCCAGTATACCTTAGGCAGGTTTCTCTATTTAGATATATTATTTCCACCAATTTCATAACTCCGCCATCTCTCAGCCACCTATGTGTATATATTTTAATATGGATTTTTAATTATTAATATTAAAAGTTAAGTTTTACTGTACAGTTTATCCTCTTCGCTCCAAGGCAAGGATTATTAGGTGTGCCCTAAAATAGGATCTTTTCTCTCTACTTGGCTTTATCATATTTATCCTAAGGTGCACCCTAATCTATACATTTGCATTTTGGTCTTGAACTTTATACCTGAGCCACCAAACTGTACATTTTTTTCAAATCGTGTATGAACTTAGTTCTATCTTGGTGTTAAGCCCGGTATACATAAACTACCCAGGATCCAACAAATTACAATATGACGGGTTTCCTCTCTCAGAATTGGAACCCAGAATCCTGGGATAAAGATGTTAAACTAGTATTTACTAGTGACACTAATATAATAAGACCTAATGAATCCAATCTTAGAAATCAGTTTTCTGATCTCAATACACTATACAAAAAACAACATCAAATTAGATGGGAAATAGCAAGTTTAGAAAACTATTTAAGGAATAAATTAGTCCCTAGAGGACTGAGAATTAATTTATTTCCAACTATTCAAAATCTATCTGAGGACTTTGTTAAAAAGTGGGATCAAACTCTATTAAAATGCTCGGGTGAACTTATGAGCATGATTTTAGAATGGGAACAACATCAACTAATAGAGATACAAAAAGTGCTGAAAACTAAAGTTGAAAAGATTAAAGAGTCCTCTGAGAACCCATTATTTTCTGAGTCTGAACTGAAATTACAAAAAGACATAGAAAATTTTCAAAAGATGCTAATGGAAAGGAAACAAAAGAAATTCCAAAGAGATTTCAATGATTTCCAGACCGGCAACATTTTTAGGAGACCTAAGAAATATAGGGACTCTAGACAAAGAAATGAGGGGTCACATACATCAGAATCTGAGTGGTCGGATATAGATACTAGACCCATGGAGGCACTAACAATGGAGACCAGATCCAATATGACTTTTTTAGATGGAAAAAAACTAGGAGGGGTAAGAAAGGCCCAAAGTACATTCAAACCACACAAGAGGCCAAAAAAGAATTAAAATCCCTACAGGTCTTTAACCTCTCAAAATACCAACTTTCTAGTCATCATATATCTGTACTACAAAAAGGATTGAATTTTTCACCCACAGACGACTTTAATTTGTTTGAGTGGATAAAAGACGTTAATTTATTTGCTAGAAAACTTGCTCTAAAAAAACATTTCTCAAAAAGAGGTAATAATACCTATTTAAATAACTATGATCAGAAAACTTTGAAAACACTGGAATGTCTATTAGCTGAAAATGAAGAAATTGAGCTAATGGGACCCTTTTCCGAATTAAAAAATAAGAGTAAATTTACTCCACCACTACACATTAGTCCGAATATAGAACTATTCGTTAAGAATATGGAAAAGGACCTAGAACAATTAGCTCTAACCAAGAGACATTCTTCCAATTTAACCAGGCAAGAAACACAGGCCCTAAAAGAATTAAAAACCAACAAAAACATCATTATAAAGAATGCAGATAAAGGGGGCAATGTTGTTGTTCTGGACAAAACAGACTATATTGAAGAATGCCTCAGATTACTCAATGACAAAAATTGTTATACTAAGTTAAGTCAGGACCCAACAGTGAGATTTTTAGAAGAATTATCAGCAATACTCCATAAAGGTTTAAACAATAAAACCATTAACAAACAAGAATTTGAATTCATGCTCAAGAAAAATCCCAAAGTAGCAACCTTCTACACCATACCAAAGATTCATAAGAATCCCAATAAACCCCCAGGAAGACCAATAGTGTCGGGCATTGATAACCTAACCGAAAATTCTAGTAAATATCTAGATCAAGTTTTGAGAGAATTTGTAGTTAGTCTTTCTTCCTATGTTAAAGACTCTAAGGATGTACTAACTAAATTAGATGGTGTACAATTTACAAAAAACACCATATTGGTATCATTGGATGTAGAAGCTTTATACACCAGTATCCATCATGCCAATGGAATAAAAGCTGTCAAGTATTTTCTTGATAAACAAGGTAATCAATACGCCATACACAATGAATTTCAACTGACCTTATTAGAATTTATTTTAACCCATAATTATTTCATCTTTATGAATAAATTCTATCAACAAATACGGGGTACGGCAATGGGCACGTCTTGCGCCCCCACATACGCCAATTTATACTTGGGGTGGTGGGAAGAGCAAATGGTTTTTAGAGAAGAAATGGAGATATATACTTCTCATATAGAACTTTGGGTTAGATTTATCGATGATATCTTAATACTCTGGAATGGCTCTATTGAACAGCTGCAGAACTTTATAGTATCTCTCAACACCAATAATTTAGGCCTTTATCTGACATCAGAAAGTAACCAGGAGTCAATTACATTCTTAGACCTAGAGATTTTCAAAACTAGTGACGGTACTGTTGGTACTAAGACTTATAGAAAACCTACAGCTACTAACAGTCTGTTACATGCAAAAAGCAGCCATCCTAAGGCCTTAATTGAAGGCATACCGACAGGACAATACCTGAGAATAAAAAGAAATTGCTCAAATGATGAAGACTTTGAAAAAGAATCTCAGGGTTTACAAAGCCGCTTTTTGGAGAGAGGATACTCTAAAAATACTCTAAAAAAGGCCTATCTGAGAGCCAAAAATACTAGAAGAGACTGTCTCTTAAAGGATAAAAAGAGAGAATCAGATGACTCTATAAGATGCATAGGAACTTTCAATAATAAATGGCATGAAATCAAAAAAATCTTCAGTAAACATTGGGGTATATTACTGGATGACAAAGACTTGAAACCATTTCTACCCCCCCAAGCAGCCATTACTAGTAGACGCTCTAAAAATTTAAAAAACTATCTCTCAAAAAGCCATTTGGAGATAGAAAAAGGCCAAACATGGTTACAAAAAACTAAAGGCTGTTTTAAATGTCACTCATGCAAAGCTTGTAAATATGTGAAACCGACAAAGCAATTTTTTTCTGAAAAACTAACATACAAGATTAATCATCTTATCACATGTAAAACAGAGGGAGTCATATATTTAATAACATGTTTATGTGGAGCCAGATACGTGGGTAAAACCTGTAGAGAGTTCAGGAGACGTATTCTGGAACACATATATAGTGTCCAAAAAGAATATGATACCCCAATAGCTATGCATGTCAACAACAAACATAAAGGTGATACTAAAGTTCTGACATTCACTGGTATAGACCACGTAGCCAAAACAATAAGAAGAGGAGATATAGACACTGAGCTACTCAAAAGAGAAGCCAAATGGATCTATTTATTAGATACCAAAAAACCCAAGGGCCTTAATGAAGGCTTTACGTATACTCCTTATATCTAAATCCTACTAGACTAGAGTATTTCTCTATCCAGACCGAACTTAGGATTTAATTTAAACAATATTTTTGTCATTTTTTACCTTGATACTTCATAAGGGGCCCAATCTGGATTAACTAATATATTTAGAATGGGTTAGTTATTGTTATAAGCAGCTACCAGCACAGTCACTTTGATATTTACTTCAAGGTTAAAATAGGTACTGATCATCTCATATGGATACTAATATATGTAATTCTATAATTGGTCAGTAGATTCCTATTTTCAATGTTAGGCAGAGAGCAGGTGGTTTTTCTTCTCAGATCCATAGATAAAAAGCCCCTTCCTTGTGCTTCAGATAGAAGCTATTTAGCCAATATTTAGCAATATTTAGGAAGGCACATCTACTTATAAAAGGATTCTGACAAGACTTTCCCGTTATGATTTTGGTATTTACTTCTAGGTTAAAATAGGTAATGATCATCTCATATGGAAACTAATATATACAATTCTATAACTGGTCAGTAAAATTCCTATTTTCAATGTTAGAGATACCTCATCTCTTATTACACAACCCATTAATATTATTTAACACTATCCAGATATTATACTTTATGCTTAATAAGCCCCTGGTACTTATGACATTCAATACTTAACACCTTCTTATTTTCAAATGAAGAGTCTAATACTTCAAGATTTTAACTGCACTTTTTATGCCATTTGGCTTTTTAAATTCCGTTTGTGTTACTATGACAACGCTAGCCTTTAAATAGGCATTATGGGAAGGCTAACGTAACCCTTGACAAAATTCAAGAAACGTACGTCGGGTTCACGTAGGAACGCAGTCGCGGGTCTATGACGTCACTTAGAAGCGTCTAGACCGCGGCGTGTGAGGCAGAGAGCAGGCGTTTTTTCTTTTCAGACCCATAGAGTAAAGCCCCTTCCTTGTGCTTCAGATAGAAGCTATTTAGCCAATACTTAGCCACAATTTAGGAAGGCACAGCTATTTACAATAGGTTCCTGACAAGATTTGCCCGATATCATTGGGATAATATTGAGGCTATTAATGGTGGAATTATACGATTCTCATATCAGGCCCATAGACTAAAGTCCCTCCATTGATTTTAAGAGTTATGCTATTTAGCACACTCTAACTTTGAAGGAAGTGTCAGGCATTTATGGATGGATATAGGTGACTTATGCAGCAATAATTGAGAGCTACTTGGGCATCATTTTATTAATGTGCACAGCAGTCCCTTAAGCACAGTGTACTTTTTACACAATACAGTGGGGTGCTACCCAAAGTTACAGCAATATTTAAGCACCCAAACGTGCCACTGTGTTCCTTGAGGAATCTACCATACAGGATAATTGAATCCTAGTATCTATATTACCAAACTTGCCATATGCAACATACTATCCTAGCACTCATTATCAGTGTATAACATACAATTGTATATTATACCTTCTAGAGCACTTTGCACTTTATATATTTAGCACTTTATTTGCACCATAGTCACCTTCTTTGTGACGACACTAGCACTTTTTTTGTATATGGCCAGTATACCTTAGGCAGGTTTCTCTATTTAGATATATTATTTCCACCAATTTCATAGCTCCGCCATCTCTCAGCCACCTATGTGTATATATTTTAATATGGATTTTTAATTATTAATATTAAAAGTTAAGTTTTACTGTACAGTTTATCCTCTTCGCTCCAAGGCAAGGATTATTAGGTGTGCCCTAAAATAGGATCTTTTCTCTCTACTTGGCTTTTAAGTATTAACAAGAACACAGAATATACATTTCACATACAGGAAATCTTACACTAGATAATATTGGAGTGTTGCTCACAGATGCACTTTGACATTTGCATACATCATAATGAAAATATAAGGACATTGATTTAATAATTAGTTATTGATTATTTTATTAAATATCTGAATAGTCACAACACAAACATATATTCTTTAAAAGGTCACGGATATCCCATACTTTTCTAGCATGCATCAAAAATCTGCAGGCTAATTAATTTTACTTTTAATGACTGTGCAAGCTTGCTTCTGATATTCTAATCAAGTTGGTGTATGTAAATCACCAATCAAGTTATGAGTTCTGTGTAAAATAATTTAGACTGAGTGACTGCAGTTTATAAGTCTTAAACTCATTGGCATAGGAAGGGAGCGGCGCGGGGGGTGGAACGCCCCGGTTGCAACCTCCTTGGAGGCGGCACCAGCTGCGGCTGATGACGCCCCAGCGTGTCTGTGTATATCTGTGTGAGTGTGCGTGTCTGTGGGAGTGTGTGTGTCTGTGAGTGTGAGTCTGAGTGTCTGTGAGTAAGTGTGGGAATGAGAGAGAGTGTGTGTGTCAGTGAGTGTGTCTGTGAGTGTTTGTATGTGAGTGAGTGTGTCTGAGTGTGTCTATGAGTATGTGTCTGTGTGAGTGAATCTGTGGGTGAGTGTGTGTGTCTGTGAGTCTGTGTGTCTGTGAGTAAGTGTGTGAATGAGAGAGAGAGAGTGTGAGTGTCTGTGAGTGTGCGTGTGAGTGTGTCTGTGAGTGTGTGTGTAAGTCTGTGAGTGTGTGTGTCTGTGTGTGCTCTTTTGCCACCTGGGGCTGACCCTGAGTTTGACAAGGTGGGGGGGGGTCAACTCTGTGGTAGCCCAAGTCGGCATAAGTTCTAGCTACGCCCCTGCTTAAACTGAATTCATCAGTAGTTCCTGACAGTGCTGCAAAGCTGTATTTCCAGTAAGGTGTCCCAATCTTTGGAACACTCTTTTTGATGCAAAATGATTATAGTAAGGTTTAAAATGTTTTAAAAGCATGCTACACAGAAATTAGTTCCATTAAATGTGCCTATGATTATAAAAGGAATCTATTTCCAAAAAGGCTCTAATATAGAATAATTAAGAGACCGATCCATTCAGAATTTTATATTTCAGTTTTTGCAGTTGGGAAAAAATGTTTAATTCCCATGCACGATTTTATTTTTGTTTGTCTCATTATTGGAAAAACATGGATCAGAAGGTGGATTTATGGGGGTGATATATTTGATCAATCTCCTCTACCTTGTGACTATGTTACATCAGTGGTGTGTCTATGCCTAGGCCTACACATTTTCATTGGGCAGCAGCCTTTCCCAAATTGTGCCCATATGTACAAACATTGCTTTTTGCACAGTGACATTTCTATATATAAGTGAAGCTGACGTTTTCTAATACACTATAGATATATATAGGCATACATACACTTTTTTAATATAAGTTTCTGGCAATCATGCAATAAGGGTAAAGCAATGGTAAATTATGAGTAATAAAAGGGGCAAGGGGGGCATAGAAATCTGAATGGGCCTAGTGCAGCATATAAACTGAATAATCCCATGAGTGATATTCTACATTGTTGAAGCTCTAATTAATAGTTTGGAACAGCACAGAATTTAAACGGCATAGGGGTTAAGGTAAACCCAACATCAGGTGTGAGGTCAAGATCTTCTTCTGAGATTCCTGTTGGTGGACGGAAAGTAAACCTCTGGATCAAACCGGTGAAAAATAGGAAGAGTTCCATTTTAGCCAAACTTTCACCAACACAAGCTCTTCTTCCTGTAATCAAATTGGACACATTGCATGAATACCAATGTCATACTTTAAATCAAATAAAATGATGTGCATCATAATTAGAACTACAATTATGCTTTATTTATAACGCTCCAACATATTCCGTAGAGCTAAGGTCTACCTAGAGTGGGCCATGGCGAATATTATATTGAGACTGGTATTAATCACTAGGGACCTCCGCAAAACGGCCAGCAAATATTAAAGATCAGATGGGAACCCATTTTGTAACCAACGTGAGGCCTACCTGCAGAGAAAGGCATGAACGCTTCATGTTTAACAAACTTCCCATTTGCATCCAGGAAATGATGAGGGTTGAATTTATTTGGTGTTTTCCATTGAGTTTTGTCATACAGAACTGAGGTGAGGAAAGGAATGACTTCGGTGCCCTGGTCAACATAGAATATTAAAATATTAAATGTCATTCTTACTGCAATACAGATAAGCAACTGAATATTTGAATATTATTACAGGTCTTTTATGCATTCAGTATATTATTTCTCTGACTTCCATGGAACTTCCTTTGATATTTCCAAGCATAAAACATTTGATTGAAGAAGATAATTAATAGTATGTATAAATACTTCTATATTATATTTTGAAAACTGCAATTGTATTAGTAGATCATTTTAGTTATAGAGTAATTTTCCAATAGACACCCCAAGCATTTTATGGCTAAACTTGCAAGGATTGTCTTGAAACATTGTCAGATGTGATATGCATTGGTTTCACAGAGCAGTATAATGACAAAATATATGTAAAGTGTGGTTATAAGCTAATTTGAATGCTCCAAAATAATGGCCGTCTCACCCTTGGGATGTGAAACCCCCGGAATTCCACATCTTTCACAGTCATACGTGAGACATTCAGTGGAACTATATTAGCAAACCTCTGCATTTCATGTATGACGGCATCAGTATATGGCATGTTCTTCCGATCATCAACAGTGGGCAACTGTCCGGGTTTAATATACATTTTAATTTCTTCTTGAATCTTTTCTATAAAACAAGAAGCATTTATTATTATAGCTATTATTATTTGTAATTCAATAATACAATTGATAAACTGGTTATCTGGCTCTGGATTTGAAAATTATTTCTGGTTTAAGGTTTTGTCCGCCTTCAAAAGATTAAAACCATGCCGAGAGCATTGTTCAAAATGCTAATTGGATTTTGGAACTATGTAGATGCCAAGGGAAGTCTGATCGGAAGTCTGGCTGGTCATATAAAGAAGCTTTGTAACTCATTCGCCTTGTCTTCTAATATTTTGGTCAAACTGCGAGATTTTCATTATTTGATCAAGAAAACCCCAAACTAACTAGATCTAATACTAAGCATGTTAATCTTGAAATGTTCAAATGTCTCTCTATTTCTGAAGAAATATTATCATACATGTTGTTTACTTGTCATAAATGACGGTATAATATTACATGTACCTCTTCCCCCCTCCCTCCCCTGTGTCTCTCCCCCATCCCCTGTGTCTCTTCCTCCTCTCCCTCCCCTGTGTCTCTACCCCCTCTCCCTCCCCTGTGTCTCTTTCCCCCCTCTCCCTTCCCTGTGTCTCTTCCCCCCTCTCCCTCCTCTTTGTCTCTTCCCCATCTCACTCCCCTGTGTCTCTCCCCCATATCCTTCCCCTTTGTCTCTTCCCCCACTCCCTCCCCTGTGTCTCTCCCCTCCTCTTCCTCCCCTGTGTCTCCTCCTCCTCCTCTCCCACCCCTGTGTCTCTTCCTCCTCTCCCTTCCCTGTGTCTCTTTCCCCCCACTCCCTCCCCTGCATCTCTTTTCCCCCTCTCCCTCCCCTGTGTCTCTTTTCCCCTCCTCCCTCCCCTGTGTCTCTTTCCCTCTTTGTCTCTTTCCCCCTTTCCCATGTGTCCTAGTTTCTTCTGTGTAGTAACTGATTAACAATACATCAGTATTTAGACAAAATAACTTCAATGTAGCTTTTAAAGCTTACACTTGAACTTTAGTTTTTCAGTGACTAACAGCGCAACTTCTCTCCACCCGCTATTAGGTGTCCAGGGTTGAAAGAGCATCTGCCCACAAATCTATCCTATATGTTTTTCCGACCAGTCTTACGCTTGCCTGCTGTAGTTAGTCAAGGTCAGAAGGAGGTAAAGACTTATAAGTAAATCCTCATAGAGATCCTCTCCAACCCCTGGATACCTGACAAACAATGTGAAACCATCTTGTACAAGCACTACATAGTCCTTAACAACTGGGAATTGCCATTCCACATCTATTTACATGTGGACTTTCCCTGCAGTATAATTACTTTGTATTTTTGGATATTTCATCATCAATAACAGTCCCCAGCGCAGGGTTGTTGATGAGGTTTCAGTTCCTGCTGCAAATAAGTCTAGAACTGAGTAGATTAAGTTGTCATCATGGAATTGGGTGTCTGAGTTTGAAGATTCCTGAAAAAAATAACAATACATATTACACGTAGACAAAATACACACTTTGACACTGGCGCATGTACAATGTGCTGCATAAGCCGTGCATGTGCCTATCGCGCAACACATTGCGCATGCGCATAGCATGCAAGACACCACGCATGCACAATGTACGGCATGAGCGGGGGAGGGACAGGGGAAACGGGATGGGTGGGAAAAAGACATGGGGTGGGAGAGAGACAGGGGAGAAAGAGACAGGGGAGAGGGGGGAAAGAGACACAAGAGAAGGGGGAAGAGGGAGAGGGGGGAAGAGACACAGGAGAGGGAGAGAGGAAAAGAGACACAGGGGAGGGAGAGGGGGAAGAGAGAAACAGGTGAGGAAGAGGTGGGAGGAAAAACACATGGGATGGAGAGGGAGGAAGAGAGACACAGGGGAGGGAGAGGAGGGAAGAGAGACATAGGGTAGATAGATGGGAAAAGAGACACAGGAGAGGGGAGAAGAGAGACACAGGGGGGGAGAGAGACAGGGGGAGAGAAACGGGAGAGGTGGGAAAGAGACACAAGAGAAGGGGGAAGAGGGAGAGGGGGGAAGAGACACAGGAAAGGGAGAGAGGGAAAGAGACACAGGGGAGGGAGAGGGGGAAGAGAGAAACAGGTGAGGAAGAGGTGGGAGGAAAAACACATGGGATGGAGAGGGAGGAAGAGAGACACAGGGGAGGGAGAGGAGGGAAGAGAGACATAGGGTAGAGAGATGGGAAAAGAGACACAGGAGAGGGGAGAAGAGAGACACAGGGGGGGAGAGAGACAGGGGGAGAGAGACGGGAGAGGTGGGAAAGAGACACAAGAGAAGGGGGAAGAGGGAGAGGGGGGAAGAGACACAGGAAAGGGAGAGAGGGAAAGAGACACAGGGGAGGGAGAGGGGGAAGAGAGAAACAGGTGAGGAAGAGGTGGGAGGAAAAACACATGGGATGGAGAGGGAGGAAGAGAGACACAGGGGAGGGAGAGGAGGGAAGAGAGACATAGGGTAGAGAGATGGGAAAAGAGACACAGGAGAGGGGAGAAGAGAGACACAGGGGGGGAGAGAGACAGGGGGAGAGAGACGGGAGAGGTGGGAAAGAGACACAAGAGAAGGGGGAAGAGGGAGAGGGGGGAAGAGGCACAGGAGAGGGAGAGAGGCAAAGAGACACAGGGGAGGGAGAGGGGGAAGAGAGAAACAGGTGAGGAAGAGGTGGGAGGAAAAACACATGGGATGGAGAGGGAGGAAGAGAGACACAGGGGAGGGAGAGGGGGGAAGAGAGACATAGGGTAGAGAGATGGGAAAAGAGACACAGGAGAGGGGAGAAGAGAGACACAGGGGGGGAGAGAGACAGGGGGAGAGAGACGGGAGAGGTGGGAAAGAGACACAAGAGAAGGGGGAAGAGGGAGAGGGGGGAAGAGACACAGGAGAGGGAGAGAGGCAAAGAGACACAGGGGAGGGAGAGGGGGAAGAGAGAAACAGGTGAGGAAGAGGTGGGAGGAAAAACACATGGGATGGAGAGGGAGGAAGAGAGACACAGGGGAGGGAGAGGGGGGAAGAGAGACATAGGGTAGAGAGAAGGGAAAAGAGACACAGGGGAGGGGAGAATAGAGACACAGGGGGGGAGAGAGACAGGGGAGAGAGACAGGAGAGGGGGGAAAGAGACACAAGATAAGGGGGAAAAGGGAGAGGGGGGAGGAAGAAGGGAAGAGACAAAGGGGAGGAAGGGGAGCAGGGAAGAGACACAGGGGAGGGATGATACACAGGGGAGAGATGAGACACAGGGGAGGGATGAGACACAGGGGAAGCAGAGGGGAGGAAGAGACACACTGGAGGGAGAGGGGGGAAGAGACACAGGTGAGGGAGAGGGGGGAAGAGACACACATCACATTTTATCCTGTCAATTTTGACGGGCAAGTTACTAGTATATATATATATATATATATATAAATATATATATACACAATCATTTAATTTATGGTGGGCAAAAGAGCGATAGAAGCCCTTCACTGTACAGTAAATAAATAGTACAGTTGTGTTCACATCTGAACGTCTAAAACAAATTAAAAAACGTGTTTCCTTCTCAGAATTATGAGAAATTTGGATTAAAGAGCGAAGCCTTTGTCGGCACATTTACATGATTCTGCCCAGGTTCCCAGACTGCAGTGCAATAACTGTATTCTGAGCAGGAAACACTTACTTGTTTTAGATGTTCAAATGTGAACCTAATGTACTATTTATTTACTATATACTGTGGGCCTCATTCTATTATCGGCCGTAGGCGCTGAGGGGCCGCAAGGACCGGCCGCAAGCTATTCTGCTATTCTATTCCCCTCCGGCCGGGGATTCCGGCAGGCTTGCGGATGGCGCGTTGCTATCTCTTGCGGCCGCACGCGCCGGAGAAAAGCCTTTGATCTAAAACGGCCGCAAGAGTTTCGGCCACAAGAAAAGCCCGGTTGCGATTCTATTGCTCCGGGAACCCTCTCTGCAAGGCTAAAAGCGAGCCGCAGCTTACTTGCAGGAAAAAGGTCCCGCTAGCACCAATTAAGCACATAATATAGCCCAAATAAAGCCATCCTGCACTTTGAGGAGACTATAAAGTGGTTGTAGGTGTTAGCAAAAATAGCACATAATTACTCTATACTCAAATCCGTAAAAAAAAAAATATTATATATGTCAAATATCCATGTAAAAAGTCCAGAGTGCTTGGAGCACCTCAGACCTGGCCACGCTGCGGCCGGAAAATAAACAGTTAATGTAAACTCGGGTTTGGGCTGATGTGCAAGCTTGAGAGGGGGTTACTTTTAATCCTCATGTCCCCCAATATGATCCCTAGCATTTACAGAGCTGTACAGTGCTGTCTTGAATTTATTTTTTACTTTAAAAAATTTGGAGCTTACGGACGGTTCCAAGATATGCGGCCGGCCGTAAGAGGAGATCCTTGCGGGGCCGTATAATAGAATTGCGAGGTAACAGAACCCCTGCAAGGAATCGCAGCCTTACGGCCGATTTACGACCGATAATAGAATGAGGCTCTGTGTATATATATATATAGTGTCTCACAAAAGTGATTACGCCCCTCACATTTTTGTCTAAACCGTTGGCAACAAAAGCAAATTGATAATAATAATAATAATTATACAGATATATACACAAGTAGTACATAGGTATCTTGTATTGTATTACAAAACTGCTATTTCTATTCAGTCTTCCAGCTCATGTATTCATCCCACTCCAACAAACTCAATCATATCCACAACCTCACTCTTGTCAACTTCGATGGCTTCCTGCCTACTACGTTGCCATTTCCGGTTCTTATATCTTGTCTACAAATCTCTATTACACCTTCCTACTCCCACAGTCTCACTAAACACACCCTATAAGCGGAGATGCTCTCTGTACCCCAGATGCCTCAATACTCAGTCCTGCTCCCAACCTTACCCATTCCTCAGACCCATTCATTAGTATACACTCCCACTTCACATAATACAGTTTCCAAACCTACACATATTTCACACTTCTCTGACGACCACTTCATCTCTCTTTCCAACTCTGATTGCCTTACCCTGTGTCTCCTGATCTCTAAGTTTGACCTTTTGTGTCCATGACCCTGATTTTGCTTCGGGCCTGTTGCCCCATTCAGCAGCTAATCCAAATCTAATGTTATGCTCAGCCTATTATGCTGTTCCCCAAAATATCGCAAAACAATGATGTACCACTTTCTAAAAATGTAAAGGTACCATATACAAAAGTAAATCAAATATAAGCAGATGAATTATTCACACATTTACCTGCTCTTGCTTCATAAGAAATGCATCAATGAACCCAGTAATATTATTTGCGTTAAACTCCAGTCGATGCTCTTGGACAAATTTTGAAAAGAAGCTCTTTAGAGTATCTACGTTCTTTACTACTTTGTTCTCTGCTCCAAGAAGAGATCCAAGAACTGGATAAAAATTATATAGCTGGTGGAAAAAATAATGTTATATTAAAAAAAAAGCAAACAAATAAATTAGTTATAGATTTTAATCAAAAAGGAAGCGTAAAATAAAATTAATTAAATCCTCATACTCGCTTATTAAATCTAGTTATATAATGAGAAAACACAGCATACATACACATGTGAAATTATTAGTATGACAAGACCCATTTTACTATGCTATGTTATTTCTGTCTTACAGCTAAATAATTGTTTTCTCTTTAATCCTCCATCACTCTCAACTTTCACTCCTGTCATATCCAAATCATTATATGCTACTCTTGTAGCCACATTAAATTCCCAATGTGTAAAACCGTAGCCTGTAACGGCTATTAAATTGGCCCCGTAAAGCAACCCGCTGACGATCTGAGGGAAATGAGCGAAAAAAGCTTACAAGACGTGGAACGTGGAACTTCGCACCCGCAAATCCTTTGTTCTTCCAAGACCATAACTGTTACGTTCCAATTTTGCTATTAAATTGAAACAAATTCACTGGCGTTTAAGCCTGTAACCCGCAAATGGAGCTACAACGCCTAAGGGTACCAGAGAGGACCCGCAAGAGGCTAAAAGTCCAATTCGTAGCACTGTGAATGTAAATATACACACACTACTGTACATATAATGAAAGGGAAAGTGATGTTAGGTATTAGAATTAATAGCACAATATTCTCAAGCTCGCAAATCTGCAATATAAAATACTTTATTTTCAGTTTAATTTCCGTGTTATATCGATCCCGGTAATCAATGTGTTAATACATATAATGGAACTCCCATGGACTAGAATATCATATTTACGGCTTTATCAATATAGCATTATTTCTGGAATGTGGGTCCGATCGTAACTCGTAATTGAAACCCTTAAGACTTTTGAAATCCCACCTCCATTTTTCAGTGACGTAATTCTGACGATCTCTGTTACCATTGGCTCTATCTAAACCAGTAATAAAGGTTTGACTAATTGATCACGTTCACGGCCACGCATCCAACGTTCAACAAATGGTTTATGGGTTTGTGTCTCAAGCCCGTAGCTCGCACCCTCCTCTAATTTAATAGCTCTGTAACATGGCCAAATTTCAAGCCCGCAGCCATTGCGGGGCTCACGTTGCACATACAGGCTTTCGATTTAATGTGGCTATTCGGGTTTCTGCCTCAAACTTCCTTTAGATTGTAAATTTGCAAGTTTTCAATCTTGAAAGATGCTTTTTTTTTTTACTTATATTTTATAATTTTTTTCTTATTTATATAGATTATTAATATAAACAAATAAATAATACATCAACATAATTGAGAACATTACAAAATAGTTAAACGTTGCTTAGCATTACATGACAACATTTTATTAAGTATATCCTTTTTTTAAAGTTACACAAATGTAATCTGTAATCTGTCAGAGGCATATAAATCATAATATTTTTTTGAGTTCATGAAAGGTTCCTTATTTTACCATTTATTGAAAGGGAATACCCTTTTCTTGCCACCTTAAGAATGGGCTAATTCCCATCCCTGGGCTACAATCATTATTTTGAGATATTGGTATGAAAGTAGATTGTAGTAGTGTCAGTATATGTATTTTTATATTTATCCCATAAGTATAGTTTATGATTGTTTGGGCTATGTTTTGTATGTTGTTTGGTCTTTTAGACATTATTAACTTCCATTGGAAAGCATAAATCTTGTTCTTTTTTTATACATGGTAATGATGGTTTAGAATAATGCCATTGTATCAGTTCCCATAGTCCACCCAGAGTTTTATATATTTTAACTGTATTTAAATTTATTCTGGCTACTCTAATTGTTCTAAACAATCACAGTGAACTCAACAAGGGATTCCAATAAGATTTTATGCTCAAATAAATGGCTCTCCATTTTTGTCATGTGTTAATATTGTAATTATTGTAAATTATTGTAATTACAAAACTTTGTATTTAACCCTTGCATAGTGCTACTGGTTATGTTTGAGAGTTACAAATAAAGGATAATAATAATATCAATAAGTGAGACACTATCTTTTTCTCAGCCCCAGCCTAAGCGTCAAAGAAAAGCACAAGACAAATTTGTCATTCACTCCCTGTGCCTTTGGATGGTGGATTGGCATAACATTATAATTTGGTGATCATTTAGACCCTTTTTCAAGGACAAAACGTGTTTATAGTACGGTAAGTTCTTTTGAGGAATTTGACTTGCTAATGGACAAAATATCAACTCATATTCATTTTTATTTTAACAACTTCAAATAACTTTCTATCCTCAGATTCCAGGCTCCAGCTGTGGTTTGGAGGTCCAATATAAAACTTCATAGATATAAGCATACACTAGATTTCTATATAGCAATGCTTTTTTGCCCATGGCTTACATAATTGCCAAAATTGTTAATTTGTTACCTACTTCACAAACAAGTGACATTTTTCCAAAACTACAATGATCCTTTGAGATAAATGTCCCCACCTATGCATGGTAGCCGATACCATAAGTTTGATTAACTTGGAGATAAAACTATTCTTGGAAAACAATTCAAGCTTCCTGTATTTACTCCTGTCATGCTATTAGGAGATCAGTCTGTTTGGATAAGGCAGGTACAAGGATGACATTTTATAGACTGGGAGTCATATGTGGATTATGACTTCCAATACCTACTTAATGTGGTATCCCCCTTATAAAATATAACTGGAAGATTGTATATGGACTATTTCAATTCTATTATAAAATATAATATTAAAAAAAAACTTGCAGTTATGCTTTACCAAAATTTGAGGTTAAAGGGTTGATCCCCTTCTGAATAGGACTGCTGCTTAAGTTGGTTATAAGTAATCCTGTTTGATCTTCTTTTTTAGGAAGAATTTGTAATAAAGATAGATATAGTGAATAATCACAGAGAAAATACAAAAGGGCAAAAGTTTATGCCAAAGAGTGACAGACAGACAGAGAGCCCATATAATCCCTTTGTCATAATAGATAAGTTCTTTCCTTTTCACCCACTACCACGGATTTCAACCATTTGCAATAACCTCCCACCATGTTTGTATACAAATGCATAATTAAGATATATCAATTAAATGGTGTATAGAGGTTTCTTATGTCCACTAGGGTGCAAACTTGCTCCATTGCCCAATTGTGAAATAATATGGAATATTTGTGTTGACTTTCTCAGTCACATTCATTTTTATGGTTGAATAGTCTATTGTCTGCTATCAAGCACCTGTTAGCAGTTGACGAAACAATGGTGAAGTGAACAAATAGTAACCTCGGATGCATGTATTATCATCTTAATCATGTTCAAGGTTGCTGAGCCACCTGCAACTTTCAGCATTGGCTCAGCTCCTGCTTGAGGGAACTTTTAGTAAACTCAAAATATTTGAGTGAAAAAGGAAAAAGTTTAAGCCTTCAAATGGGAAATGACCACATAGCACAAGTATGTATGTATTTACAGTGGTAACAACAGACCAACAAACAATCAAATAAAGTAGACAGTATATAGAATCTAAAAAATGTCACAACACTCCTATAGACTATAATGAGATGTTGATTACAGAATATTCCATATTTTACATGTAACCACAATCCAATATCAAAATGTAAACTGTAAACTTGAATATGGACACATCTATAGTTACCAGTAGTCTTGGTGTGCCCAGCAGTTTGGCATTTTCACTCATTATATGGATCAGATTTAGAAATATTGGGTCGTCATATTCAAACCTTTTCCCGAAAATAATGGAACAGATGACATTGGACACTGCACTGTTTATTATAATTTTTGGATCAAATGGTTTGCCTGTGGCATAGAAATACAAAACACAATATGTTAATGATTTACTTGAACCTGATGAAGTCATGAGCTTCCTGGCAAAAAAAAGGAACTATCATAAAAATCCTACTCAAAATGTGTTTACTTATCTATATTCTGTAATAATTTGCATAGATGCAAGCAATTTTCATGCTTACCTGTTATTGTCTGGAAAAACTAAAGCCGCCAACCAAAAAAGTTTATAATGTTCAAATAATGAAAGACAGGTTTATCGTGCCCAAAAAAAATACAATAGGTTTATTCAACTAATCAAAAATAGGTTTACCTGAGTCACCTGACAAACTATGGCTTTATCATGGTCAGTTAAAAATAAATGTATGTACCATAGTAAACTAATGCATAATATGTTAACCATGGCAAGCTAACAAAAGAAAGGTTTATCATTGTCAATCAATCAAAAATATATTTACCATAGTTAAATAATCAATATTGGTCAACCAATGAAAGACAGGTTTCTCACAGTTAACCAACCAAAACAGGTTTATCATGGTCAACCAAACAAAAACATTACCTTTTATTAACATTTTGATTCGGTCAAGCCAGATGTCTTATCATGATAACCAATAATTAAAAAAATGGTTGGATCTAATTCCTTAAGGAATAGGGATTAATTACTAACAATAAAATCCATGATTAACTAGCTTGAGGCAGTGAATTGATCTGACTCCTGTGACAGAGTGAGACCAGAGATTTGCATGGGCCACAGATATTTCAAAGCACCCTTTCCCCCCAGGAGGTGTAAAAGAGTTAACTCCTGGAGGAGTTTGATTAGCTAAGCTGAGCACAGCCTTCAAATCTTGGAATTGAGAAATGGATGTCTCAGTGTTATGCAGCGTGGTAATGAGAGGCTATAACTGAAGAAGGCTCTGTTTGGGCCTTGAGCCTTGGAAAAGCTGTGTAAAGCAAATTGAGAAAAGATTGCATGGAGCAGACAGCAGTCTCATGGAAGTTTATTAAGCGCTGCAAAGAGAGAAACCCAGAGAGGTGACAATTGGAACTGAGAAGAGACCATAGGTGTGTACAGCTGGATTTAGTTCTGAAAAGGGACACCTGAGAGGAAGTGTCCATATTGGTGTCTGAAGCTGGAGAGAGGCACAGACAGAGACACAGCAGATCTGGAACAATCTACAAATCTGGAGTTCTGAGGATACAGGCCAGTGAACGTAAATGACTTTTTGTTATATTTTTGCTCTATCCAGGTTTAGCTAAATGGAAGCTCTGTTAGGGAGGGATGTCTTTTACAGTGAAGGTAGTGCTCGAATGGGAGATAGGCTTGCTATTTTCTCTTGGTTGGTTTTGTGGTTTCATATTTATATTACTGATGATAAAATAGTAAAGTTGCAAAAATCATTTAAAGCCTCCTGTATTTGTGTTCCTCCATCAAAAGTGTTGGAAACAAAAGCACAGACCCAGTGGGAGACAAATAACTTGTCACACCCCTTATACCACATGTTAACTTGGCATTATTTACATTGCTCTTTAATAGTTATATATATTCTTATTATATGATAATCTAATGATGATCTAATCAGTCTAATATTTAACCATATATTTTTGGTAGGAGTTACTGTAGAATTACATCCTAAAATCATGGATTCTGTTACTCTTAAAAATTACAATATACGTCCCATGCCTTCTATACATCTTAAAATAAAAATAAGAAGTCTTTTGTCTTACCATTGTGGGATTTAAAATATTTGATTAGAGGGTATAATTCGTCTTGAATTCTGCTTTCTATTGTCTTTTTTCCCATTCCAAAGTCTCTCAGAGTTGAAAGTGTAAACCTTCTCATAATTTTCCATGTTTCCCCATGGCTGAACACAACACCTGGATAAAATAATGTAGATAATGAATCATAATGTTACAGAGTAAAACCTTATCCAACCATCATTTTCATATTGAATAATTGGTTTCTGGTTTGTTGTTAAGACACAGACCTTTGTAAATCCAGCTAAATTAATTGTTTATATATTTTTACTTGTTGTAGATGAACTCTGCAATATATTTGATTCAATTATCAGGTAATGGTCAATGAATATCTCTATAATATATAGGCAACTTTGTCAAACCACAACAGTATAATTTCCAGTGACCAAACCTAAAGTGGTGACCCTTAAAAACAATCAGTGGCAATCCACTCAATATTATTCAAGAGCTATGGCAAGTTCCCATTACCATTATGGTATAGTCTCCAAAACTGAGCTGTCAATCAATAGCACAATAGTTATGACGCACTAATTTAATGGCATGCCTGTTTAGTTTTGCAGGAAAATTTAGACACTATTAGCTTAAATAAATTCCCTCAACGTTGAAAACTGCAGCCCGTAACGTAGCCCGCAAGACTTATGGCTGTTAAATTGGCCCCATAAAGCAACCCACCGACGACTTGCGGGGTATGGGCGAGAAAACCCTACGGGATGTGAGATTCAACTTGCGCGCCCGCAAATCCTTTGTTCCTTCACTTCTCAAGCTTGCAAATCGGCAATATAAAATACTTTATTTCATGTGTAATTTCTGTGTTATATCGACCCCATCAATCAATGTGTTAATACATATAATGGAACTTTGCATGGATTAGAATATCATATTTACATCAATAGTGCATTATTTCTGGAATGTGGGTCCGATCATAACTCGTAATTGAAACCCGTAAGATTTTGAAATCCAACCTCCATTTTTCAGTGACGTAATTCTGACGATCTCTGTTGCCATTGGTTCCGTCTAAGCCCGTAACTACGGGTTTGACTAATTGACCAAGTTCACGGCCGTGCATCCAATGTTCGACAAATGGTTTACGGATTTTCGTCTCAAGCCCGTAACTCGCGCCCTGCTCGAATTTAATAGCTCTGTAACTCGGCCAAATTTCAAGGCCGCAGCCACTGCAGGTCTCACGTTGCACTTACGGGCTTGGAATTAAATGTGGCTATAAGATCGTTATAAGAAACACAATTTATAACAATAAAAAATTAAAATATATAATCCAGTCTACAACACTCATATTTTTAAAAGTTTCTGGTTAAAACAATATGTATATAGCAGTGAGCTTGCATTAATACTAACTGTCAGTGGTAAGTCAATCCTTTAGGTCTATATCTAGACCATATTTTAAATATATCTTATTTGAGTAAACGCAGATAAATTAGTGGTCCACATTGATTGCCTGAAAATATTACCTGGATCCAGCCCCTGGGGATTAACTTTGGATAAACTAGCTCTAGATGGTTGTTATCACAAGATACAGCCTAATCAAACATTTTCAGGAGGACCTAACAGTATTGTGAAACTCTGAAACCATTTCAAAATATGGTAAAAGTACCAGTCTAAAAAAAACAGTGATTATTTATGAAAGATGAACCATTACAGTGGCCATCTATACACGGTACATCACACTGTGAGTTATATATTACCATTCCCTTTTGTTAGTAGGGCAAATATTGGCATATCTGCCCTTTCACCAAAGTCATCAGCTTGGGTAACAAGAGCTTCCTTCACTGCCTTGTATCCAGAAATCACCACCATCTTCTTAGGTCCAAAATGGACAGTAAATATATCTCCGTACTTCTCGGACAGCTGGAACAGAGCAGGACATTCATACATTAAAGCTGGCAGTAAACTCTGCTTTTTGTCTGAAATCATAATGTGTGGACACCAGTTTATATGTATATACCAATGAGAAACTAAATTTTGCCTAATATCTTTTTGCAATTTTGTAGTGAAAAAGAACTACATTTCATTCAATGCTATGTATGAATTATTGCTCATAAAAATGTCAGCTTCAATAAACGTAAAGCATAAAAGCAAACACATTACAGAGAAAACACTTAAATGGCAGGATTTGGGATTTTATTAGGTATATAGGGTGCCTGTGTATCTATTAACTTTTATGTACTTTATTTTATTAAGACGTGCTTATCTGCTCTGTTTTTAGTGTTAAATCAAGCAAATAGTCCCTCTATGCATCTGCCCACTGCAGCATATGAAGACACAGATCCTGTAGGACTGGATGGACAGTGTAGTGTTCTAGCCTATCAGAGACCATGCCTCAGCATGGCGTTGAGAGGTGGTCACTGATAGGCTAGGACCCTACACTGTCTTCATGAACTACAGAGGGCTGACCCAATCATGTAATATTTGTTTGATTTTTGCAGTAAAAACAGAGCTTATTAATAATCCAAGTAAGTAAATGTAAATAGAAAACACAGGTATATTATTTGCCTAGAAAAATATAGAAACTTTTCATATTCCTTTAAGGCAGAAAGGGTATTCTGCCAGATATGGGAAGAAGATACATTTTATAGAAAACTCTAGGACTTATTGTTGTTATGATTATTATTAACTTGCGACTTGCCCATCAAAAATTGATGGTGAATAAAATTTGAAGCCATGGCAATGCTGTTTGGCACACAATGTTAAGCTTTTTATACTCTAAGGAACTTTGGCGCTCATTGCAATCCTCTCCTTGTCTTTCGGCTCCTCTATATTTTTTTAAATAATAATTAATTAATTAATTGAATAATAATTTAATATAGTTTACCTTTTTATAATTAATATATGTAACAATCAATAGCCTGAAGAGGTAATCTCTTTTCATTTTCCTGCAGCATATAATGACCAGTGGGACTGTTGCTGAGGAGATATTGTTATGAATGTCCCAACTGTGCATTAGAAGTAGGCTGCGTGCGCAAGGGCAGACCGTTGGTTTATTTGTTTAAAGCGCTACTGTAGATGCGTAATGTTGTTATTTGCAAGTTAGGGTTGTAAAATAGCGTTGTTTCTCTATGTGCTACGCAGTTCCCAAGCATTTGCCGTCCTTTGTATTAGTGTATTTTGTACCTCGTACGTTCCTGGGTGAAAGTGGCACACGGTTGTCTGTGTTTTGCAAGGTCCAGGGTCGTGTAGCCTCATTTTCATTTTGTTTGGCCACCATTTTTTTTCTCACTTAGCCGATTTCCGAGTGCCAAAACTTGGCAAAATCAACTTAAATTTGCGTTCCACCTCACTCCCAGACGTCCTGGCTGTTCCCCCGCGCTGTGTGTGATGTTTTTGTTGTTTTTTTTGTTTGTAATTTTTTAGTCTTTCGTGTTGTTCGCTTTGCGCGGTTCGGCCAGTAACTTCGTATTTTTCCTATCTTGCATTTTTTTTTCTGTCCTGCGTCTCGTATTTATTTATTTTTTTTCTAATTTGGCGGTCCTTTCTGGCTTAGTCCAGCATGTTTCATTGCCTCCACTGCTTTCCTCGTTTTGCGAGGCTCGCAGGCTATGAGCACCTTCGGCGATCATCGCCTAAATGCTCCAAGTTAACGGCTCGCTTCTCAACGCTCGCAGGCGATGAGCGCCTTTGGCGCTCATCGCCTAAGTCTTACGCACCACACAAAGCGTGACGACGTCTCATAGTTCTCATAGTAATATGTGATTATAGAGTTCCAACATATACTAGGGTACAATAGACAACGGAAGATGCAATGAAGCTTTGGAACTTACTGTAAGTTCAAAATCATTTGAATAATTGCCATTCTTTTGAATGCACATCTGGTTAAGTTATCATAGCTTATTGATTTACAATAAATCTATCTTCAAGGCTTTCTCCCAACATATTTCCATGTAACAGGTTGGGCTATGGGGAAAAAAACTTTCAAACTTCCAATCATTCAAAAAATAATTTTTGTAATTTTTAAAATTTGCTCCTTAAAATGCACAAATACATGTAGAAATAATACAAATGCACAAAATAAGTTAATACTATGGACAAAACAATTGTAATGTAAAAAAAAAAACTTGACATACTTAGATACATATATAAAAATTATTATAATAATAATTATTATAATTATTATTGTAAAGAAGATAGTGTGAAGATAACTACCCTTGTTAGCTCTTAGCATTCAATATATCATATACAATGTAATTAAAGTAAAACAATAAGAGGTAGTCAATAGGTGGACTTGTGTCCGATTCAGGACCTCTTGTTCCTTTCTTTAGGTTCTCAATTGTATTCTTTAATATATCATATATCTCAACTAAATCTTCCAAGTACTTAAATAAGACATGGGTTACATATATGTCTTTTCCGAAGCTCCCTTCACTTTGTAAAGTTCCTTCTTGTATCTTTTTCTATGCCATTATATTAAAATATCCTTACGTGTATTCATAAAAAAAACATGGATTCAGAACCTAAAGGGACATGGAACAGAACAGTATTTTTCAAGCATTTAACACCTTCCAAAAGTTATTTTTGCATGTAAATTATTCATTAAGATCTGTTTAAACTTAATTAAAACAAACAGAAACACTCACTTTAGTCTGTAGAGCTCATTGACACATTTTCAAATACCCTCTTTCTGATGCAAAAAATAAATAAAAATCTCTCCATATTCCTTATGCCAATTTTGTAAAAAATATTTGATTATCCCTGCAAGTAATTATTTTAAATATTAAACCCCTTATCAGAAGATATAACAGAAAATACTGTTGTGGCGAATAAAAAATATCACCTTCACTATGACACTTTGCAGTGACTTCTTCAGATAGTGTACAGTATAAGACTGATATATCAATGTCCCTATGTATAGGTATTCTGAGTAAGTCTATCTCAAATAGTTGGTGTCTTACCGCCATCAGAGATTTGAAAGGTTTTTTTAGATCCACTATATTCAAGTTGCCAATAAAAGGAAGTGGTCTGGGTCCTGGTGGCATCTTCGCTGCTGATTTCTTGGATCCATTGAAGAGATAGACCAAGAATAGAAGACAAGTTGTAATATATACCAAGAGATCTGCACTCACAAAGTGGGTGATAAGAGTCATTATCTCGATTCAAATACAGATGGTAGTCAGAATCTGGGCTTGCAATTAAACACTTGGGTTTAAATCACTATAAGCATGGTAATCTTTATTAGAAAACCAATGGGCTATTTGATTTTATTTATACACATCTTATACATTAAGGAATGTGTCCCTTTTTTATATATATGTAGGTGATTGCCTTGTTGTACACGGGATATAACATTTTGTCCCAAGACTTAAGAGCATTTAATATGAAGGATTTTGAGGAGAGATATCAATACTCAAACATGCTTTGTCTGGATTAAATCTATTGTGCCTTACATAAGAAGGTCTAAAGTTCACCAATAAACCGTTGTAATAAATATGTGGATTAAGTGTTGCCTGAAATTAATTGATGCATTCAGTTGTGCTCAAAAGTTTGCATACCCTGGCAAAAATTTTGAAATTTTGGTATTTCTTTTGAAAATATGACTGATCATGCAAAAAAATGTTTTTTATTGGAGGATAGTGATCATATAAAGCCAGGTATTATTACATAGTTATTTGGCTCCTTTTTAAATCATAATCATAACAGAAATCACCAAAATGGCCCTGATCAAAAGTTTACATACCCTTTAATGTTTGAATGTTTGGCCTTGTTACAGACACACAAGGTGACACACACAGGTTAAAATTGCAATTAAATTTAGTTTCCCACACCTGTGCCTTTTTAAATTGCAATTAGTGTCTGTGTATAAATAGTCAATGAGCTTGTTAGCTTGCACGTGGATGCACTGAGCAGGCTAGATATTGAGGCATGGGGAGCAGAAAAGAACTGTCAAAAGACCTGCATAACAAGGTAATGGAACTTCATAAAGATGGAAAAGGTTATAAAAATATATCCAAAGCCTTGAAAATGCCAGTTAGTACTGTTCAGTCACTTATTGAAAAATGGAAAATTCAGGGATCATTTGATACCAAGGCAAGGTCAGGTAGTCCAAGAAAAATTTCAGCCACAACTGCCAGAAGAATTGTTCGGAATACAAAGAAAAACCCACAGATAACCTCTGCTCTGGAAAAAAACATGTGGTTGTTTCAAGGAGCACAATATGACGATACTTGAACAAAAATGAGCTGATTGGTCGAGTTGCCAGAAAGAAGCACCTTGACATGCCTCACAGCTTCTGACACACTGTAATTTGGAGTGACAAGAACAAAATAGAGCTTTATGGTCACAACCATAAGAGCTATGTTTGGAGAGGGGTCAACAAGGCCTATAGTGAAAAGAATACCATCCCCACTGTGAAGCATGGTGGTAGCTCACTGATCTTTTGGGGGGGTTGTGAGCTCTAAAGGCACGGGGAATGTTGTGGAAATTGATGGCAAGATGAATGCAGCATATTATCAGGAAACACTGGCAGACAATTTGCATTCTTCTGTATGAAGGCTGTGCATGGGACGCGCTTGAACTTTCCAGCATGACAATGACCCTAAGCACAAGGCCACATTGACCCTCCAGTGGTTACATCAAAAAAAGGTGAAGGTTGTGGGCTTCCTACACTTTACATGCAATACTAGACACTGTTGGTTACATTATATCAGAATTTAGCAACTGGCCTCCAACATTTATTATGTGTGTAAGTAAAAAGATATACATTGTACATAAGCCTGAGTGGGCCTGTGTATCTGAAAGAGTACAGTGCCTTGCAAAAGTATTCACCCCCCTTGACATTTTACCTATTTTGTTACATTACAGCCTTAAGTTCAATGTTTTGTTAATCTGAATGTTATGTGATGGGTCAGAACACAATAGTCTAAGTTGGTGAAGTGAAATGAGAGAAATATATACATAAAACTATTTTTTAGAATAAAAAAAAAACAGAAAATTGGTATGTGCGTATGTATTCACCCCCTTTGTTATGAAGCCCATAAAAAGCTCTGGTGCAACCAATCACATAATTAGTGACATGATGTCCACCTGTGTGCAATCTAAGTGTCACATGATCTGTCATTACATATACACACCATTTTTGAAAGGCCCCAGAGAATGCAACACCTAAGCAAGAGGCACCACTAACCAAACACTGCCATGAAGACCAAGTAAGTAAGTGACAATGTTGTTGAGAAGTACAAGTCAGGGTTAGGTTATAAAAAATATCCAAATATTTGATGATCCCCAGGAGCGCCATCAAATCTATCATAACCAAATGGAAAGAACATGGCACAACAGCAAACCTGCCAAGAGACGGCCGCCCACCAAAACACATGGACCGGGCAAGGAGGGCATTAATCAGAGAGGCAGCACAGAAACCTAAGGTAACCCTGGAGGAGCTGAAGAGTCCCACAGCAGAGACTCGAATATCTGTACATAGGACGTCAATAAGCTGTATACTCCATAGAGTTGGGCTTTATGGCAGAGTGGCCAGAAGAAAGCCATTACTTTCAGCAAAAAACAAAATGTCACATTTTGAGATTGCAAAAAGGCATGTGGGAGACTCCCAAAATGTGTGAAGGAAGGTGCTCTGGTCTGATGAGACTAAAATTGAACTTTTCGTCAATCAAAGAAAATGCTATGTTTGGCGCAAACCCAACACATCACATCACCCAAAGAACACCATCCCCACAGAGAAACATGGTGGTGGCAGCATCATGCTGTGGGGATGTTTTTCAGCAGCTGGGACTGGGAAACTGATCAAAGTTGAGGGAAAGATGGATGGTGCTAAATACAGGGATATTCTTCAGCAAAACCTGTACCATTCTGTGCATGGTTTGAGGCTAGGATGGAGGTTCGCCTTCCAGCAGGACAATGACCCCAACACACTGCTAAAGCAACACTTGAGTGGTTTAAGGGGAAACATGTAAATGTGTTGGAATGGCCTAGTCACAGCCCAGACCTCAATCCAATAGTAAATCTGTGGTCAGACTTAAAGATTGCAAAAATCCCAGTGGTAAGATGTGGCAAGCTCATAGAGACTTACCCAAATCAACTTGGAGCTGTGATTGCCGCAAAAGGTGGCTCTACAAAGTATTGGCATTAGGGGGGTGAATAGTTATGCACATTGACTTTTTCTGTTATTTTGTCCTATTTGTTGTTTGCTTTATAATTAAAAAAAAAAACATCTTCAAAGTTGTGGGCATGTTCTGTAAATTAAATGATGCAAATCTTTAAACAATCCAGGTTAATTCCAGGTTGCGAGGCAACAAAAAATAGAAAATGCCAAGGGGGGTGAATACTTTTGCAAGGCACTGTATGTATATGGATCTGGAAGAGTTGATTCCCCATACATGTTAGTTGTACCACTTCTGCTAACATTGTCCACCAATTCAGGGCGGCATGAGGCAGGGCTATGGGAATGAGATTGCACAAGAATGACAAAGCTACAGTCAATATTAGAAGGATCAAGCAGCTATAAAATGGCATCAGACCTGCTTAGACTTACCATACCCATCACCTGTGGATGTAGTAGCTCAGATAATGTATTGCCTTTTTTCTATAATAGATTTTGATCCACACCTTGAATCTCTAGTCATTAGCTCTGCCTGAATTGTATATTTTCAAGCATGCTTTTAGTCAGGACCTCTGGCCTGTTCTAGTCTGTTACCACACTTGACATGGATTGGATTCTGTTCCGTGGGTCATTTTAATAACTTTCCTCAAAGCCCTATCTGTCTGTTTTTCCCTCACTCATCTCATAATGTCTTTATAGCTTTCTCTGATGAGGAGTAAAGTGTGGGATATAGGTAAAGGATATAAGAAGGAGGTCTGCTTACTTGTTGTGCAACCAAAACATAGATTGGGCAGCTTCCTGTGTGCAATAAAAGCCACAAGTCTGTGTAGCTGCAGCCAGACAAGAAAAATGTTTGAGATTACATATGTAAGGGTAGAATAGCCAAATTCCAGTATAGAGAGATAACTGAGTGATTGTTATATGTCCCTTATAGATTTGTCATACATAGCAGGGCCTCTGCAAATCAAGCAAAAGTATGGAGTAACTTTCCAATTATTCCAAAGTCAAATAAATGTGACAGAAAATCACTATATATCCATGGACATTATTATTAATCCAAATCTTAGGACTTCCCAAACTGGCTGGTAAGCCAACGTGCAGAAGATGTTAGCCTGAAATTATATAAACCCAGAGCTACCATTACATGAACTTATTGCCTGGCATGTCCGCCATAGGCTTTACCACGTGCACTGCTACTTCTACCTCAAAGTGTCTGGGCGTGTGAGTAATGCTAACAAGTATTTCCCATTTAAGTTAAATGGCATCAAGCTCTGACAAATCACAGTCAATGATTTATCAGAAGCAGCAATATTCAATATTAATCAAACATAAGATTCAAAAGATACTAGTCTTCAAACAATGGATCAATGTAAGGAGGTCGTTTTCTCTAGCAGGCAGTCTGAAATTTGAGTCACAAGGTTATATCATCACAATGCTGTTCACTGGCTGGAGACTTGCCGCGTTAAAGTCTGGGCAACCTATGAATGAAAGCCTGTACCTCTCCTACTGACACCTGGACCCAGCAACAAGCACCATTTGCAAAACTCTCCCACTCCGAAAGGCTGTACCTCTCCTACTGACACCTGGACCCAGCAATAAGCCCCATTTGCAAAACGCTCCCCCCCTGAAAGCCTGTACCTCTCCTACTGACACCTGGACCAAGCAACGAGCACCATTTACAAAACTCTCCCACTCTGAAAGCCTGTACCTCTCCTACTGACACCTGGACCAAGCAACGAGCACCATTTACAAAACTCTCCCACTCTGAAAGCCTGTACCTCTCCTACTGACACCTTAACCCAGCAAAGAGCACCATTTGCAAAACTCTCCCACTCTGAAAGCCTGTACCTCTCCTACTGACACCTGGACCCAGCAACAAGCACCATTTGCAAAACTCCCCCACTCAAAGGCTGTACCTCTTCTACTGACAACTGGACCCAGCAACGAGCACCATTTGCAAAACTCTCCCACTCGAAAGCCTGTACCTCTCCTACTGACAACTGGAATCAGCAACAAGCACTATTTGCAAAACTCTCCCACTCTGAAAGTCTGTACCTCTCCTACTGACACCTGGACCCAGCAACAAGCGCCATTTGCAAAACTCCCCCACTCTGAAAGGCTGTACCTCTCCTACTGACACCTGGACCAAGCAACGAGCACCATTTGCAAAACTCTCCCACTCTGAAAGGCTGTACCTCTCCTACTGACAACTGGACCCAGCAAAGAGCACCATTTGCAAAATTCTCCCACTCTGAAAGCCAGCACCTGTCCTACTGACAACTGGACCCAGCAACGGGCACCATTTGCAAAACTCTCCCACTCTGAAAGCCTGTACCTCTCCTACTGACACCTGGACCCAGCAACAAGCACTATTTGCAAAACTCTCCCACTCTGAAAGCCTGTACCTCTCCTACTGACACCTTAACCCAGCAAAGAGCACCATTTGCAAAACTCTCCCACTCTGAAAGCCTGTACCTCTCCTACTGACACCTGGACCCAGCAAAAAGCACCATTTGCAAACTCCCCCACTCTGAAAGGCTGTACCTCTCCTACTGACACCTGGACCAAGCAACGAGCACCATTTGCAAAACTCTCCCACTCTGAAAGGCTGTACCTCTCCTACTGACAACTGGACCCAGCAAAGAGCACCATTTGCAAAATTCTCCCACTCTGAAAGCCAGTACTTCTCCTACTGACAACTGGACACAGCAACGGGGCACCATTTGCAAAACTCTCCCGCTCTGAAAGCCTGTACCTCTCCTACTGACACCTGGACCCAGCAACAAGCACCATTTGCAAAACTTCCCCACTCAAAGGCTGTACCTCTCCTACTGACACCTGGACCCAGCAACGAGCACCATTTGCAAAACTCTCCCACTCTGAAAGCCTGTACCTCTTCTACTGACAACTGGACCCAGCAACGAGCACCATTTGCAAAACTCTCCCACTCGAAAGCCTGTACCTCTCCTACTGACAACTGGACCCAGCAACAAGCACTATTTGCAAAACTCTCCCACTCTGAAAGTCGGTACCTCTCCTACTGACACCTGAACCCAGCAACAAGCACCATTTGCAAAACTCCCCCACTCTGAAAGGCTGTACCTCTCCTACTGACACCTGGACCAAGCAACGAGCACCATTTGCAAAACTCTCCCACTCTGAAAGGCTGTACCTCTCCTACTGACAACTGGACCCAGCAAAGAGCACCATTTGCAAAATTCTCCCACTCTGAAAGCCAGTACCTGTCCTACTGACAACTGGACCCAGCAACGGGCACCATTTGCAAAACTCTCCCACTCTGAAAGCCTGTACCTCTCCTACTGACACCTGGACCCAGCAATAAGCCCCATTTGCAAAACTCTCCCACTCTGAAAGCCTGTACCTTTCCTACTGACACCTGGACCCAATCCCCTCCCCCACCCGCCCCTTCTTTCTCTTAACTTATGGACTCATTCAAATCAGCAACACCTGCTAATTAATCCTGATTACTCTCTAAAAGACACACTGTGTCACAGTGTTTCCTCTCACCTTCTTATTTTTTTAACACATTATTTTTATTAGGCAGTGGTAAATCACATTACATTTTGTAAGCTTTCATAACAAGCATATACATCATTCACAGATATAATTATAGCTAATACACTGTGCCTACTATCTGGGCTCAAATCCCGAGATATCAAACTGCTTGACCGTTAACTTTGTGAACTCATGACTCTTTCCCAGTTGAGCCATTTACCAAAGCCTGTAATTTTGTTTAAATATTTTATAGTCTTTCATATCGTGTATCATCAATACATTCAAATCCCCAATTGGGAGGGGGGGGGGGGTTAAACCATAAAACAACTATCCAGTATGGTAAGATAATAAAGTATGTCACTTACCCACCGTCCACGGCCTACAGGGCCGTCCACTCCCATAGACCTGATAAGATCTCAGGGTCTCTTTCTTTTTTCTTTGTTTTTTCTTTGTTTTTTATATATTCATTAAGGAAGTACCCACTAATCAACAGCTCGCATTTGATTTGAGTGAAACAATGTCGGGTGCTATTAGCCACGGAGCCCAAATGTCAATAAACTTTGTAACCGAGTCCTCTAGTTAATGGGTTATTCGTTCCTCAATCAGGATAAAATTGAACTTGTTCTTAACTGCCTGCAGGCTCAAATTCGAGGACTTCCCCTGTCGAGCAATGTGGCTTTTCGTGGCCAGGATCAGAAACTGTGACAGTTGGTTCTGAAGGAAGGTTTCATGTAGGTTTGAAAGGCCCAAAAGGCAGACCTTAATGGATCCGTGTATTTTAGTTTTAAAGATTTTTGAAGCCAATCCAAATACCTCTGTCCATAGACATTGTACCTTAGGACACACCCACCATATATGTAAAAATGTGCCTGATTCCCCTGCAATCTCTAAAGCACTTGGAGTCCTGGGCTAATCTCCATTTAAAGAGTTTAACTGGTGTGTGATAAATTCTATGCAATCTAGGTCCCCAAAATGCTATAATTTAGAGATCCTCTAGTAAGACTGTGCCAACTATGCTCCCAATATCTTTGGTCTAGAGTGTATACCAGATCCTCTTCCCATAATTGCAAAGTCTAGCAAGCCAGTTAGTTCTTTGGTTCCTAAATAATTAAAAGTGGAGCACACAAAATGCCTGAGTCTGCAATAGGTATAATGCTCTGCCAAGGGCAAGTTCTAATTGTCTCTAAAATATTCAAAAGTAACTACTGCGCCATTATGATATTAGGCACCAAATTTCAGTAGATTCCTGGAACTCCACCACTGCCTTGAAGTTGGAGTTAGTTGAATATCTAGTAGTGGGTTGGGTATAATAGGGGAGATGCTAGATAATTTTGGGGCTAAGTGATAATTTCGGATTGCCCATGCCCATAGAACTGAGGAGTGCTTTATAAATGGGTTCCTTATTTTCCCAAGGATACTACCTTGCTTTGGAAGCCAGATAAGGGTGCTCCAAGTATATGGAGACGTGTTCAAATTTTATATAAAGACCCACAGTGGATGGTGTTGAGAGGAATGTGCTAGGGGAATAAACGAAAGCTATGCCGCTTTATAATACAATTTAAAGTTGGGACACAAGAGCCCCCCTTTTGTTCTATGTTTATACATATTAGATTTTGAAATCCTTGAGGATTTGTAGTTCCATATAAATTTAAAAATTTTGATTTTGAAACCTCTCGAGATCCCTATAAACAATTGGTATATTTTGGAAATATTAATTTTAACCACATTTATCCTACCTAACCATGAGATTCTCCCTTTTGACCATCTCTGCAAATTCAACATCATATCTTTGTACAGAGATATGTAATTAGCTTTATACAGCTCTGCCAATTTACTGGTTATATTAACTCCTAAATACTTAATATGTGATTTAGGCCACGAAAAATTTAAGTTTTGTTTGAGATATTGAATCTCTGGTTGAGATGGTGCAATACCTAATGCTTTCATCTTAGCAACATTTATTTTGTGTCCCGAGGGCTTTCGAAAATGTGTAAGAATTCATAGCAGTTCAGGAATCGAGGTGGCAGGCTTCGTGAATGATAATAAGAAGTCATCAGCAAAGAGACTGCACTTAAAATGATGGTGACCAATCTGAATCCTATAAATGTCTGGATTTGATTGTATAGACTGAGCCAGCGGCTCTATTGCTAAAGCGAAGAGTAAGGGTGAGAGAGGACATTCCTGTCTGGTACCCCGTTGTACCTCAATTTGCACCATGGAGTCACCTGGTAATTTCAACCTAGCTTAAGGTGATCTATAGTAGGTCTCTATCAGATCCATACATTTCCCCCCAAAGCCAAATTTGAGATAAGGCCATTCTAAAGTATCAAAATACTTTTCTATGTCTAAGGCTAATAAGCAGGTTGGAATACGGTTTTGGGATGCCCATGTTATCAAATTCAAAGTGTGTCTAATATTATCCCCTGTTTGTGTTTAAGGGACAAAGCCCACTTGGTCCTTGTGAATGAGTCTGGGAAGGAATTTGGAGATTCTATTAGCCAACAATTTTGCTAAAATGTTAATATCTCCATTTAGGAGTGATATTGGATGATAATTTTTAACTTCTAGGGGATTCCTTCCTTCTTTGGGGGAAAATATCATATCCTCCTGATTTAATTCTTGGGGCATTTGGTGACCTTCTAAATTTTGGTTAAAAAGATTTGTTAAATGGGGGGCCAGAATGTCCATATATTTCTTAAAATGTAAGTTGGTGAATCCATCCAGGCCTGGGGCCTTCCCACCCTTCAAGCTATTAATTGTCTTCCTGACCTCTGCTTCTGTAACCTTAGAGTTAAGGAGATTCCCTTCCTCTGATGACAAAGTGGGCAAAATTACATGAGCTAAGAAAGGCAAATCTCTGTTGCTCCTGATGATGCTGGTGTGAACAGGATGAATATATCTTCTGGAAAAAGTCCAAGAAAGTTTTTTGTTTATTATTAGAGCTAGCCATGATATTGCCTGCAGAATTTCTGATTCAAAAGATTTTTGACTGAGAACTTTTGCTTTTGAGTTTCCTGGCTAGTAAGCTGTCCAGTTTATTGGCCTTGGTATAAAACCTGTGATTTGTCCATCTGATCGCTTTTTCAGTATGATTAGACAGTAATAAATCCAGCTTTAATCAAATTGTATCTACTTTTTGGCGTAGGGGCTTGGAGGGACTTTGTTGATTAAGTCTTTCTAGATCTATCAAGTCCCTCCTCAAGGTCTCCTCTCTCATTTTTGTGTCTACAAGCAATTTTTACGAGAGAGCCCCTGATAAAGGCCTTGTGAGCCAAGTCCATCCCACGTCTGATTCTTGGTTGATATTTGTCGAAAAAAATAGCTCAAGATCCTTGTTCTGCAACATTGGGTTTGATAAAAAAATGTAATGGAGTCTCCACGTATATGGAGGTTTACTTTTCCGACCTAGATCTACTGAGACACTAATATGGGAACGGTCAGACTACGGGCACGGATGGATAGCTGCCTTATCGATATGATCTGATAGTGACAAATCTATCATAATAGCATCTATTCAGAAATACGTCCCATGTACTGAGGAATATAAGGTATATTCCCTCTCACCCTGATATAGAAGTCTCAATGCATTGAACAGGTTCAGGTCATTGAGTTACTAGTTAATCTGCTTCAATTTATTGGAGTATTTGCCACTCCCGTCATGTCCGGATCTGTCTAAATTAGGATCCAAGACCAGGTTAAGATCTCCCCCTAGCACAATCCTCCCTAGGTCCGCTGACTTTAGTTATTTAAGTAGACCAATAAAGGATTTATGCAGGGTAGTAGTCTGGGAGTAAAATTATATCAGAGATAGTCTCGTACCCATAAGCATACCCATCAAAACCACAAAACTGCGCCCTGAGTCTACTTTCTTTTGCTCAATGTTAAATGGAATTTTTTTATGTAATAAAATAGCCTGTAATGATATAGGAATCACAAAGTTGTGGAGACCAATAGCCAAGGTCAGCAATAATCCGGTTCAGCAACTTGTAGGTTAAACAGGAACAAGCTTTTATTGAAGGGATCAGGAACCAACAATAATCTGGCAAGGTACATTTGACAGGAAGTGCTTTATATAGGCCAAGGACCAGACACCTGACCAGACACAGCTGAAGAGACTTAGGTACTGATAAAATTGCTAGCAGAGTCAAGCTTATAAGGTCTCAAGGGAATTCACAAAAGGCAGGCTGGCGCAGTGGTAGGGAAGAGGTATAGCAGCCTGGGGACCAGGGTTCAAAACCCAGCAGAGTCAATTCCTCACATTACCCCCTCCTCTATAGGTGCAGCCTCTGGATGCCCTATTACCTGGTTTAGCAGGGTACTGCACATGAAAAGACCGAAGTAGATCAGGAGCGTGAATATTGTCCACTGGTTCCCACGAACTCTCCTCCTCACCATAGCCTTTCCAGCGAACCAGATACTGAAGTTTGTTACGGAAGATCCGGGAGTCAAGAATTTTGTCCACTTCGTACTCATCCTCACCATCCACGAGGACTGGAGGTGGGGCAGGCAGGGCTCGGCCAGGGAAAGTATTTTCATGAACAGGTTTAAGCAGTGCAACGTGAAACACTGGATGTATTTTCATGAAATTCGGGAGTTGCGAACGGAAGGTGACAGCATTGATCTGAGCAATGATCTCAAAAGGTCCCATGAACCTTTGACCCAATTTATGAGAAGGAATCCGAAGCTTAAGATTCTTTGTTGACAGCCACACCTTGTCACCAACGCGATAGACTGGGGCCTCCTTTCTATGCCTATCAGCAGCTCTTTTGTAACATTCCTGAGCCTCCAAAAGAGTCTCTTTCAACAGTGCTTGGGAATCACGTAAGGCGGTTAGCCGGTCAGTGACAGCAGGAATGGAAGTAGTAATTGGGAGACTGACTAGAAAGGTCGGATGGTAACCATAGTTGGCAAACAATTGGCTCAAAGAAGTGGAGCAGTGTTGGGCATTGTTATAGGCAAACTCCGCCGTGGGTAGAAAATCCAGCCAGTCATCCTGCAGGTAACTAATACAGCACCGCAAATATTGCTCCAAAGTCTGGTTGGTTCGCTCAGTCTGTCCATTACTTTGGGGATGAAAAGCTGACGACAGATTTACATTAATACCTAGATTAGAACAAAAATGTTTCCAAAAACGAGACGTAAACTGCACTCCCCTGTCAGAAACTACTTCATCAGGCACTCCATGCAAGCGAAAAATTTCCCGAATAACCAGGTCAGCCGTCTGTTTAGCTGAAGGGAGACCACGAGCTGGTATGAAATGACCCATCTTAGTTAACCTGTCCACAACAACAAGAATGGTAGTGTGTTCCTTAGAGGGAGGTAGTTCCACAATAAAGTCCATGGATATAGATCCCCAGGGACGATGAGGAATCGGAAGAGGCTGAAGCAAGCCAACAGGGGATAAGCAAGGAGTCTTATGTCTGGCACACACATCACAAGAGGACACATACTTCTTAACATCCTCATGATACTTCGGCCACCAAAAGGATCGGGCAAGTAGGTCTTGCGTCTTTCGGATTCCTGGATGACCTGCTGGTTTTGAGTCATGGTAGAGACGTAAAAGGTCCAGTCGCACTGACTCCGGAGCAAACAGTCGTCGTTGAAAAATCCAAAACCCATTAAGCATCGTCATATGGAGATCACGAGGAGGATCACGAAGAACTGGGTCTTCAGCGTAGCCCTTTTTAATGCGAGACATCAGATCAGAAGGAAAAGCAACTCCTATAAATATATCCTCCGGCAAGATGGTGGTCTTGGTTACGGTAGCATGGAGGGGGTCAGCTATTCTAGACGAGGCATCCGCCTTACCATTCTTGGAGCCAGGACGGTATGTAACTAAAAAATTGAACCTTGAGAAGAATAGGGACCAGCGTGCTTGTCTGGCTGACAGTCTCTTAGCTGATCGAATACATTCCAGATTTTTGTGATCTGTGAGGACAGTAATTGGATGGGTAGCTCCCTCCAAGAGATGTCTCCATTCGGTGAAGGCAGCTTTTATAGCCAATAGTTCTTTATTCCCTATGTCATAATTTCTTTCTGCTGGCACCATCTGGCGGGAATAGAAGGCACACGGATGTAACAGCATCTTAGGTCCAGTCCTTTGAGACAGTATAGCACCAACAGCTGAATCAGAAGCATCAACTTCCACAATAAATGGTAATTCTGGCTGAGGATGTACCAGGACGGAGGCAGATGTAAACAGAGTCTTTAATCGGGAAAATGCAGTATCAGCCTTATCGGACCACTGAAAAGGAGTCCCCTTACGTGTGAGTTCAGTGATCGGTGTAATAACAGCAGAGAAATTCTTAATGAAACGCCTGTAAAAATTGGCAAACCCCACAAATCTCTGGACATCTTTTTCATTCTTGGGGATGGGCCAGTCCAGCACAGCTTTAATTTTACTTGCGTCCATAGTTAAACCTTTAGGAGTTATGACATACCCCAGGAATTGAATTTCTGTTTGTTCAAACTCACATTTTTCTAGTTTAATGTATAGGTGGTGGGTACGAAGGCGCTCCAGAACTATACGGACCTGTTTTCTGTGGTTTTCAAGATTATCAGAGAATATTAGGATATCATCCAAATATGCCACAACAAACTGATCCAGGAGATCTCGTAGTACATCATTGATAAGATGCTGGAAAGTTGCAGGGGCATTACAAAGCCCAAATGGCATTACTAGATATTCGTAATGCCAGTACCTGGTTCTGAAAGCTGTTTTCCATTCATCATTTGGTCTTATGCGAACTAGATTATATGCCCCCCGAAGATCAAGCTTTGTAAATATTTTAGCCAAGCGAAGTCTCTCCAAAAGTTCAGGAATGAGAGGCAAGGGGTAGCGGTTTTTAACAGTGATGTTATTAATGTCCCTGTAATCAACGCATGGCCATAGGCTGCCATCTTTCTTCTCTACAAAGAATATAGGAGCTCCTGCTGGGTAAGTAGATGGTCGAATAAAACCTTTGGCAAGATTTTCTTGTATGTATTCACGAAGAGCTTTCAATTCAGGCTCAGAAAGGGTATATATACGGCCAAATGGGATAGCAGCCCCAGGCAACAGCTCTATTGGGCAATCATAAGGCCTGTGGGGTGGAAGCTGATCAGCATTCTTCTTATCACAGACATCTGCAAAATCACGATATTGTATAGGAAGCTTAGTCAAGTTTGTAGCAACCATTTCATTAATTGTTGTGGCAACAGGTGTTACCTTAGTGGGTTGACAATTCATTAAGCAGTGTTCTGAAGGAAAGGACAAAGTTCTGATCTTCCAATCAATCTGTGGGTTATGCAGAGCAAGCCAAGGTACCCCCAAAATCACTGGAAACTGTGTTGAGGAAATTAGGTGGAAAGATATAGTCTCATGGTGATTCACTTCAAGTCAACTTTAAGGGCACAGTCTCATGTGTAACCGGGCCCGACGTAAGTGGAGAACCGTCCACTGTCTCCATTAACAGGTGAAGAATTAGGGATAGACTGAATTCCATTTCCTGCTGCAAATTTAATGTCCATAAAGTTTCCGCCTGCTCCAGAATCTATCATAGCCGTAGTTGAAATTTTATGATCACCACATTGCAATGTGATAGGCACCACAAAATGAGGATGTTGAGTCAACATACCCTCTTCACCATGAGCCAGAGAAAACAAGGGTTGTGTGACAGAATCCAGTTGATCTGCAATCTGGGATTGGTGCCATAGCTATTGTTCTTTTGGATTTGCTAGGGCAATTGATGGCATAGTGCCCTGCACTACCACAATACAGGCACAAATTGTGAGTGCGTCGCCACTGTTTTTCCTCATTGGATAATGGCCCTCTTATTAGATTTACCTGCATAGCCTCAGGCTCAGAGTCTGAAGGTGTTTGTGGGGTTGGAGTAGAAATTCTTGAATAGGAAATAGGAGTAGTACTTGGTCTAAAAGAGCCCTGTCTTTCCAGTCTTCTTTCAGAAAGTCTCCGATCGATACGGATAGCCAAACGCACGAATGCATCAAAGTCAGCAGGAAGATCAACACGAGCTAGCTCATCTTTTATAGCTTCTGAGAGACCTTTTCTGAAGTGGAACCTCTGAGCTGATTGGTTCCAGGTAGTATCAGCAACCCACTGTCTGAATTCAGCAGCATATTCAGCCACGGAGCGCCTCCCTTGATGCAAATGAAGTAGAGTGGCTTCTGCTGTAGCACATCGATTGGGGTCATCAAAAACTAGGCACATGGCCTCAAGAAAGTCATTTAGATTACCCAAGACTGGACTGTCCTGTTCCAGAAGAGGGGAGCCCCAAGCCAGGGCTTCATCTTTGAATAAGGAAAAAATAAATCCCACCTTCTCTCTTTCAGATGGAAATTGGTGAGGTAACATCATGAAGTGCAAACGGCATTGATTTAGGAAACCCCTACATTTTTTGCGATCTCCTCCAAACTTTTCTGGCTGGGGCAAGCGGGCATCTTGTGCAGGTGTAACAGTAGCAGCTGAAACATCACGTGCCCTGTAGCTGGTGTACTCACTGTGCATTGACTGAAATTTATTTTGCAGTTCAGCTACCTGGTCCTGCAGCACTTGGATGGTCTGTGCCTGGGTCTGCACAGTTCTTGCAGTAAAAGCAACCTGCTGGGCCAATGCAGAATCTGTCTCGGCGGTCTCCATGAAAGGGCCAGATTATTCTGTAATGATATAGGAATCACAAAGTTGTGGAGACCAGTAGCCAAGGTCAGCAATAATCCGGTTCAGCAACTTGTAGGTTAAACAGGAACAAGCTTTTATTGAAGGGATCAGGAACCAACAATAATCTGGCAAGGTACATTTGACAGGAAGTGCTTTATATAGGCCAAGGACCAGACACCTGACCAGACACAGCTGAAGAGACTTAGGTACTGATAAAATTGCTAGCAGAGTCAAGCTTATCAGGTCTCAAGGGAATTCACAAAAGGCAGGCTGGCGCAGTGGTAGGGAAGAGGTATAGCAGCCTGGGGACCAGGGTTCAAAACCCAGCAGAGTCAATTCCTCACATAGCCATTCCTGCCTTCTTGGTAGGTTGGGATGTAGCTACAAAAATAGAATACGTTTTATGTAAGAATTTGGGAAGTCTAATATTCTTATAAGAAAATTACATCAAGATGTAAGGGTTTATACAACAGAAATGCCTTGCGCCTTTTAAATTGGGAATTAAAACCCCAAACATTATGTGATACAAAAACAAAAGAGGTGTCATGGTACCTCAGTAGGTATGGAAACGCTTTGCCAATCCCAATTTATATCGCTACAGCCCCATGCGGTCTCGTGAACTGAAGACCTGACAGCAAGTGGATGGATGTCATCATGTAGCCTGGAATCTGGAACCAAAGTAAGGAGTGAAAAAAGGCATAACAAAAATAACCATAACATAATAACATAGAAACTCTGATACTTCCTCAAACATGTACTTAAGGCACTTTTGTGCCAGGGGAGGAAAATTAAAAAATGTCCTACATATCCCCTCTGGTGAGGAAGAGATACCCGATAAACAATTGGTTATATATTAATTCAGAAAATAGATGAACAATACCCCACAAAAAGAGCTCACACTTAGGACCCCGAACCACTGTTTACCCTCCACCGAGAAGCCCATATGTAATTTCTCCAACAGCTGAACCTGGAGTTTTCTCTGCCCATATTCCCATAACATCCGCTCCTCTAACTATGTTACATACATTATAGGGCGTTGGAGCATTTTGTTGCTAAGTACAGTATAATACATTAATCTCAATGTTCAAACCACAGTCCAATGTTATGCACGTCTTTGACCATGGCTCCACGTCCATATAGCATCGAATCTCTCAACTGCTATGTTGTGAACCCAAGTCAGTGTCCATGAACGCTGAGAAATGTAATCTTTCTGTAGAGTGTGTTCTACCGCCACAATGCACCTGGAAAAGTTATTTTTATAACTTCACTTTAATATCGATCTAAGCACATTCCTGAAAGATACTTTCAAATATCTAGGCGCTAAAACAAACTCCTTACACCTCACTCTACCATAGCCTCTCCATAGTCCAAAGTGGTTGTTTCAGTTTAGCTCTCTGCTGATGGGCCTGGAGATGAAGTTACTGGCTCTGAAAACTAATCCAGCCATCTACGCTGACGTTTGGACCGTTGGGCTTCTGTCCATTGTCTCGCCGGCCTTTGAGGCAGACTTGTTCCTTGTGGAATTTCTAGATTGTCTTCTCTAGATAAGAGATTCAAATTTGAGAGAACCGAATGACACTCCTCTAAAGAGTTGACTATATGATTAGTCGTACCCACCTGCAATGATAGGCTAAAGGGGAATCCCCATCTGTACTTTATATTATTTTTAATCAAAATTGATAAGGCCGGTTTTAATTGTTTGCGTTTTATAAGAGTGGAGGGAGCCAAGTCAGTAAAAATCTGTATCTGGGCTCCATCAGGACCAACAATAGACTGTGATTTTCTGGATGTTGCAAGAATCAGGTCTCTCGTCCCCTGACATAAAAATCGTGCTATGACATCCTTTGGCTTTTCTGATGAAGCTGGACCGCCCAGGACCCTATGCGCCCTTTCAATTTCCAATGAGTCCTAAGGGTGGTTTGGTAACATATGATGAATAATCACATACAAATATATTTTCAGATCGACTACTGATTTTGGAGTCCTTCTGGATCTTACATTATTACTTCTGGACCTATCTTCCAGGTCTTCAAGTTTATTTTCCAAAGTAGCTATATGGGTGGAATTTTGAGTTATATCCAGACGATCTTTCTGTTGGGTATCCACAATCTGGTCTATGGGTACGGTGCCCAAGATCCTGCAAGTCCTTACTGATTTCTTTTACTGCCTTGTCAAAGTAAGACTGAAGCAGGTTTTTAAAATCCGTTACAGATATGTCTGACAATTTGGCCTGCTGGTTAGAAGAAAGAGTATCCTCCTCTATATCTGGGCCTTCCAAAGAGCCCATTACCGATGTATGTCAAGAGACGTGGGCTTGTTGTTGTGCCTTAAAATGTTCTGGGATACTCCTGGAGGACAAATTTCTCTTTGATTTACCCATTATCTTAGAATCTTCCAAACAATGGAGGGGGGGGGGTCCCTCTAACCTAAGCCTATCTGCTTACAGCATTAGAAGGGCCAGTAGGTCAAGCTCCCTGGTCAGTGTTGGGGTTACATATTAGTAAACATATTTTACAGAGACAAACTGCCACCTCTGAGTGGTGACATCAGAAGTATAGCTTGCAGGGGGTGCATATGAGCTCCTTCACCTCCACAGTGGTAGATACTGCAGGGAAGTCTTGTATTACCACTCTGCTTATATTAATGAAGAATAAACTTTGCTGCATGCGCCTTCAAATCCAGCATGGGTCAAATATGAGATATTACAGGCCTAGCATAAAGTCCCAAAAATGTCCACAGTTGATGGGTGGCCAGAGACCACATTTATGTAGAGATTAACAGAGCAGCATAGGTATGTCAACAGTCCAGTCTTGGAGTTTATTGTTAGAATGCTATAAAAATAGTTAGTTTGTTCGTGCTCGTAGTGTCCACGTGACTAACCAAATTTAGATTTTCTCCATACATAAGGGATATTACAGCCTGCTATGGGTAGACATGGAATAGCTGTGGCTCAATCCGATGCTTGCAAACCACCTAAAAATGTCACCTGTGACTAAAGGTACTCCAGTTGTCACTGCAGTAGTGTAATTAGGAAACAATGTGCAATAAAAGACTTTCCCCTACATAGGGGTTGGTATGTCTACAGCCTGTTACTTATTTGTATTTACACATGTACAGGTTCCTGTGTTTTCCACTATTACTGGATGATGCAGTATAATGTATAGGAGATTTATATCTCCCTGATAAAGATGGCCTAAAATGGCCGGCGGTTACTTTCGCAAGTATTACCCATGTGATCAATAGGGTCTAGGCCTCCCTGTCCCCTCTGACTTCTCTTTTCACCCTGCACAAGGGATTTGTGGTACAATATGGGTCTTGAGGTTATGTGGGTAGGGGGGAAACCCACCCAGCCCCAGTACACTCACCACCTCCTCTTAACTAGGCCTCCGTAGGACCTTGCTAGCGTTGTGTAGAACTTGATGTGGGTTTCCCACCAGGTAATGGCATCCTGCCCTTGTGGTGTGCACTGACAGCACCACTCACCAAAGCCTCTCTCCGACACCTCACCAAGACAACGACAGCTGGCTTTGCAGTGCTGGAAAGTCCAGACCTCATGCGGGCTCCTATGCGCCTCCACACCTCCGGAGTGCCTCCTCTCCTGTTCTGGACGACTGGAAGCCCCCAATGCCATCCACGGTACCAAGAATTTCCAGACCTGGGTGTTATCTGTGGGCTTCTAGGGCTCTATTATGTGACTGAAGACCGGATTGCACCATTTAAAGTGTTTTTGCTGCAATTGACAGTAGACCGATTCCTCCGGGGGAACTGTTTGCGTGGGGGATCTTAGAACGCTGCCACTGCATGAGACCAGATGCTATAGGCCTCAACAACCGGGGTAAAAAAATGTCTCGATCTGATAATAACAGGTGTCTTTTTGTTCCCCTTTGTCTTTTTAGTCTAGATAATTATGTGTGAAGGGGTTTTACCACCGAATTTGGGCCCAAAAAAACTATTATATGTTATGCCCTGCGGAGCTACAGCTCCACACATCTGGTAGCTTCACTTGCTGGACACGCCCCCGCCTTCTTCTTCTTTATAGCCTCCTGTCTCTCAGATTCTCCTCCCCATTTTCCCCACATGTATCCAATGAAATTACCATTTCACCTTCTCTCATCTCCTCCCCTTTTCTTTGCTCCAACAAGCTCCTCTCCTTCTTCCAATCACTATCTCCTCCATCTCCTACAGCTCACAAGCAAAAATGCTTCTGTAAGACCCTCTCCCATCTCCTATCCCTTTCACTTCTCCTTCTGCTGGCAGCTGAAGATATATCTTCTAATCCAGGCTACTCACTCATTTCCACCCGCTGTCAGCCATGCACTGCCCCCAGTATTGCAAATACCCAAATCCCCCACAACTTAATACCTATCTCCTGCCACAAACTATCCTCTTTGCCCTTCTCCTGTGCACTCAGGAATGCACAATCTATCTGCATCTATCTCACTTTCATCCATGACCTATTCACTTTGAACTTTCTCAATCTACTGGCTCTCACTGAAACCTGGTTCTTTCCTTCAGACACTGCTTCCCCTGCTGCACTCTCCCATGGTGGTTTTCACTTCAGTCACACACATTAACCTGGGAACCGACATGGTGGTGGTGTTAGCATATTACTTTCCACTCTGTGCACATTTCACTCCATACCCACTATTCCTTCCCTCAAGCTTTCATCTTTTGAAGTTCACACCATCCACCTTGTCTCACCTATCTCTTTACGTGTTGATGTGATCTATCGCCCTCCTGGACCAGCCTCTCAATTTCTTAACAACTTCGCCACCTGGCTCCCTCACTTTCTCTCCTTCAACGTTCCTTCACTTGTTCTTGACTACTTCAACATTGCCATTGACACTCCCATCTCCCCTACTGCTGCTAAACTACTTTCATTCACCTCTTCCCTTGGCCTCTCACAATTGACAGATTACCCAACTCACCATGATGGACACGCCCCAGACCTTATTTTCACCCATCTCTGCTCAACCTCCCCTTACTGATCTCACTTGTCCTGACACTGCCACCTCACAGTACAACATGACTCTTACTTTTACCCTTAACACTTTGGGCCTCATAACCAAATGCAGACGCCCTTGCTCTCTTCCACAACCATCATGACAAACACGATACATCCAGAGGTGCTCCCGCACTACTGAACAGCTATGGAGGAAATAACGCACTTCAGCAGATTTCCTCTACTGCATGTTTATATTGCACTCTTACTTCTCTGCCCTCAACCTTGCCAAACAGCACTATTTTACATCTTCAATATCTACACTGTCCTCTAACCCCAAACGTTTGTTTGCTACATTCAACACTCTCCTCCATCCACCACCACCTCCCATCTCTTCCTGTCTCACGGCTGAAGACTTTGCCAGCCATTTTAAGCATAAAATTGAAAACATTCTTAACAAACTCTCCTCTCAACATGGTCCACATATTCCCTCCTCTCAACTAATTGATAACACCCAGCCTTTACCCTTCTCTGAGCCCACAGCCATTATGCATTCCTTTGACCTTGTAACAGAGGAGGAAGTATCGAGCCTACTATCAACCTCTCGCCTTACTACCTGTCCTCTAGATCCTTTTCCATCACTGCTTATCCCTCCCCTTTGTACCACACTCACCCCTGCACTCACACATCTCTTCAACATTTCCTTAAATACTGGCACGTTTCCATCATCTCTAAAACATGCCATAATCACACCCATTCTTAAAAAAACATCATCTGACACTCATTCTGCAACTTACTACCACCCTATCTCTCTACTTTCCCTGGCTGCCTACTGTTTGAGCGGCTTGTCTACAATCACCTTACCCAATTTATCTCCTCCAACTGCCTTCTTGACACCTTCCACTCCGGCTTCCAAACCAAACACTCCACCGAGACAGCTCTCACAAAAGTCACAAATGACTTGCTCACTGCCAAGTCAAAGGGTAACTTTTTTATTCTACTTCTCCTGGATCTCTCTGTTGCCTTTGATACAGTTGATCACCCTCTCTAATCACAATTCTCCACTCCCTTGGAATCAGAGATACTGCTCTCTCATGGTTCACATCATACCCACAAGATCGAACATTAAGTGTCTCCTTCTCTGGCACCTCTTCTTCTCCTCACCCTCTGTCTGTTGGCATACCCCAAGATTCAGTCCCAGGCCCCCTCCTAATCTCCATCTATACATCCTCACTTTGCACCCTAATAAAATCTTTTGGACTTCAGTATCATCTCTGTGCAGATGATACTCTAATTTACCTCTCAGCACCTGATCTATCCCCCTATCTTCTAGCATGTGCTTCCAACTGCCTCTCAAGCATATCCTGGATGTTCGCCCACCATCTCAAACTCAACTGGTCTAAGACCGGACTCTTAATCTTCCCACCATCTACTACAGAGTCTCTTTCATCTCCCACATACAGTCACTAACAAAATCTTGTCTTTTCAGTTCAAAAAACATTTCCAAAATATGTCACTACCATACACAAGACACAACTAAGATTCCTAATACACTCTCTCATCATATCCTGTCTTGACTACTGCAACTGACCTCCAGCTGGCCTACCAACCACCCGTCTATCTCCCCTTCACTCCATATTGAATAATCTACCGTACTAACCGCATCGTGTATGCAGCACCTCTCTCTCAATCACTCCACTGGCTTCCTGTAGCCTCCAAAATAAAATTTGAAATCATGACCCTAATTTACAAAGCCCTCAACAACACTGCACCCCCTTATCTGTGCTTTAATCTCCAACTATTCCCCCACCTCCCTCTTCGCTCTGCTAATGACCTTCTTCTTTCCTCCTCTCACTCCCGCCTTCAGGACTTTTCTTGTGCTGCCCCTATTCTCTTGAACTCCTTGCCTCGCTCCACTAGACTATCCCCCTGCTTCAAATACTTCAAAACCTCACTAAAAACACACCTGTTTAAAGAAGCCTATTACCTCCCTCCTTAACATGCACTGCATTTCTCACCCTCCTGTACCTCACCCAAAAACTTTAGATTGTAAGTCTGTGAGTTTTCAATCCTGAACGTTGCTTTGGGGAAAGCTCTATGGACACTGGATTCTAAGCTCAAAGACAGGGCCCTCCATCTTTATAATGTGTTAATATTGTTTTGCCTTCTCCACAACTTATGTATAGCGCTATGGAATATGTTGGCGCATTACAAATAAACAATAATAATAATAATAATTTATTCAGATTGCTTTTAAATCCCTTTAGACCTGTCTCTGAGCCAAATTCACCCTTTCCTCTTGATGACCTTTTGAGGTTAGATCAATTTGAAGCTGATAATCTAAGCTTTTAAAGGAAAATGAACATTAAAAATTGTTATTATAAATCACGGAATATGAATAATAGTAATGACCAATGCATAAATAAAGGAACTAGCTTGTTATTTGAATCCTGAATAAGTTAATATATATTTTTCTAATTATTGTTTAAATAAAAATTAAACTATTACCCTATCTCCCCTTGCTGCAAGTTCTAGATTTGGTCCTCTGTACTTTACATGGACTGTTGGTCAATGTAATGCTATTTACAGCAGACAGCTCGTGCACAGAAATAAAAATAATATTTGAAGAACACTTCAATCCCTGTACAAACTTAAGAACATTTAAAGACTCCTATTTTAAGTAAACAGAAAATAATGGATATAGTTCAATTTAAACACTGTTCACAAAAGCAAGCAAATAAACATTGTTATGGCAAGATGTCATCTTCTTTTAGAAATAATTAAGAACATTATGTTCAGAAGGCCTATGTCCCTGTAACCCAAACTGAATAATAAGGATTTTCTGGCCAGTTATGATCTCTCTTTCTGAAGCAAAACACTGTTCTAATACTCTACATAATGTACAAAGCATGATACTTTGGCTGACATCAATTCACCTGTGTCTTCAGTTTGTCAGTACAAATTAACACAGTCTTATTGTGTGACCAACTTAAAGGGCAATAGTAATAGACCAGCTTTCATAACATTTAAAAGGGCCCTTTAGGCATTTTTTGTGTCATATAAATGTTTTAACTAGGTTCATTTTATCATCTATGCTGCTACTCAATTTGTAAAAAAAAAAAGATTATACTTCACTTACTTGTAAGAAACCCTGAGATTTAGGGATTATCAGTTTCTTCCTGTTCTTTCTCATGTAGGGTGCCATGTTCCACAGCTATGACCTAAGATCACAGACACATGGCTGAGGCTTCATTCTACCAGTGCAATCTTTCTAACACAGGGGTGGGCAAGTTCGATCCTGGAGGGCCACACACATGCCTGAATTTGTTGATATGTCTGCAGCACACAAGTGTCAATCACTTCTTCAGTCATCCTGATTGACTCACCTGTGCACAGAAAGGATATCTTCAAATCCAGGCTTGTGTGTGGCCCTCCGGGACCGAACTTGCCCACCCCTGCTCAAGTTAAAAATGACATGCTATGTGTGCAGCAGCATTACATAGGTAATATGAACCCGTGGGTGTGACCTTAGGTAGCAACTATACAAACTGTCAGCTCTCATGATGGTGAACAGGAAGAAATGGTTGCTAAAACTAAGAATCTGTTACTCTCCGTTTTAGAAGTAAGAAGTCAAATGAATGAGTCATGTTAATTAATGAACCCAGTTAATACAGTTATTTGAAACAAACACATTAGTCCATTTATGTCGTTCAGATCAGTATAAACAACTTTCCAACGTATTCTGTTATACTTGAAATGAAAAGTAATAATAATAACAGTGAATGCTTGCTCCTATTTTTGCAAGTGTTTCACAATATGGAAAGTTATTAAATTATAATGTATTCTATAACTTGTAGAATTTACTGTGGAATTAAATATCTGTATATTCTGCACAGTAACAATGAGACTGCAATTAGGAAACATTGGCACAAGGCCATCTGGCGAGCTATCTTGACTACGATATGTTGATACTGGACTCTAATCAGTGTATCCTCACTTAACCTCCCAGTGTTTGTTGTCCTAATGCTCATAATATATGACCACGCTCTGAGCTCTAAACATTCACAAGTATTCTTCCTGATTATACCTCTAAAAGTTGCTTGTTGGCCTTGAGCTTGAAGAGTAGGGTAATTATTACAAATGTGCTTTCATGCATTTAAAAGGTTAAATATTTACAAGTTCCATGTTCCCCCTCGACCGCTTCTATAATTGAGACCATTAGGCCCCTCTTTTTCTCAACACCCTTGTGCTTTGGAGATTGGGAGCCACTTAGAACCTCCTAGTCCCTAAGAACCTGGGTGAGCCATCAAGTATGGCCATCAACATCCACCCTCTTTGTAAGCTATATGTAAGCAGTTCCCCCAATGGCGGGTCATATCGACACCCATGGTCTTCAATACTATATACAATAATATCCCCATGATCCCAAGGCTAAAATTTTAAAAATATGCATTGAATTTTTTTTTAAATTAAATTAAAATCCCCTCATATTTCATATCGGGTATTGAGGAGAATCATGAGGGTGACAGTATTAACCCTTTAGTCAAAGAAAATCTGGGGGGGGGGATACCGCATAGAGTAAAGAAAATACACACACACACATTGATAACTCTGGGGGGGGTTGTCCTGAGCCATAGAATGGAGCCCATATTCTTTATGAAATATTTTCAACCACCTATTCTGTAATCAGTCTATTTAAATTTTCAAGTTGAAATTCTGTCTTTAATTGTTTCCAGAAAACATTCTTATTATCTTGATGTACTTCTACCTGAAATTATTATAATTAATTATTTTAGTTCCTTTTTTTTTTTTAAAGAAAGATGATAGCATTTTTTAAATCTTATTACCATGTCTCATAATTCTACTTTGAGAATAAATAATATTCCATTGATCTGGCATTAAACAAATTTTATCTGTCTCACAGTTAGCTCTTTCAAACAATATTGTTCTATTTATTTAGATTTGTTTAGGGGCGTATGAACTGGGGGGGATCGGGGGACAAATCCCTCCCAGGTTAAATAATGAATAGGGGACACACAAAATAGCACATTTAAACTTAATCATGCATTACCAGATTTGGCGACTATGGAGTTGTATGTCTTTACCATGAAAGCTTTCACCCATAACATATATATATATATATATATATATATATATATATATATATATATATATATATATACATACATACACATAATATGTTGCCATATAGGCATATAAATATATATATACACACACATATATATATATATATATATATATATATAAATATAAATATAGATCTATATATATATATATATATATCACATATAATAGTTGTCAAACTTTGCGTGGTGCGTATGACTTAGGCGATGAGCGCCGCAGGCACTCATAGCTGCAAGCCTCGCAAATCGAGGCGAGCCGTTAACACTTAGCACTTAGCTGATGACCGCCGAAGGCAGTCATCGCCTGCAAGGCGAGCCGTTAAGCCACTACAACGCACTACAACTATCAGCACTAACACAAAGAGGCAATGAAACACGCAGGACTTAGGCGAAAAACACTTCCTAAACGCGGGATCGCGTGCAAGCGGGTGACAAACACGGGATGAAGAGACGCAAAATATTACGAGATTAACGGCCGAACGACAAAAATGAAAAAACAATAAAAACACACTAAATACACCAAAAAAAAAATACAAAAACATTACAGACAGCACGGGGCAACAGCCAGGACATCTGAGAGTGAGGTGGAACGCGAATTTAACTTGATTTAGGCGATTTTCGCCACTCGAAAATCGCCTAAGCGAGGGAAAAAAATAGCCGCCGTAAAAAATGAAAACGAGGCTACACGACCACGGCCCGTGCAAAACACTGCAAAACGCGTAGCACTTTACACAAAATACACTATTACAAAAGCCGGAAAATGCTCACGAGACGCGCAACACATTAATAACATTACGACTATACAATGCCGCTTTCCACAGATATAATAATATAATATCGCCTTTATTTTATCTTCTTCTAAATCAATTCAAATAGATGAGTGATCCAAAATACTAAAGTTTCTATCCTACTTTTTCTTTTTTTTTTCAAATGAGCGAAAATCATAAAATGATCAATATATGACAGAGAATTATATCATTTAAAAAAAACGTTAACTAATGGTTTGTGAACTATTGGGAGCCAATGTATTTGCTAAAATAATTGACCTTTTCTGTATTTGTATTTTAATTATAATAAACTGTATATAAACAGTAATATCATATGACTTTTTGACTATTAAACCTGTTCACCAAATAAAATGACACCTTGAAAGACTGGATAATATTTTTGTGGTTTGAGATGCAAAGTAGTATGAGTAGAGTTGTCAGAGGACAATTGGTCAGCTGCATGACAACCATGGGTTCCCCATTCACTGCTATTCTAGAGCATTTATCTACCAGTACACAGTTGCAGATGATAAACTTATCTGTAGTCTAAATGTACACTATTCAAATCTGTGCAAAAACAATGGAAATTTAACGTGTTTTGACACTTAGGGCCTCATTCAATTGAGAAATTGTAAGTTACTGGAGCCCGTAATGGAGCCCGTAAACTACTTTGCTATTCGATTATTATTATTTTTATTAACTTTTATTTGTATCGCGCCAACATATTCTGTAGCACTGTACAGGGGAGAAGAACAAGGGAATATACAATAATCACAACAAGCAGAAAATGGAGGGCCCTGTTTTGAGCTTCATGTCTTGAAAGAAGTGCTTTTTCCCAAAGTACCCCACAAGATTAGACAGGGAGAGAGCGAGAAGGAGGCCAGAATTATCTGAGTTAGAGGTGATGTTCTTAGCAGCCAGGAGCCAGGGAGAGAGAGAGAAGGAGGCCAGAATTATTTGAGTTAGAGGTGATGTTCTTAGCAGCCAGGAGCCAGGGAGAGAGCGAGAAGGAGGCCAGAATTATCTGAGTTAGAGGTGATGTTCTTAGCAGCCAGGTGCCAAGGAGAGAGAGAGAAGGAGGCCAGAATTATCTGAGTTAGAGGTGATGTTCTTAGCAGCCAGGAGCCAGGGAAAGAGAGAGAAGGAGGCCAGAATTATCTGAGTTAGAGGAGATGTTCTTAGCAGCCAGGAGCCAGGGAGAAAGTAAGAAGGAGGCCAGAATTATCTGAGTTAGAGGTGATGTTCTTAGCAGCCAGGAGCCAGAGAGAGAGCGAGAAGGAGGCCAGAATTATCTGAGTTAGAGGTGATGTTATTAGCAGCCAGGAGCCAGGGAGAGAGAGAGAAGGAGGCCAGAATTATCTGAGTTAGAAGTGATGTTCTTAGCAGCTAGGAGCCAGGGAGAGAGCGAGAAGGAGGCCAGAATTATCTGAGTTAGAGGTGATGTTCTTAGCAGCCAGGAGCCAGGGAGAGAGAGAGAAGGAGGCCAGAATTATCTGAGTTAGAGGAGATGTTCTTAGCAGCCAGGAGCCAGGGAGAAAGTAAGAAGGAGGCCAGAATTATCTGAGTTAGAGGTGATGTTCTTAGCAGCCAGGAGCCAGAGAGAGAGCGAGAAGGAGGCCAGAATTATCTGAGTTAGAGGTTATGTTCTTAGCAGCCAGGAGCCAGGGAGAGAGAGAGAAGGAGGCCAGAATTATCTGAGTTAGAAGTGATGTTCTTAGCAGCTAGGAGCCAGGGAGAGAGCGAGAAGGAGGCCAGAATTATCTGAGTTAGAGAAGATGTTCTTAGCAGCCAGGAGCCAGGGAGAGAGAAGGAGGCCAGAATTATCGGAGTTAGAGGAGATGTTCTTAGCAGCCAGGAGCCAGGGAGAGAGAGAGAAGGAGGCCAGAATTATCTGAGTTAGAGGTGATGTTCTTAGCAGCCAGGAGCCAGGGAGAGAGAAGGAGGCCAGAATTATCTGAGTTAGAGGCGATGTTCTTAGCAGCCAGGGAGAGAGAGAGAGAAGGAGGCCAGAATTATCTGAGTTAGAGGTGATGTTCTTAGCAGCCAGGGAGAGAGAGAGAGAAGGAGGCCAGAATTATCTGAGTTAGAGGCGATGTTATTAGCAGCCAGGAGCCAGGGAGAGAGAGAGAAGGAGGCCAGAATTATCTGAGTTAGAGGTGATGTTCTTAGCAGCCAGGGAGAGAGAGAGAGAAGGAGGCCAGAATTATCTGAGTTAGAGGTGATGTTCTTAGCAGCCAGGGAGAGAGAGAGAGAAGGAGGCCAGAATTATCTGAGTTAGAGGTGATGTTATTAGCAGCCAGGAGCCAGGGAGAGAGAGAGAAGGAGGCCAGAATTATCTGAGTTAGAGGTGATGTTATTAGCAGCCAGGAGCCAGGGAGAGAGCGAGAAGGAGGCCAGAATTATCTGAGTTAGAGGTGATGTTCTTAGCAGCCAGGAGCCAGGGAGAGAGAGAGAAGGAGGCCAGAATTATCTGAGTTAGAGGAGATGTTCTTAGCAGCCAGGAGCCAGGGAGAAAGTAAGAAGGAGGCCAGAATTATCTGAGTTAGAGGTGATGTTCTTAGCAGCCAGGAGCCAGAGAGAGAGCGAGAAGGAGGCCAGAATTATCTGAGTTAGAGGTTATGTTCTTAGCAGCCAGGAGCCAGGGAGAGAGAGAGAAGGAGGCCAGAATTATCTGAGTTAGAAGTGATGTTCTTAGCAGCTAGGAGCCAGGGAGAGAGCGAGAAGGAGGCCAGAATTATCTGAGTTAGAGAAGATGTTCTTAGCAGCCAGGAGCCAGGGAGAGAGAGAGAAGGAGGCCAGAATTATCTGAGTTAGAGGCGATGTTCTTAGCAGCCAGGAGCCAGGGAGAGAGAGAGAAGGAGGCCAGAATTATCTGAGTTAGAGGTGATGTTCTTAGCAGCCAGGAGCCAGGGAGAGAGAAGGAGGCCAGAATTATCTGAGTTAGAGGCGATGTTCTTAGCAGCCAGGGAGAGAGAGAGAGAAGGAGGCCAGAATTATCTGAGTTAGAGGTGATGTTCTTAGCAGCCAGGGAGAGAGAGAGAGAAGGAGGCCAGAATTATCTGAGTTAGAGGTGATGTTATTAGCAGCCAGGAGCCAGGGAGAGAGAGAGAAGGAGGCCAGAATTATCTGAGTTAGAGGTGATGTTCTTAGCAGCCAGGGAGAGAGAGAGAGAAGGAGGCCAGAATTATCTGAGTTAGAGGTGATGTTCTTAGCAGCCAGGGAGAGAGAGAGAGAAGGAGGCCAGAATTATCTGAGTTAGAGGTGATGTTATTAGCAGCCAGGAGCCAGGGAGAGAGAGAGAAGGAGGCCAGAATTATCTGAGTTAGAGGTGATGTTATTAGCAGCCAGGAGCCAGGGAGAGAGCGAGAAGGAGGCCAGAATTATCTGAGTTAGAGGTGATGTTCTTAGCAGCCAGGAGCCAGGGAGAGAGAGAGAAGGAGGCCAGAATTATCTGAGTTAGAGGAGATGTTCTTAGCAGCCAGGAGCCAGGGAGAAAGTAAGAAGGAGGCCAGAATTATCTGAGTTAGAGGTGATGTTCTTAGCAGCCAGGAGCCAGAGAGAGAGCGAGAAGGAGGCCAGAATTATCTGAGTTAGAGGTTATGTTCTTAGCAGCCAGGAGCCAGGGAGAGAGAGAGAAGGAGGCCAGAATTATCTGAGTTAGAAGTGATGTTCTTAGCAGCTAGGAGCCAGGGAGAGAGCGAGAAGGAGGCCAGAATTATCTGAATTAGAGAAGATGTTCTTAGCAGCCAGGAGCCAGGGAGAGAGAGAGAAGGAGGCCAGAATTATCTGAGTTAGAGGCGATGTTCTTAGCAGCCAGGAGCCAGGGAGAGAGAGAGAAGGAGGCCAGAATTATCTGAGTTAGAGGTGATGTTCTTAGCAGCCAGGAGCCAGGGAGAGAGAAGGAGGCCAGAATTATCTGAGTTAGAGGCGATGTTCTTAGCAGCCAGGGAGAGAGAGAGAGAAGGAGGCCAGAATTATCTGAGTTAGAGGTGATGTTCTTAGCAGCCAGGGAGAGAGAGAGAGAAGGAGGCCAGAATTATCTGAGTTAGAGGCGATGTTATTAGCAGCCAGGAGCCAGGGAGAGAGAGAGAAGGAGGCCAGAATTATCTGAGTTAGAGGTGATGTTCTTAGCAGCCAGGGAGAGAGAGAGAGAAGGAGGCCAGAATTATCTGAGTTAGAGGTGATGTTCTTAGCAGCCAGGGAGAGAGAGAGAGAAGGAGGCCAGAATTATCTGAGTTAGAGGTGATGTTCTTAGCAGCCAGGGAGAGAGAGAGAGAAGGAGGCCAGAATTATCTGAGTTAGAGGTGATGTTATTAGCAGCCAGGAGCCAGGGAGAGAGAGAGAAGGAGGCCAGAATTATCTGAAAGCAATTGGGCGTCCTTTTGCAAGCCGCAGGCAGCCTACAGGTTACAGGCTTGAAATCCCTGCAGTTGTTATAACCGTAACTTACACCCCAGCTAAGCCTTTGATCTTTCACGTCCGCAAGAGCTACGATCGCTAAAATCGCAAATCGCTATTTAATTGCTTCAATTCCGCAAGCCCGCAAATGTTTTCACACCTGTAAATGGCAAATGTAGAAGAAAATCCTATGAGTACCAGATAGGACTCGCAAAGGGGTTTAACCCTTGTCAGTAGCACTGTAAATAAAAAATCAATACTGCCCTGTAAATGACGGGGAAAGTGATGATAGACATTAGAATTAATTGCACAACAGTCTCAAATCGCCAATAAAAAATCATTTATTTTTATGTTTCATTTCGGGGGAGTTAATACATATCAGGCCACCCACATGGACTAAAACAGTATTGGCATTCATTTTTATTATTTTGTTGTTTGCGGTTTTGCGAGTCACATCGCATATCAGACCTCTACACGCTAATTGATTGACATGTAACCTCCATGTCACCATCTCTAATGGTGACGGTATCATTTTCGATTAGCTGTTTCTAAACTGGTAGTAACGGCCTTGCTTAATTGATCATGTTCACACTCTAAAATGCTATATACGATTGCATGGTTGGCGGTTTTGGCTTTCGGGCTGTAACTTGCGGGCTTGTTCAATTGAATCGCTCTATAATTGAAGCAGAGTTCAAGCCCGCAGCAAGCCTTCAGACATACGGTTGTATAACACGAGTTGCTGCCTTACAATTGAATGAGGCCCTTAGTCATTTATACACATTACATAGTGGAGTTTGTAATGTATGGAGAACTTGCATATGGTGGGATTGTCTACTCATCAGAAGTTTTTACACTAATGTACTTGATAGTATTTCATGTTTAACTAATACAATAATCCCATCAGATCATAAATTACTGTATTAATTCTGAATATCACGCCAAAATGTTTCACAAAGTTGGTTGGATCCTTCTTATTTGACCAATAATTTGTCAACCTGTGGAATTGTGGACATCCACCATTTATACTGGAATGGGAATTTAAAGTCGCTTGATGAATACTGTAATATATTAATCTCTAAACAAGTCTGCGGTTCACACTGATATGTTGGGTAATTTGACTTGAAAAAACAAATCTTGTGTCACCAATCTTCCTACTATATGCTGTAAACATAGCTTCAAGTTTTAGGCTTCATTTCATGAACCGTTTTAAGCTTGGTATAGCTCGTGCTATTATTAACATTGACATTCATATTTTTAGGCATGTTGGTTGCACTTTAAAATTAATTATGCATCATTGTGTGCATTAAACATTAAAGGGCCAGTTAATGCAGCACAACTTGAAGCACATCATTGATATGTACTACTCAAAACATGTTGAAATACTTTTTTAAATTTTTTAAATAGGTGCCTTTTTCACAGAAATAAATCATAAATTAAGTGTCTGTTTACATGAGACTCTGGCAAGTCCCTCAGGCAGAGTGAGAGCATGAGCTCCGTGCAGAGAGCAGAAGCAGAAAGAGGGTTAACCCTTCACAAATTCAACTGTGTAAAGAAATGACTAGAAATGACTGCCGGAAACTCCTAAGTATGTTACTTGTGGGTTAACTGATGGCTAATTACATTCCTGAAGACAGAGAAAACCCATAAATCTTGTGTTCATCAGCGCTTGTGACGGCATGTGCTGTTAATCATGGAACAGTCAGCAGTGTGTTTGTAAACAGACTTAAGACTGCAGATTTTTAGCTGTTATTAGTGTAATGAAAAAAAGCACTAGATCATTTTAACATAGAATCTTGTGCTCTTTCACACCACGAAGAGCACTTACAGTGAGGTAAATGGCCCTTTAAGCTGTACAATCACATATATTACATAATATAGCCCGAACCCCGACAGTGACATCATCATTCCATGTTCTGTTGGATGTTCCAGCTAAACAAGATTGAGGAAGATATCTGTGAGGGAGAATGTGAGGGTGAGAGAGTGACAAAATATTTCACGAAAATGTTTATAAAAAGTATAGGAGGCATTGATCTTAATCCAAAGTATTTTTTTCAAAAGTGCACTGGTCCTTTAATATTAAAATACAGACATGTATACCCTGTATAACATATCACATGCGTTCCTGCATGCTGGTGCACTATGTCATACAGGGCTAAATGGGCATGTCAACACCATAACTCTCAGAGAGCGCTATGATGAATATGACAGCACTAAACGGGCATTTAAAGGGACAAACATGATTTGGCGCTCAAACAATGCACTATTGCGAGATTTAACACTGATCGAGGAATTAGAAGGCAAAAGAGCGCCATAGCAAATCAGCCCTCAGTGGGGTAGCGTTAAGTGGGGTTTACCTGTATATGTGTATGGTAGGCGTATGATAGCTTGAGAAGCAAAATCCTACATTTTTTAAATTTATTTTAAGAAAAGATTACGGTAGCTACATATGTAAGCATTATTAAACTCATCTAGGTTGCCAGTTACTCCTCTATATTTGTGGAGAGTAGAAGCTGCCATTTTAAGTGTCATTTTTCTCCCTGACACCTAGAATGCTGAGTTGATTTGGTCAAAACTTTTAGGAGCTGAGTTCTAAACAGTGTCAGTTACATTAATGTCCTGTGTTCTTCAGCAACTCTCATCACCTAACATACAGAGGACTTGTAGCAATAAACCTCTATAAGTGAACTCTTTGATATAAGGGCAATTTACATTCAGGTGAAACTTCCCCTTTAAGAAGACTTATTTGTATATGTTCATATAATACCCTTTTTTAACCTAAAGTGGGTGGATTTCTGGCTTCAATTCTCAGTAAGATTAGATTAGAGTATAAGCATGATCTGTACACGTGAAGATCACTGACAAAGGACTCCATGCAGGTGCAAGTGAACAATATAACGACTTCAGTTCCCACCTTCAGCAAATAATAAAAAACATATCAAATAACATAGTGTTCTATCATACCATTACGTGATGTTTTGTCTCTCAGATATACACTTCTGAAAAAAAGTGCACATTAGTTAGGAGAGAAGTAACATGGCAATACAAGCATTTTATATATTTTTATATATATACAAAATATCTAGTAATAAAAAATTTAAAGTAAAATATTTTGTAATCTAAGCTTTATTTTGTAATGTGAAACAGCAAAGGTCGCAGTTAGTGCTGAAATTACACAAATAAATATATTGGATCTATCTCGGTTTAAATTCGCCAACACTGACAGCTGCAGTGCTAGCAAGTGGCTGCTAGATGGCGCTGCCGATATTTTGCAGCGCTTCCGATATTTCACACAAGTTGTAACCTTAGAAGGTTACCCTAACCCTTAAACTAACCCTAACACTAACACTCACCATAAACCTAAAAGTTTACCTAACCCTAACTCTATGGTATGGGCAATGAAAATCGTCAGCGCCATCTAGCGGTTGGTGGGTGGCACTGCTGCTGCCACTGCTGGCGAATGTTTGGCGAATTTCAAAAGGAAAAGGACCCATATATGTATTTGCAATTGGTCGTTATTAAAATTATTTTGAGTTGTTAGATAACTGAGCTTTTTAAGCAAACATTATCTATAAAGGACCTACCTCTCTTTATCGCTCTTTATCCAGGGCCATTACTTAACTCTCGCAGGGAAGATGATGAAGAAAATAAGCATGCCAAATATATCTGAGACCAGCCTTAAAGGGACATCATAGCAGCAAAATATAGGTTCCATCCAGAATAATGCAATTATAAAGTTATGAAAAATTATTATTGTTCTTAAGACATATATTTCTTCAGCTCTCATATACGAGCTGCTATCTTGCTTTCCTTCCCTCTCTCCATCCTTACAGTGCAGTCTTCAGAGAGTGTCACTGTTTGAAGGTGTGGGCAGCAAACTGTGAAACTCCATATTGCAGTTTATAGTGCAGTGGATCCCTCTTTCTCCACTGGGTCACATAAAGTGGGCAAACTACAATATGGTGTTTCACAGATTCTTGTCTACATGTCTCCTGAACATGCATATTCCAACTTTGGGAAACAGTAGAAAGCATGTTAAAAAAGGTCTGATTTGAGAAGTTTAATTACTGAGTTCTAGACATATCAGTAAGAAATAATTGCCTTGGACCCGTTACATTTACATTCATCTTAGATTTCTCCCAGTCTACAATCATCTACTAATAAAATATCTTAATTTGTTACTGTGTATTAAACAAGTAATAATCGCTGTAAAAACATAATTATTTTGTTCTCTTTTTACCCACCTTCTACTGTACGTCAAATTACTTAAAATGTATTGCCGTAGGAGATAAGTCCTTTAATTAGTCATTGATAATGAATGGATCAGAAAACAATAGTCTAAGTTGTTGAAGTGAAATGAGAGAAATAAATACATAAAACTACTTATTAGAATTAAAAAAAACAGAAAATTGGCGTGTGCGTATGTATTCACCCCCTTTTGTTATGAAGCCCATAAAAAGCTCTGGTGCAAACAATTACCTTCAGAACTCACATAATTAGTGAAATGATGTCCACCTGTGTGCAATCTAAGTATCACATGATCTGTCATTACATATACATACCTTTTTTGAAAGGCCCCAGAGGCTGCAACACCTAAGCAGGAGGCATAACTAACCAAACACTGCCATGAAGACCAAGGAACTCTCAAAACAAGCAAGGGACAATGTTGTGGAGAAGTACAAGTCAGGGTTGGGTTATAAAAAATATCCAAATCTTTGATGATCCTCAGGAGCACGATCACATCCGCCCACCAAAACGGACCGGGCAAGGAGGACATTAATCAGAGAGGCAGCACAGAGACCTAAGGTAACCCTGGAGGAGCTGCAGAGTTCCACAGCAGAGACTGGAGTATCTGTACATAGGACGACAATAAGCCGTACGCTCCATAGAGTTGGCCAGAAGAAAACAAAATGGCACGTTTTGAGTTTGCGAAAAGGCACGTGGGAGACTCCCAAAATGTATGGAGGAAGGTGCTCTGGTCTGATGAGACTAAAATTTAACTTTTCTGCCATCAAGGAATCGCTATGTCTGGCACAAACCCAACACATCACATCACCCAAAGAGCACCATCCCCACAGTGAAACATGGTGGTGGCAGCATCATGCTGTGTGGATGTTTTTCAGCAGCCGGGTCTGGGAACCTGGTCAGAGTTGAGGGAAAGATGGATGGTGCTAAATACAGGGATATTCTTGAGCAAAACCTGTACCACTCTGTGTGTGATTTGAGGCTAGGACGGAGGTTCACCTTCCAGCAGGACAATGACCCCAAACACACTGCTAAAGCAACACTTGAGTGGTTTAAGGGGAAACATGTAAATGTGTTGGAATGGCCTAGTCACAGCCCAGACCTCAATCCAATAGAAAATCTGTGGTCAGACTTAAAGATTGCTGTTCACAAGCGCAAACCATCCAACTTGAAGGAGCTGGAGCAGTTTTGCAAGGATGAATGGGCAAAAATCCCAGTGGTAAGATTTGGCAAGCTCATAGAGACTTATCCAAAGCGACTTGGAGCTGTGATTTCCGCAAAAGGTGGCTCTACAAAGTATTGACTTTAGGGGGGCGAATACTTATGCACATTGACTTTTTATGTTATTTTGTCCTATTTGCTTCATAATGAAAAAAAAAGTCTTCAATCTTCAAAGTTGTGGGCATGTCCTGTTAAATGATGCAAATCCTCAAACAATTCATGTTAATTCCAGGTTGTGAGGCAAAAACGCACGGAAAAAGCCAAAGGGGTGAATACTTTTGCAAGGCACTGTAGGTCTAATGGGTTTTCAGAACCGTCAGAGGCCTGTTTGTGTGCAGATAGGAGTGGGCGGGGACGAAGCTACCAATGGTGCTTGTGGTGCAATGCACCAGGGCCCTACTCTGGGGGAGGCCCAGTGCTGTGTACTTCTTTTCCATTTAATTTTTTTTTCTTAAGTATAGGGCCCCCATGGCCCCTCCATTCCAGCCCCCCTTGGGCCTCCCCGGGCTCCACTGGGCCTCTTTGGCTTCAACCCCCCAGCAGGAAATTAGTTTGTTACTCTTTAAAAAGCTGACAGGGAAGAGTTAAGAGCATGACTGGATGACAGCAAAGGTGGGTGGTTATGTGGGGGAGGCCTTGGTTACAGGGGGGAGTAGCTTTGGCATTTTTATAATTGGCCAGCAATTGCATGCTTATCAGCAATGGCAGGGAGGCAGCTACTGAAGTACACTGTCTTGAGAGGAACTCATAGAGGTGGAGCCAAGCAGCTCAGCTGGCGGCTCAAATGCTGAAGTTTAAAAGCAATTTTATATGAATATGAATTGTATTAACTGATTAATTAAAATATCCAGCTCTTGCTGTTAGTATAATTACAGTGGATCTTTAATAAATAAATTATAATTATATCTTGACCTGCTTCAGACACATCCACTTCCCTTTCTAGTTCAAATTGAATATGTTCTATTTCCGAGAATACTTTGGTCCCAATGCCTCAATCAGTTCTCTTATCAAAATGCAAATATTTTCCACACTTACGTTTTGTATGATAATAGTCCATATGACATTGTACCCAACGTCTTGGAAGACGAAAAAAATAAATACAATTATTTGCATACTTATCGTCTCTTAGAAACAAACATAACTAGTTTGCTATTATGCTATTATTGGGAGGCGGGGCATTTCTGTGTAATTTTAAAAAATGCATTTAATTTGTTTTTCTGGAGTGAAGGAGACCCCTGAGGGTTCCCACCTAAGTCCAAGGCTATACAAGTCTCCTTGTCCCTCCTTGACTACACACACCCCCAGCCTGAAAATTGGTGTGTCTGTTGATTTAAAAAAGAGCATTTCTACTGAAGCTCCAAGAGGTGGAAGCGTGGAGCAGTTCAGCACGCTGGGGATGTGTATCAGAGAAGAAGGTAAGAGAGCAAGGGCTGCAAAGTGGCAGCAAAGTACAGGGGAATGGGTTCTGTGAGGGAGAAGCAAAGTAAATAGGGATGGGTGCTATGTGAGGTGGGTGCTTAGAGGAGTTTGGTGCTGTGGGGGGATGGATCCTGAGAGGCTGCTGACAAGAACTGGGTGCGATGTAGGGATGGATGCTAAGAGGGGTGACTGCTGTGTGAGGGTGATGATTACTCGTGTATATATGTGTATATATATATGTGTACACCCTGGAGCTATGCTACAGGCAGAGGAGCTTCGCACAGGCAGCAGCACTGAGTGACTTGGTCCCAGCGGGGCCCAACATTTTTTACATCCCCCGAAGGGTGCCCCACATTTTTTTTGAACGAGGACCCTCTATTCTGTAGCTCAGCCACTGCTGGTATGGCTTTGCCATCTGATATTAAAATGTATCCTTTTCAAGTCAGTGCAAAACTAGATGATATTTTAGTGTGGTACATGAAATATCACCATGTAAAAAAGGTCCTAAATCTCAAAGGTGGTCCACATGGGAATCCAAAATTAACCAGGACAAAAAGGATGTGAGCCATTAATCTTCATAATATTACACATGCTATATAACTCATTAAAATGTTAAGTGAACGACAGGTTGCTCAGTTGTACAATTGTTTTTTTTTATTAATTATTAATGGGTTTTATATAGGAACCTTTTGAGTACTATAAGGAGGTGAGACTCTAATTGGTCTAATTTTAGAAGATGAATCATTTATGATATAGAGGTTGATTAACTGGGTTGTTAGTTGGGAGATATTGACTGGTTATCCCTGACAGGTTCTATTACCAATAAATATAGGGAATCCAATCCCTTGAGGATCACAGGACCCTCTATCTTCCAATGTTTTATGGTCATTTCTTTTTCATTCTATCATACACTTTTAGTCAAACATGGGGCATCAAATAGGGAGCCTTCCAGACAGGAGGACCTTTTGAGGGTCATAGGTCTTTTCCTCCTCCTATCACTTCTCTGAGTGAGACCATAGGTCCCTAAATATTAGTGTTTGTTCCATAGTGTACGTGTTTTACCATTATTGCATCTCCATAGGAATGTATTTATACACTATAAGAGTCTTCCGACACTTTATACTATGAGGTTTCCTTGCTTTTAATTGAGGCGTGGTTATTTAGTGTAAATAAAGTTTTTTCTAGACATTGCTTTATTTTATTATGATGATATAATAAGTATATTTCATGGATATATTGGTATCAGTTGTTTCCAACTCTCTCTGACCTTGTGTACCATAACACACCAGAACATCTTTATGTCCATGCTGACCCACTTGGTATTCATGGCAGGAACATTGGAGTGGGTTGCCAGTTCCTTCTCCAGTGGGCTGTGGCATGCAGCTCCTGGTATTCCAAGGTGGTCTCCCTTCCCAATACTGACCAGGCCCAACCTTGCATGGTCACATGGTGGTGTAACCTCTTAGTTCCCTGAATTGGAATCAAACTCAGGTCAACAGTGTTGGAAGCCCCAAGTCCTAACCACTGGACCACCTGGTAACCCATACTTTTAGTTACAGAGGGCCAAATCTGAATATCTGTACTTAAAGGGCCACTACACATGTAAAAAAATGAAAACTCTAAGAGCATAATTATGCAGGAAAAAAGTCATACAGCTAGTTTCTAATAAAAAATAAAAAACATTTTGATGCCTCTGAAGGACCATGTATGGATCAATGATACATTGATGGAAGATGTCTGTGTGAGAGCGGTGTTTATATTTCTGGAGAGCCATGGTTGCATCCTTTGATGCAACTTCCTACATTTGGAACAGTGACGAGCAAGGGGTGTTGTCAATTACAATCTTATTCGGTTATCAAAAAACAACTCTCCCTTTCTGCCTGTTCCCTCCTCCCCCATTCCTCCTTTAATAATAATTATAAACCCCCCACCCCATCATCCAGCTCTCAGGATATAATGTAAGAAACACAAAATGAATCTTTGACCTTCAAGAATTCAGATTGGCTTGTGTGGTAGTCCAGGGATCAGCAGAAACATCTAAATATATATATTTTTTCTTATTAAAGGACCACCCCAATGGTCTTATAAATGGCTAACAAGGTAATAGTTAGGTGGGGCTGGATAAGTAAAAAACCTTAAGACCACTCTGTAAAACATAAATCAGCGCAGACAATAGTGTAAAATGAGCTGCTAGCATTGTACACAAATACACGTTTTAGTCACCTCCCACCATCATACCATAAGTATGTTTGGAGCATTCCCCCTGGGTGGCTCCCTCTCCAGAGACAAAACATCATGGTTGGAGAGCTGATGAGAGAGCCTAGGGACAGTCATTTGGACTGGATCAATATCTAGTAAGTACAGGGTGATACATCGCCAGGGTCATATGATTTATGGAACCAGAAATGAGATAGGGTAAATGGAGTTACTGCGGCACCGGTGGGCAGAAAATACATTTATTGTATAATCTATTAAATGTGATGCTTTATAGTTTTATTGTACTCTACTGCCCCCATGTGGCAAAATATAATTTTGTGAATAAACCATCGATCCAGAGAGTCTGAACCAAAATCTGGACCAATACTTTGCACCACGTATACGTAGCAGCTGAACAATTAGTGTACTGATACCATGTAGTATATATTTTCTTCCTTTACTTTAAGTCTGTTTTTTTATATAATGTGATATACATGCTGCAACCACACCTTTGTTTTTTTAGGATGTTTTTATATTTTATAAGCATCAAATGTGCAGTTAGTGACCCATGTGCCTTCCAGGGGATTAAAGGACCACTGTTTGTACCAATCTAACAAATATAACAACTGTATAAGTCTTATTTTTTTATGCTGTCTCTATAGAAAATTCCAAATTGCCTCACTTCATCTCTTCCTGGTAATTTGGAATCTGAGAGACGGAGGGCATGGATCAAAGACTGAAAGGGATTTTTGTATTATTTGAGTTTTAGAATTTGACTCCTATCCCCATCCCCTCCATATGCTCAGAAGCAAGCAATTGCCAGTATAACTACATGCAATGCTCTTGTAGAGAAGCAAACACCCCTCGTACAAACAGCTTTTATATTCAATAGTTATTTATTTCTGATTAAAAACTAGCTTTATGAGATATTTCCTGCCTGATTATGCTTAGTCAGACTCAACATATATATGTTTTCATCATACCGCGGTTATATAATATATATATATATATATACTAGAAAATTGGCCGTCGAAAATGTGCCTCCTTTCCCCTCTCCCTTCCCTCCTCTACCTCCCCTGTGTCTCCTTTCCACCCCGTCTCCCTCACCTGTCTCTCCTTTCCACCCCTCTCCCTCTCCTGTGCCTCCTTTCCCTTCTCCCTCCCCTGTGTCTCCATTCCCCACATCTCCCTCCCCAGTGTCTCATTTCACCCCTCTCTTCCTCTCCTGTTCCTCCTTTCCCTTTCCCCCTGTGTCTCCTTTCCCCCTCTCCCTTTCCCTCCCCTTGTGTCTCTTTCCCCCCTCTCCCTCCCTTGTCTCTCCTTCCCCCCTCTCCCCCTGTGGCTCTTTCCTCCCTCCCCTGTGTCTCCTTGCCTCCTCTCTCTCCCCTGTACCTCCTTTACCCCTTTCCCCCTCTCCTGTGCCTCCTTTCTCCCTATCACTTTTCTTCCCCTGTGTCTCCTTCCCCCCTCTTACTCACCTGTACCTTCTTTCCTCCCTCTCCCTCCCGTGTCTTCGTTCCCTCTTCTCTTGTGCCTCCTTTCCCCCTCTACCCGGGTCTTCTTTCCCCCTCTTACTTCCCCCCTTGTGTCTCCTTTGCCCCTCTCTCTCCCTGTGTCTCCTCCCCCCCTCCCTCCCTTGTGTCTCCGTTCCCCCTCCTCTACCTCCCTTGTCTCCTTTCCCCCCTCCTCTGCCTCCCCTGTGTCTTGTACCTGGATGGGATCCTGCCAGCAGCGTTGCACTCACCTCCCCTGCGGCTCCCGCCCTTCGACCGGAACTACTTTCTGGATCAAGCCGCGACTTTCTTTATTTCCAAAAAATAATTACAGTGGATCTTTAATAAATAAATGATAAGTGTACCTTGACCTGCTTCAGAGAAATCTACTTCCCTTTCTAATTCAAATTTAATATGTTCAGTTTCAGAGAATACTTTGGTCCAATGCTTCAATCAGTTTTCTTATCAAAATGCAAATATTTTTCACACTTCCGTTTTGTATGATAATAGTCCATATGACATTGTACCCAATATATACAATTATGCAATTTTGCATACTTATCTTCTCATAGAAACCAACAGAACTAGTTTGCTATTATTCTATTACTGGGGGGGAGCAGTGCTGTGTAATAAAAAATTTTTTATTTAATTTGTTTTTCTGGAGTGAAGGAGCCCCCTGAGGGTTCCCACCTCAGTCCAAGGCTATACGAGTCTCCTTGTCCCTCCTTGACTACACACAACCCCAGCCTGAAAATTAGTGTGTCTGTTGATTAAAAAAGGGCATTTCTACTGAAGCTCCAAGAGGTGGAAGCGTGGAGCAGTTCAGCACGCTGGGGATGCGTATCAGAGAAGAAGGTAAGAGAGCAAGGGCTGCAAAGTGGCAGCAAAGTACAGGGGAATGGGTTCTGTGAGGGAGAAGCAAAGTAAATAGGGATGGGTGCTATGTGAGGTGGGTGCTTAGAGGAGTTTGGTGCTGTGGGGGGATGGATCCTGAGAGGCTGCTGACAAGAACTGGGTGCGATGTAGGGATGGATGCTAAGAGGGGTGGCTGCTGTGTGAGGGTGATGATTACTCGTGTATATATGTGTATATACAGTCATGTCCATAATTATTGGGACATCGACACAATTCTAATCTTTTTGGCTCTATACACCACCACAATGGATTTGAAATGAAACGAACAAGATGTGCTTTAACTGCAGACTTTCAGCTTTTATTTGAGGGTATTTACATCCAAATCAGGTGAACGGTGTAGGAATTACAACAGTTTGTATATGTGCCTCCCACTTTTTAAGGGACCAAAAGTAATGGGACAGATTAACAGTCATAAAACAAACTTTCTCTTTTTAATACTTGGTTGCAAATCCTTTGCAGTCAATTACAGCCTGAAGTCTGGAACGCATAGACATCACCAGACGCTGGGTTTCATCCCTGGTGATGCTCTGCCAGACCTCTATTGCAACTGTCTTCAGTTCCTGCTTGTTCTTGGGGCATTTACCCATCAGTTTTGTCTTCAGCAAGTGAAATGCATGCTCAATCGTATTCAGATCAGGTGATTGACTTGGCCATTGCATAACATTCCACTTATTTCCCTTAAAAAACTCTTTGGTTGCTTTTGCAGTATGCTTCGGGTCATTGTCCATCTGCACTGTGAAGCGCCGTCCAATGAGTTCTGAAGCATTTGGCTGAATATGAGCAGATAATATTGCCCGAAACACTTCAGAATTCATCCTGCTGCTTTTGTCAGCAGTCACATCATCAATAAATACAAGAGAACCAGTTCCATTGGCAGCCATACATGCCCACGCCATGACACTACCACCACCATGCTTCACTGATGAGGTGGTATGCTTTGGATCATGAGCAGTTCCTTTCCGTCTCCATACTCTTCTCTTCCCATCACTCTGGTACAAGTTGATCTTAGTCTCATCTGTCCATAGGATGTTGTTCCAGAACTGTGAAGGCTTTTTTAGGTGTTGTTTGGAAATCTCTAATCTGGCCTTCCTGTTTTTGAGGCTCACCAATGGTTTACATCTTGTGGTGAACCCTCTGTATTTACTCTGGTGAAGTCTTCTCTTGATTGTTGACTTCGTCACACATACACCTACCTCCTGGAGAGGGTTCTTGATCTGGCCAACTGTTGTGAAGGGTGTTTTCTTCACCAGGGAAATAATTATTCGGTCATCCACCACAGTTGTTTTCCATGGTCTTCCGGGTCTTTTGGTGTTGCTGAGCTCACCGGTGCGTTCTTTCTTTTTAAGGATGTTCCAAACAGTTGATTTGGCCACACCTAATGTTTTTGCTATCTTTCTGATGGGTTTGTTTTGTTTTTTCAGCCTAATGATGGCTTGCTTCACTGATAGTGACAGCTCTTTGGATCTCATATTGAGAGTTAACAGCAACAAATGCAAATGGCACACTTGAAATGAACACTGGAGCTTGTATCTGCTCTTTGTAAATGGGATAATCAGGGAATAACACACACCTGGCCATGAAACAGCTGAGCAGCCAATTGTCCCATTACTTTTGATCCCTTAAAAAGTGGGAGGCACATATACAAACTGTTGTAATTCCTACACCGTTCACCTGATTTGGATGTAAATACCCTCAAATTAAAGCTGAAAGTCTGCAGTTAAAGCACATCTTGTTTGTTTCATTTCAAATCCATTGTGGTGGTGTATAGAGCCAAAAAGATTAGAATTGTGTCGATGTCCCAATATTTATGGACCTGACTGTATATGTGTACACCCTGGAGCTATGCTACAGGCAGAGGAGCTTCGCACAGGCAGCAGCACTGAGTGACTTGGTCCCAGCGGGGCCCAGTGCAAAACATTTTTTACATCCCCGAAATTTTTTTTGCACCAGGACCCTCCATTCTCTAGCTCAGCCACTGCTGGTATGGCTTTGCCATCTGCCATTAAAATGTATCCTTTTCAAGTCAGTGCAAAACTAGATGATATTTTAGTGTGGCACATGAAATATCACCATGTAAAAAAGTCCAGAATCTCAAAGGTGGTCCACATGGGAATCCGAAATTAACCAGGACAAAAAGGATGTGAGCCATTGGTCTTCATAATATTATACATGCTATATAACTCATTAAAATGTTAAGTGAACGACAGGTTGCTCAGTTGTACAATTGTTTTTTTTATTCATTATTAATGGGTTTTATATAGGAACCTTTTGAGTAGTACAAGGAGGTGATACTCTAATTGGTCTAGTTTTAGAAGATGGATCATTTATGATATAGAGGCTGATTAACTGGATTGCTAGTTGGGAGATATTGACTGGTTCTATTACCAATAAATATAGGGAATCCAATCCCTTGAGGATCACAGGACCCTCTATCTTACAATGTTTTATGGTCATTTCTTTTTCATTCTATCATACATTTTTAGTCAAATATGGGGCATCAAATAGGGAGCCTTCCAGACAAGAGGACCTTTTGAGGGTCATAGGTCTTTTCCTCCTCCTATCACTTCTCTGAGTGAGACCATAGGTTCCTTAAATATTAGTGTTTGTTCCATAGTGTATGTGTTTTACCATTATTGCATCTCCATAGGAATGTATTTATACACTATAAGAGTCTTCCGACACTTTATACTATTAGGTTTCCTTGCTTTTAATTGAGGCGTGGTTATTTAGTGTAAATAAAGTTTTTTTCTAGACATTGCTTTATTTTATTATGATGCTATAATAAGTATATTTCATGGATATATTAGTATCAGTTGTTTCCAACTCTCTGTGACCTCATGTACTGTAAAACACCAAAACATCTTTATGTCCATGGTCATGCTGACCCACTTGGTATTCATGGCAGGAATATTGGAGTGGGTTGCCAGTTCCTTCTCCCGTGGGCTGTGGCATACAGCTCCTGGTATTCCAAGGTGGTCACCCATCCCAATACTGACCAGGCCCAACCTTGCTTGGCCACATGGTGGTGTAAAATCATGGTACCCTGACTTGGAATCAAACTCAGGTCAACAGTGTTGGAAGCCCCAAGTCCTAACCACTGGACCACCTGGTAACCCATACTTTCAGTTACAGAGGGCCAAATCTGAATATCTGTACTTAAAGAGCCACTACACACGTAAAAAAATGAAAACTCTGAGTTTGACTAAGAACATAATTATGCAGGAAAAAAGTCATACAGCTAGTTTCTAATAAAAAAATAAAAACATTTTGGTGCCTCTGCAGGACCATGTATGGATCAATGATACATTGATGGAAAATGTCTGTGTGACAGCAGTGTTTATATTTCTGGAAAGCCATGGTTGCATCCTTTGATGCAACTTCCTACATCTGGACCAGTGACGAGGAAGGGGTGTGGTCAATTACAATCTTATTCGGTTATCAAAAAACAACTCTCCATTTCTCTCACGATGATCGCCTCCAGGACTCATCGCGAGCCCTGCAATGAGCGCCTTCGGCACTCATTGCAGCCCCTACTGGCAGGAACCAGGTACTACTGGGGTAGGCTTGCAGTTGCGGACCTATGGGCCACAAACGACTCGCCTCGCTTTGCGAGGCTTGCAAAGCGTTACCAACAATATAAGCATTCTGAATAGCCACACAGATCCCCAACTATACATGTATACATATATGTATATCTATATATATATATATATATATATATATATATATATATATATATATACAGTGGATATAAAAAACCTACACACCCTTGTTAAAATGTCAGGTTTCTGTGCTGTAAAAAATGAGACAAAAATAAATAATTTCAGAACTTTTTCCACCTTTAATGTGACCTATAAACTGTACAACTCAATTGACAAACAAGCTGAAATCTTTTAGGCGGAGGGAAGAAAAAGAAAAAAGAAAAATAATGTGGCTGCACACCCTCTTATCACTGGGGATGTAGCTGTGTTCATAATTAAGCAATCACATTCCAAATCGTGTTAAATAGGAGTCAGCATACACCTGCCATCATTTAAAGTGCCTCTTATTAACCCAAAATAAAGTTCAGCTGCTCTAGTTGGCCTTTCCTGAAATTTTCTTAGTCGCATCCCACAGCAAAAGCCATGGTCCACAGAGAGCTTCCAAAGCATCAGATGGATCTCATTGTTAAAAAAGTATCAGCCAGGAGAAGGGTACAGAATAATTTCCAAGGCATTAGATATACCATGGAACACAGTGAAGACAGTCATCATCAAGTGGAGAAAATATGGCACAACAGTGACATTACCAAGAACTGGAGCTCCCTCCAAAATTGATGAAAAGACGAGAAGAAAACTGGTCTGGAAGGCTAACAGAGAGGCCTACAGCAACATTAAAGGAGCTGCAGGAATATCTGGCAAGTACTGGCTGTGTGGTACATGTGACAACAATCTCCCGTATTCTTCATATGTCTGGGCTATGGGGTAGAGTGGCAAGACGAAAGCCATTTCTGACAAAGAAAAAAATCCAAGCCAGGCTACATTTTGCAAAAACACATCTGAAGTCTCCCAAAAGCATGTGGGAAAAGGTGTTATGGTCTGATGAAACCAAGGTTGAACTTTTTGGCCATAATTCCAAAAGATATGTTTGGCGCAAAAACAACACTGCACATCACCAAAAGAACACCACACCCACAGTGAAGCATGGGGGTGGCAGCATCATGCTTTGGGGCTGTTTTTCTTCAGCTGGAATTGGGGCCTTAGTTCAGATAGAGGGAATTATGAACAGTTCCAAATACCAGTCAATATTGGCACAAAACCTTCAGGCTTCTGCTAGAAAGCTGAACATGAAGAGGAACTTTATCTTTCAGTGTGACAACGACCCAAAGCATACATCCAAATCAACAAAGGAATGGCTTCACCAGAAGAAGATTAAGGTTTTGGAATGGCCCAGTCACAGCCCAGACCTGAATCCGATTGAAAATCTGTGGGGTGATCTGAAGAGGGCTGTGCACAGGAGATGCCCTCGCAATCTGACAGATTTGGAGTGTTTTTGCAAAGAAGAGTGGGCAAATCTTGCCAAGTCAAAATGTGCCGTGCTGATAGACCCAAAAAGACTGAGTGCTGTAATAAAACCAAAAGGTGCTTCAACAAAGTATTAAATTAAGGGTGTGCATACTTATGCAACCATATTATTTTATTTTTATATATTTTCTTCCCTCTACCTAAAAGATTTCAGTTTGTTTTTCAATTGAGTTGTACAGTTTATAGGTCACATTAAAGGTGGAAAAAGTTCTGAAATGATTTATCTTTGTCTCATTTTTTTACAGCACAGACACCTGACATTTTAACAGGGGTGTGTAGACTTTTTATATCCACTGTATATATATTTTTTTTTCTCCCTTCAGTATAAAGTATTTCAGTCTTAGACCATCACATATTCTCAAGGAGCTTTATTTTGTAATCTCAGCTGCCATCTAGTGACAAGACTAGAGGTCCTCTCTGCTGTAAATGTTATCACCTTCCGTATAAGATCCTATTAGATATTACAGGGTTGAGCCACATTATTATGACCACCACCTACTTTTAACGTAAGCAGAGCATAGCCAAAGCAATATGGCACGTGCCATGAGCTGGCCTGGTGGGTATATAAGGTGACATGTAGGCATTCTGCAAACATATCAACCATTGCTGTCATGGGTAAAATGTGAGATTTATCTGACTTTGGAGGGGATGACCATTGGATTTCGGGCCAAGGGTGGCAGTATATCTGACACAGCGCAGGTTGTGAACTCTTCGCGTGCTGCTGTGGTTAAAGTGTACCGTGAATGGACAAACGGCACCATTGCGAATAAACGGCATGTAAACTGGCCAGCACCACGTGCCATTGATGCCAGAGGTGAGCGTTGGATGCAACGTGTGTGAGGGCCAACACGACACGCTAGAGTTGAGCAACTTAACATCCAAACGAACCAGGGGGCTACAAGACGTGTGTCTAAAATGACAGTACAGCACACCCTGTTGCGTATGGGGCTCTGAAGCAAACGGCTGGTCACTGCGCCCATGCTGATGAGAGTTCATCATCAAAAACAGCTACAATTTGTGCGACAGTACCAAAACTGGGACTCTTCTGATTGGCAAAGGGTTACCTTCTCACGTTTTCTGCTCCATCGACTGGATGGATGTTGGCGTGTTGAGCACAAAACCTCAGAGAACAAACACAAGCTAGTGGAGGCAGCGTTATGGTCTGAGGAATGTTTTCTTGGCAATGTCTGGGTCCGCTCATACTTCTGGAAGGCACTCTCAACTTATTGGGTTATCTATCCATCCGTGCAGATCAAGTACACCCATACACGATGACTGTCTTCCCTGGGGAGGATGGGATCTTCCAGTTGGACAATGCAACATGTCATATGGGCAAAATTGTCTGGGAGTGGTTGGAGAAGCACGACAAAGACTTCCAAGTACCCCAGACTTGAACCCCATCAAGCACCAGCGCAACCACCTCGATCCCTATGTTCCCCGTATGGATCCTCCACCATAAGCTCTTTAGCAGCTGTCGGATGCACTGCAGTCAGCATGACTCCAGATACCCTTGCCAACCTTCAAGCATCTCACTGACTCACTACCACTCCATCTAGCTGCTGTATGTGCTGCACATGAAGGTTATTTGGGATATTAGGTCATAATAATGTGACTGGACCGTGTATTAAATGGTTAATGAAAGTATTTTTTTCAAGTTAATATTAACTATTCATAGGCAGCGGGGAAACATTTTTAAACAAATAGATCAAAGTCTTACTTTAAAAATTTGTAACTGAGAACATATAATGGGTTTCACCTCCCACCAGGTATTATAGACAATAATTAAAAATATAAATAAAATGTCTATTATGCTAGAACATCAACTGATAAGGCCAATTACCAAAAATGTTTATCATGAATTCAATTATACACAACTAATTGTCCTCATATGCACAATAAAATAAGTTTTCATAGATAGATAGATAGATAGATAGATAGATAGATAGATAGATAGATAGATAAATAGATAGACAGATATAGATAAACAGATAGATAGACATGTAGACAGACAGATAGATAAATCGACAGATAGATAGACAGCTGCAGTGCCAGTAAGTGGCTGCTAGATGGCGCTGCAGATATTTTGCAGCGCTTCCGATATTTCACACAAGTTGTAACCTTAGAAGGTTACCCTAACCCTTAAACTAACCCTAACACTCACCATAAACCTAAAAGTTTACCTAACCCTTACTCTACGGTATGGGCACTGAAAATCATCAGCGCCATCTAGCGGTTGGTGGGCGGCACTGCTGCTGCCACTGCTGGCGAATGGCGAATTTCAAAAGGAAAAGGACCAATATATGTATTTGCAATTGGTCGGTATTACAATTATTTTGAGTTGTTAGATAACTGAGCTTGAGTGGCAGCTTTTTAAGCAAACATTATCTATAAAGGACCTAGCTCTCCTCATCGCTCTTTATCCAGGGCCATTACTTAACACTTGCAGGGAAGGTGATGAAGAAAATAAGCATGCCAAATATATCTGAGACCAGCCTTAAAGGGACATCATAGCAGCAAAAGATAGGTTCCATCCAGAATAATGCAATTACAAAGTTCTGAAAAATTATTATTGTTCTTAAGACTTATATTTCTTCAGCTCTCATATACGAGCTGCTATCCTGCTTTCCTTCCCTCTCGCCATCCTTACAGTGCAGTCCTCAGAGAGTGTCACTGTTTGAAGGTGTGGGCAGCAAACTGTGAAACTCCATATTGCAGTTTATAGTGCAGTGGATCCCTCTTTCTCCACTGGGTCACATGAAGTGGGCAAACTACAATATGGTGTTTCACAGATTCTTGTCTACATGTCTCCTGAACATGCATATTCCAACTTTGGGAAACAGTAGAAAGCAGGTTCAATAAGGTCAGATTTGAGAAGTTTAATTACTGAGTTCTAGACATATCAGTAACAAGTAATTGCCTGGGACCCGCTACATTTACATTCATCTTTGATTTCTCCCAGTCTACAATCATCTACTAATAAAATATCTTAATTTGTTACTGTGTATTAAATAAGTAATAATCGCTGTAAAAACATAATTCTTTTGTTCTCTTTTTACCCACCTTCTACTGTACCTCAAATTGCTTAAAATGTATTGCCGTAGGAGATAATTCCTTTAATTAGTCATTGATAATTAATGGATCAGAAAACAATAGTCTAAGTTGGTGAAGTTAAATGAGAGAAATAAATACATTAAACTAATTTTTAGAATTAAAAAAACAGAAAATTGGCATGTGCGTATGTATTCACCCCCATTGTTGTGAAGCCCATAAAAAGCTCTGGTGCAACCAATTAATTTCACTAATGTGTTCTGAAGGTATGTCCACCTGTGTGCAATCTAAGTGTCACATGATCTGTCATTACATATACACACCTTTTTTGAAAGGACCCAGAGGCTGCAACACCTAAGCAAGAGGCACCACTAACCAAACATTGCCATGAAGACCAAGGAACTGTCAAAACAAGTAAGGGACAATGTTGTTGAGAAGTACAAATCAGGGTTAGGTTATAAAAAATATCCAAATCTTTGATGATCCCCAGGAGCACCATCACATCTATCATAACCAAATGGAAAGAACATGGCGCAACAGCAAACCTGCCAAGAGACGGCGCCCACAAAACTCACTGACCGGGCAAGGAGGACATTAATCAGAGAGGCAGCACAGAGACCTAAAGGTAACCCTGGAGGAGCTGCAGAGTACACAGCAGAGACTGGAGTATCTGTACATAGGACGACAATAAGCCGTACGCTCCATAGGGTTGGCCAGAAGAAAACAAAATGGCACGTTTTGAGTTTGCGAAAAGGCATGTTGGAGGCTCCCAAAATGTATGGAGGAAAGTGCTCTGGTCTGATGAGACTAAAATTGAACTTTTCTGCCATCAAGGAATCGCTATGTCTGGCGCAAACCCAACACATCACCCAAAGAACACCATCCCCACAGTGAAACATGGTGGTGGCAGCATCATGCTGTGGGGATGTTTTTCAGCAGCCGGGACTGGGAAACTGGTCAGAGTTGAGGGAAAGATGGATGGTGCTAAATACAGGGATATTCCTGAGCAAAACCTGTACCACTCTGTGCGTGATTTAAGGCTAGGACGGAGGGTCACCTTCCAGCAGGACAATGACCCCAAACACACTGCTAAAGCAACACTTGGGTGGTTTAAGGGAAACATGTAAATGTGTTGGAATGGCCTAGTCAAAGCCCAGACCTCAATCTAATAGAAAATCTGTGGTCAGACTTAAAGATTGCTGTTCACAAGCGCAAACCATCCAACTTGAAGGAGCTGGAGCAGTTTTTCAAGGAGGAATGGGCAAAAATCCCAGTGGTAAGATGTGGCAAGCTCATAGAGACTTATCCAAGGCGACTTGGAGATGTGATTGCTGCAAAAGGTGGCTCTACAAAGTATTGACTTTAGGGGGGTGAATACTTATGCACATTGACTTTTTATGTTATTTTGTCCTATTTGCTTCATAATGAAAAAAAGTCTTCAATCTTCAAGGTTGTGGGCATGTCCTGTAAATTAAATGATGCAAATCCTCAAACAATCCATGTTAATTCCAGGTTGTGAGGCAAAAAAGCACGGAAAAAGCCAAAGGGGTGAATACTTTTGCAAGGCACTGTAGGTCTAATGGGTTTTCAGAACAGTCAGAGGCCTGTTTGTGTGCAGATAGGAGTAGGCAGGGGCGGAGCTACCAATGGTGCTTGTGGTGCAGTGCACCAGGGCCCTACTCTGGGGGAGGCCCAGTGCTGTGTACTTTTTTTCCCATTTACATTTTTTTTCTTAAGCATAGGGACCCCCATGGGACCCTCCATTCCAGACCCCCCTTAAGCCTCCCCAGGCTCCACTGGGCCTCTTTGGCTTCAACGCCCCAGCAGGAAATTAGTTTGTTACTCTTTAAAAAGCTGACAGGGAAGAGTTAAGAGCACGACTGGATAACAGCAAAGGTGGCTGGTTATGTGGGGGAGGCCACATATGACATTGTACCCAACATCTTGGAAGACGAAAAAAATAAATACAATTATTTGCATACTTATCGTCTCATAGAAACCAACAGAACTAGTTTGCTATTACTGGGAGGCGGGGCATTGCTGTGTAATTAAACAAAATGCATTTAATTTGTTTTTCTGGAGTGAAGGAGACCCCTGAGGGTTCCCACCTCAGTCCAAGGCTATAAGAGTCCCCTTGTCCCTCCTTGACTACACACACCCCCAGCCTGAAAATTAGTGTGTCTGTTGATGTAAAAAAGAGGATTTCTACTGAAGCTCCAAGAGGTGGCAGTGTGGAGCAGTTCAGCATGCTGGAGATGCGTATCAGAGAAGAAGGTAAGAGAGCAAGGGCTGCAAAGTGGCAGCAAAGTACAGGGATTCTGTGAGGGAGAAGCAAAGGGTGCTATGTGAGGTGGGTGCTTAAAGGGGTTTGGTGCTGTGGGGGGATGGATCCTGAGAGGCTACTGACAAGAACTGGGTGTGATGTAGGGATGGATGCGAAGAGGGGTGGCTGCTGTGTGAGGGTGATGATTACATGTGTATATATGTGTGTATATATATGTGTACACCCTGGAGCTATTCTACAGGCAGAGGAGCTTCGTACATGCAGCAGCACTGAGTGACTTGGTCCCAGCGGGGCCCAGTGCAAAACATTTTTTTGCACCAGGATTCTCCATTCTCTAGCTCAGCCACTGCTGGTATGGCTTTGCCATCTGCCATTAAAATATATCCTTTTCAAGTCAGTGCAAAACTTGATGATTTCTTATTGTGGCACATGAAATATCACCATGTAAAAAAGGTCCTAGATCTCAAAGGTGGTTCACATGAGAATCCGAAATTAACCAGGACAAAAAGATTGTAGGCCATTGGTCTTCATAATATTACACATGCTATATAACTCATTAAAATGTTAAGTGAACGACAGGTTGCTCAGTTGTACAATTGTTTTTTTTATTAATTATTAATGGGTTTTATATAGGAACCTTTTGAGTAGTACAAGGAGGTGATACTCTAATTGGTCTAGTTTTAGAAGATGGATCATTTATGATACAGAGGCTGATTAGCTGGATTGTTAGTTGGGAGATATTGACTGGTTCTATTACCAATAAATATGGGGAATCCAATCCCTTGAGGATCACAGGACCCTCTATCTTCCAATGTTTTATGGTCATTTCTTTTTCATTCTATCATACACTTTTAGTCAAATATGGGGCATCAAATAGGGAGCCTTCCAGACAGGAGGACCTTTTGAGGGTCATAGGTCTTTTCCTCCTCCTATCACTTCTCTGAGTGAGACCATAGGTCCCTAAATATTAGTGTTTGTTCCATAGTGTATGTGTTTTACCATTATTGCATCTCCATAGGAATGTATTTATACACTATAAGAGTCTTCCGACACTTTATACTATTAGGTTTCCTTGCTTTTAATTGAGGCGTGGTTATTTAGTGTAAATAAAGATTTTTTCTAGACATTGCTTTATTTTATTATGATGCTATAATAAGTATATTTCATGGATATATTGGTATCAGTTGTTTCCAACTCTCTGTGACCCCATGTACTGTAACACACCAAAACATCTTTATGTCCATGGTCATGCTGGCCCACTTGGTATTTATGGCAGGAATATTGGAGTTGGTTGCCAGTTCCTTCTCCGGTGGGCTGTGGCATACAGTTCCTGGTATTCCAAGGTGGTCTCCCATCCCTATACTGACCAGGCCCAACCTTGATTGACCACCTGGTAACCCATACTTTAAGTTACAGAGAGCCAAATCTGAATATCTGTACTTAAAGGGCCACTACACATGTAAAAAAATGAAAACTGACTAAGAGCATAATTATGCAGGAAAAAAGTCATAGAGCTAGTTTCTAATGAAAAATAAAAACATTTTGATGCCTCTGTAGGAGGATGGATCAATGATACATTGATGGAAGATGTCTGTGTGACAGCAATGTTTATATTTCTGGAAAGCCATGGTTGCATCCTTTGATGCAACTTCCTACATCTGGACCAGTGACGAGGAAGGGTTGTGGTCAATCACAATCTTATTCGGTTATCAAAAAACAACTCTTCCTTTCTGCCTGTTCCCTCCTCCCCCATTCCTCCTTTAATAACAATTATAAACCCCCCACCCCATCATCCAGCTCTCAGGATATAATGTAAGAAACACAAAATGAATCTGTGGCCTTCAAAAATTCAGATTTTCTTAATAAAATACTTTATGTCTATGGCTTGTGTGGTAGTCCAGGGATCAGCAGAAACATCTAAATATATATATTTTTTCTCATTAAAGGACCACCCCAATGGTCTTATAAATGGCTAACAAAGGAATAGTTAGGTGGGGCTTGATAAGAAAGAAACCTTAAGACCACTCTGTAAAACATTAATCAGAGCAGACAATAGTGTAAAATGAGCTGCTAGCATTGTACACAAATACACGTTATAGTCACCTCCCACTGTCATACTGTAAGTATGTTTGGAGCGCATTCCCCCTGGGTGGCTCCCTCTCCAGAACAAAACATCATGGTTAGAGAGCTGATGAGAGAGCCTAGGGACAGCCATTAGGACCGGATCAATATCTAGTAAGTACAGGGTGATACATAGCCAGGGTCATATGATTTATGGAACCAGAAACAAGAGGGTAAATGGAGTTACTACAGCACTGGTGGGCAGAAAATACATTTATTGTATAATCTATTAAATGTGATGCTTTATAGTTTTATTGTACTCTACTGCCCCCGTGTGGCAAAATATAATTTTGTGAATAAACCATCGATCCAGAGAGTCTGAACCAAAATCTGGACCAATACTTGGCACCACTTATACGTAGCAGCTGAACAATTAGTGTACTGATACCATGTAGTATATATTTTCTTCCTTCACTTTAAGTCTGTTTTTTTATATAATGTGATATACATGCTGCAACAACATCTTTATTTATTAGGATGTTTTTATAAGGAGATGGTAATCTGTATT